>SJYA01002862.1:654341-685460 GCA_006410615.1 Neotragus moschatus
AAAAAAAAAAAAAAAAAAAACCCTAAAAAACGAAAACAAAGCACAAAGCACTTAAACAGTGCACTGTTGAATGAGGGGTAGGTGATTCAGGGGGACTCTGAGTCATTCACAGTGTGGTGCTCTAAAATAGTAATAGAAGAATTCTTCCAAAGAAGTTTCATGTATTCTTAGACTACCAGATATGTAGATTCTTATGGGTTTAGACTCTCTTCCATTTTTTAATTTTTTTTTATTTTTTATTTTTTCTCTTCCATTTTTGAAGCTATACTGCAAAGAGAAAATCAGTTGATTGCAGAGGCGATAACTGAAGTAGGCAGAGGTTTCTGAATGATACAGATGTGGAAACTGCAATATGTCCATTTCTGGCTTCCTCCTGAACTCGCAGTGAATACGCCAACCTGTCCTACAGCAGGGAAATTGGCAAAGCCCTCAGCCTGCTGGGTCTGCTACCGGGGGTTCCCAGTCAGCTTACTGGGAGACAAGTGTTCACCTAGTCATGGAGGGGCCAGTCTGCCAGAGTAATTTACCCATGGATTAGAGTTCTGCAGCAAGCTGAAAAGGAACTTGATTTTGTGATAGCATAGGGGTCGTCAGTTCACTACTAAACATATACGGTACCACATACCATGGGGAGATTGTCAACTTCAACTATTTTGCTTTTAAATCTTAAAGTGTCTTGAACAAATTTTCTGTATTTTCCTTTAATGAAGTTTCAAAATCATTTTGTGAATAGAAGAAAATCAAAGGATAGGTAGATTTAGAAAATGCTTTTCAAACAACTAGCGTTGTGGTAAAGAATCTGCCTGCCAAGGCAGGTGACATGGTTTCCATCTCTGGGTCCAGAAGACCCTCCTGGAGAAGAAAATGGCAACCCATTCCAGTGTTCTTGGCTGGAGAATCTCCTGGACAGAGTGGCTTGGCGGGCTACAGTCCATGGGGTCACAGGGAGTCGACAGGACTGAGGATGCACGCATTTCAAACAAATTAAGCTCTGGCATCCTGTTGAAGATACACTTGCTCTCCTTGGGCACAGCCTACAGCCTGGTGCGCATGCTAGGTTAGCTACTCTGGAGAGCTGTTCCCAGTGGGTTCCAATGCCTGGACTGCAGTGAGGACGTGGACTCTGTGTCCACGGCTAGGCCACTGTCCCATTTGTCTGGTTTGTTTTCTAGACCAACTGGGCTCCTCCTCCACCGTGGCAGCATCAATTTGAGCGTGGTTTCGCGGTGCTTCCCAGGGATTTGAATTCCAGCAGCACCATGACGGTTGACTTACAGCACACTCGTTTGTTTCATGTTCCTGTCCCCGACTACCCTGGCGTTCCGTTAAAGACTGGTCAGCAACTCTGCTGTTGGCATTTGTTTTCTCCTTCAGCTCAGTTTACTACAGGCTGTCTTAAATGCTGTAGATGGAATTCTCTGCCAACATGTGAACGTTACAACTGCTTTGGTTTGGGCTCATCGTTATCAATCAAAACTGAGGAAGAGACAGCCACAAACGCTGTCGATTCCGACTTTTATTCCCAGTTTGATAACGCTTGCCTCATCAGGTCCCCAACGACGCGTCCTCGACAGAGGAGGTGTGTTTCTTCAAGGGCTTTTGCATCCCAGAAGAGAATTCGGGAAGCCGGAGAGCTTGGACTGGAGAACCACAGCTGTACCGACGGAGGGATGGATAGAATTATGGAGGGAGCATACTAACAGATCCTGGCATGTTTTCCTCTGGGAAGCTTCTATACTTCTAACCGAGGAACCTCGGGGCAGGCTCCAAAAGTTGTTTTTCTTTTATCAGGGCATATGAGACATCTTTTGGGAACCAAAATGAGTGTTGGCAAGCCTCACCCCAGCCTCCAACCGACCCTTCTTCCCGCCCGCGCTCAGCCGCTACTACAACTCCCAGCAAGCACCACAAGCACCACGCAGCGCCGCAGGAGGACCGGTCTGGCTGGAGAACCCGCCCCGCGCGGAGCATGCTGGGAGTTGTAGTCCACGAGCCGGTTCTCTCCTACTTCTGCTATTTGGCATTCTCGCTTGGGAGATGGCGATGGGCTACCATAGCAGGTTTTCCAGTCCAGTCTCGTAACTGCAGCTAAACGTGACCGAGGACTGCGTCCTCCCGTTCTGCAGTGGGCGCCGCGTCAGTGTCAGGGAGTTGAGCTCCGCCCCGTCCACGCCCGCTCCCTTGACAGCTGGGCTCGGCTCAGAGCGCGGCGGGCCAGGGACGCGCAGGCGCAGCAGCAGGTCGCGCCTGGCGGCGTGGAGGGCGGGCCGGGCGCGAGGCCTCGCGGCCGCTGGGGCGCGCACGTAGGCACGCAGAGGCGTCACGTGGGGCGCCGAAGATCGCAGTGCGCGTGGCCGCGGCGGCTGGTGTGGGGTTGAGTCAGTTGTGAGACCCGGAGCTGCGGACCAGCGAGCGGCCCAGCTAGTCGCCGACAGAGCGGCGGGTGTCGGGTTTGGGAGCCGAGCGCTGGCCCTGCGTCGAGCCGGGCCGACCCGCGCCGCCGCCGCCACCGCCCCCCGCCCGCAGCCAGCTACCCGCCGCGGGCGCGCCCCCGCTCTGCGCTGTCTCCGATGGCGTCCGCCTCTGGGACCATGGCGAAGCACGAGCAGATCCTGGTCCTCGACCCGCCCACAGACCTCAAATTCAAAGGTGGGCAGGGGCTGCCTGCGGGAGCGGCGGGCGGGGGGTGGCGGCCGCGCCCGGTGGGCCCCCTCCCCCGCCGCCCGCGCCCGGCCCGGCCCCGCCCGCGCGGGCGCGCGCGCCTCTCCCGCCTCCCGCCGCCATCTTGCGACCCGCGGGCGCCTCGCTGCGGCGGCTGCCTAGTCCTTGGCCCGTGGGCCGGGGCGGGGTCCGGGCGTGGGCGACTGGCCGGAGACGCGGGGCAGGCAGGGCGGTCGTCGGTCTGGCGCGGGCGCGGGCTTTGCGTCAGCGGGCCGGAGGCGGCTGGGCGTCCTCCGCGCCGGGCGACACCTGCACCGGGCGACACTTGCGCGGCGACCTGGGGGCCGCGGGAGCGACTCGGGCGGTTCTGCTGGGGATGCTGCGGGCGCGGGGAGCTTGCGGAGCCCGTGACTCGTCCTTCATTCCCGGGGCCCCACGAGCACACGGGCTTGGCACTGTGAGGCCGCTCCAATGCTTTAGAGAATCAAACCGAAAGAAATGGAGTGCGAAAGAAAACACCTTGGTTTCCGTAGGACACGTTTTAAATAGTTTTAGGAGTTTTAGTTTAAGATGTTATTCTGCCGCTATGAGAGTAGTGTTGTATAAAGCCTGTATTTTGCAAGCTCTTCAGTTCTTTTGCGAGTTTCTTTGAATGGAAATGTCAGTGAGCCGCGTGTTAGGGGAAAATTCGGTTTTAAGACGACTCCACGAAATTTTTAGAGAGGCTTCTTAAGTGCATTTTATTGTAGCAAGTTTACGGGCGTAACGTGAGTTTACATAGTTTTCGCTGAAAAGGGGAAATGGAATCATGAATACCAAAGTTCAGGTAATACCTAACTCTGTAGCTGTTATCTGAGAATGGAAGAATTTAATGTAAACCTTTATGGTAGGTAATTCTTCTGAGAATTTAATTGTTTTGGACTTATTTTGGGAGAGGCTGATTTTACAGAGGAAGTTTGCCCTTTGTTAATCTGTGTGTGTTGCCGTTAGGGACTTAAAACTAGTTTTAGGTCAAGAAGTATTCACAAGTTGGGACAGTTTCTTCTTAGAGAAGTCAGTATGTTTCAATCGTCTCCGTCTCTTTGCTGATTCCATGGACTGTAGCCCGCCAGGCTCGTCTGTCCATGGGATTCTCCAGGCAGGAGTACTGGCGTGGGTTGTCATTTCCTTCTCCAGGGGATCTTCCCCACCCAGGAATCGTATCTCCGTTTCTTAAGTCTCTTGAATTGCGGGTAAACTTTTTACCGGCGAAATCTTCGTTGGATTCTTTACCGTTTCAGTAGTAAGAGGCTAATAATAGCAAAGAGGCAAGTTAAAGGAACAACCAAAACCCCGACCCAAAGACTTGCCAGATGTTTATTTTAGGTATTGAAGAATTACTAGCTATGATTACAGAACAGATCCTTGTGTTATGGATGAAAGTAATTCACAAGGCCTGTTAAAGTTTGGACGTTAGTTGACTTTTTTAAAAAAGGATTTCATGGAAAAGTTTATAGGGACAAATTCAGCTGGGCCATTTACTTAGCAAACACTATTGAAAGCTTTGTACCATCTCTATATCTGATGAAGAGTATTCAGTAATGAATAATTCATTCAGCAAACATCAGCTTATATTTGGGGATTCAGTGCTAAGCAAGGTGGAGAAAAGACCCACAGTTAGTTTGTAGTTTAAGGAGTAAAACATGTTTTTTCCTTAGTGCTTGAACTCCCAGATGGAAGAGGCACGCAGATGCTGTAACAGAGGCAAAACAAGTATGAGGAAAGAAGCCCCTTCTTCCTTCCTCCCCACTTGTTTTTGGAGGAGTTGCTCAGTCGCAAAGTCCTGTAGGGCTCTGTGACCCCCACAGGCTGTACTGTAGCACATCCGGCTCCGCTGTCCTGCACTGTCTCCCGGAATTTGCTCAGATTCATGTCCATCGTTGGGTTATGCTATTTAACCATCTCATCCTCTGCCAACCCCCTTCTTTTTGCCTTCAGTTTTTCCCAGCATCAGGATCTTTTCCAATGAGTTGGCTTTTCACATCAAGTGGCCAAAGTTTTGGAGCTTCAGCATCAACATCAGTCCTTCTGATGGCTATTCAGGGTTGATTTTCTTTAGGATTGACCGGTTTGATCTGCTTGAAGTCCAAGGGATTCTGAAGAGTCTTCTCCAACACCTTTATTGGCTTGCTTTCAAATGGGGAAGTGGGAGGGCAGGTCATGGTAATGGTTCGCTCCTTTCCTGATGTGAGAAAAGGTTGGCTTGTGCTTAGGTACCCAGGGTGTGCTGTGTGCTTCTGTTTAAGAGTAGGGGATGGGAAAGATTGGGAAAGCAGAGGGTAGGATGAATTGGGAGGCTCCATTTGATGTCATTTGAGTCCTTTCTTCTTAAAAGTTATTCTTTTAGTCAGAGGTAAATAAGTTGTTGATGGAAACCTCTCTGTATTCCAAAGACCAGTTCAGCATTAAGTGAGGAGACTCATGTGGAATCAGCAATTCTCTTCATGCTAATTTGATGATGGTGTGAAAAAAATCTTTCAGCTCTACTTTAAATCATCTGTAGTTTTTAGTTGAAGTGGAAGTCTGTTAAAGGATATTTTTACGAAATATCATCTTTTGGTAGATTTATTTGAATTATTTTAACTTTACATTTGATTAAGATAGTTTCTCCAAGAATGAGTNGTGAAAAAAATCTTTCAGCTCTACTTTAAATCATCTGTAGTTTTTAGTTGAAGTGGAAGTCTGTTAAAGGATATTTTTACGAAATATCATCTTTTGGTAGATTTATTTGAATTATTTTAACTTTACATTTGATTAAGATAGTTTCTCCAAGAATGAGTCATTTAATCATTCTGAGATTGTATGGTGCATTTTTCTGTTACGTGCATAATAAAGTCATCTTGCTATGAATTATTGGCACTTTGCACAATTTTGGAGAAGCAAATAACAGTTTAATACATTTCCTACATTAATATTTTATTCTAGTTTGTTTTATACAATTGTTTATATGAAAATACTTTTATAATGTCATGAACTCTGAAGTAATTTTTTGTTGCATTAGAAAAGAAAAAGATGTAGATATTTTAAAATTCTGTTTTTTAAGCTTTGGCAGTAATTTGACCTAGAATTCAGGTGTGAAATTTGGTATTACATGTGAGACTTTTTTGGGGGGGGGTTGGTCTTAAAAATGTTTATTTACTCTTGTAAAAATTTTTCCTTTGTATTATACAACATTTTATTTTTCCAGCCTGTTCATTTTGGAGGAAAGTCTGGAGAAGAAAGTTTAGAAAGTGCTGAAATAAGTTGTGAATATATTCTTCCTGGCCATGATCAGAGAAAGGAAAATAGACCAGAATCATTGTGTTGAAGGTGGCCCATAGTAATAGCATCAATAAAGAAAACTAAGCGCTCTGAGCAACCAGGGACCAGTGATGTTCAGACAAAGCATCTTTGGATAGCAGCACATCAGGAAAAAGAGATCCAAGAGAGGATGGAGAATACACCTCCTCCTGGTGGGTATGTGGCACAGTTGTAGGTGTTTCAGCTCACTCACATTGCACAGTGGCTGCATCAGACCTCTGGCGTGATTCCCCACACCCTGGACATGGATGTCATATCTCCCTTAGCAGTTTTCACGGAGCTCTCGACTGCCCTCTGGGTGAGAGTGTACTCTTAGTGTGGCATGCACGCCTTCTGGGATGTGCTGTCCCCTCTTGTAACACCTGTTCGTCGACACACATCCACACTTCCCTGAGAAGGCTGAGCCCTTTTCATGTCCAAGCTTGTTGGTTCTGCTGGTTTTGCTGGTTAAGGTAGAGATGGCTCATGACTCAGACCCTGTTCCAACAGGTATTTTCTCTGTCACATTTTCAACCACTGGCTTCTTCCTTTAAACATAAGAACACATACACCTAAGTCTTCCCTTTTAAAAACAAACCAGCAAAATACTGTACTTCCTTGACTCCCAGTTCCCCGTGCTCTCTTGTCTCCTGGGCTTCGTTTCCTTTGCGGTCAGGCTTCTTGGAAAAGCAGTTGGAGTTCCGGGTCTCTTCTGATGGCCACTGTGGTGACCATGGTGCTTTCTCTCTCCCTGGCCCTGTCTTTGGCACTTGCCAGTGTTGACAGCTCACTTTTTTATAACTCGATTCTTCTGACTCCTGTGACACAGTTGTCCTCCAGCCTTCGTCTTTGCTGTCTCATTTGTGACCTCCTTTTTCTTAAATGCTCATGTTTTTGAGATTCTGATTTGGTTTCAATTTTACCTCACTCTGAACTTCCCTTGTTCAGTCTTCCTTGTTTTGAAGGCTTCTCTGTCTCCTTCATGCTCTTTTTACACATTGCTACACACCCAAATCTGTGTTGAGTTCAGAGTTAAAATCAGCTTTGGGGGATTCCTCAGTGGTACAGTGGTTAAGACTCTGTGCTTTGACTGCAGGGAGCATGGGTTTGATCTCAGGTTGAGAAGTTCCTCATGTTGCCAGTGGAGGCAGGGATCCGCTTTGGAGTACATACTGATTGGGTACATGCATGCTAAGTTGCTTCAGTCATGTTCGACTCTATGCGACCCCATGGACTGTAGCCCACCGCACTCCTCTGTCCACGGAATTCTCCAGGCAAGAACGCTGGAGTGGGTCCCCATGGCCCCTCCAGGGGACCTCCCCACCCAGGGGTCAAGCCTGCGCCTTTTTTCTGTCTGCTGCATTGGCAGGTGGGTTCTGTACTACATACGTATTACTTCTTGACTGTCCTGGATTTAAATGTTGCTTAGGTGGCTCCCTCGGAGAAGGCAATGGCACCCAGCTCCAGTACTCTTGCCTGGCAAATCCCATGGATGGAGAAGCCCTGTAGGCTGCAGTCCGTGGGGTCGTGAAGAGTCGGACACGACTGAGCGACTTCACTTTCACTTTTCACTTTGACGCATTGGAGAAGGAAATGGCAAACCAGTCCAGTGTTCTTGCCTGGAGAATCCCAGGGATGGGGGAGCCTGGTGGGCTGCCGTCTCTGGTGTCGCACAGAGTCGGACACGACTGAAGCGACTTGGTGGCAGCAGCAGCAGCAGCAGGTGGCTCCCTGGTAGCTCACCTGGTAAAGAAACTACCTGCAATGCAGAAGATTCAGGTTTGATTCCTGGTTTGGGACGGTCCCCTGGAGAAGGGATAGGCTACCCATTCCAGTGTTCTTGCCTGGAGAATCCCCATGGATAGAGGAACTTGGCGGGCAATGGCCCATGAGGTCGCAAAGAGTCAGACACGACTGAGTGACTAAGCACAGGTGGTGGCTCAGTGGTAAAGAATCCGCCTGCAATGAGGGAGACCTGGGTTCGATCCCTGGGTTGCAGGCCTCCTGGAAGAGGAAATGGCAACCACTCCAGTATTCTTGCCTGGGAAATCCATGGACAGAGGAGCCTGGCAGTCTGCAGTCCATGGGGTCACATGAGTAGGACTCGACTCAGCACACATGCACAGACATCTCAAACTCTGCATATACTGAACTGTGCTTTTTATGTGCACGCCTACTCCTCTTCCTATGTTATTAATTTCTTTTTTGTGACATCTTGATTACTCATTCCAGAAATGCTGTGCACATCTAATAATTAAAATCTGTATTTTTGCATTCAAAAGATAACTTGAATGTCCTGTTAAATGCAGCTCAGTTTCTCGATTCATTTAATTCATTTAGCTATATAAGAAAGAGTTGAGTCTCTTCTATATGTGATGCACGTTGGAAAAGTGTTGGAACTACAGTTTTGAGTAAAAGAATTTTATTTTTATGAGGTGATTGTCATGGGAGCAGTAGAAGCTAATCAGATCATCAGAAGACAAATTAGCTTTGAAGAGTCTGTGGTGCTGTGAAAACGTGGAATAGGGGTCTTTGATGTGGTCGAGGAAGACTGCCACAGGTTGACTTAGATTCCAAGAGTGAGTGGAAGTTACTTGGGTGAAGAGGAAAGGAGCACACTCTTGGAGCGGCAGGTGCAAGGGTTCTGAGGCAGGAGGGTGTGGTGTTCGACATGTTAAGTAACCTCACCTGTGTTTACAAGGCTATGGGGTCAGTACCCCAGTTGCTAGGTCAGCCAGGATGCATGGGTGTTGGCTTAGTAGTTCTGTTTTTATCCTGACCCACTGTTGATCTTCAGTGGGGAGAAGGCAGAGGTGTGGAGGTAGTGGGCTGACACCACGTTTGTGTTGACAGGAGTGTTGTAATCTGGTCATAGTGTGGACTTGTGTTAGAGGGAGCTAGAGATGACCCAGGCTGTGACTGCCGTCCATGCAGGTGCTGACTGCTTTAGGGACGGTGGTGGGGATGGTGAGAAGTCTGAGGGGGTCTGTTGGGTGTGTGCACGGGGGGAGAGTGTCCGACAGCGCTGCGGTCTCTGGCTGCACAGCTGGAGGGGGAGCTGGCAGATGCTGGCTGAATTCAGGGGCGTGGGAGAGCACCTGCGGGAAGGCTCTGACCTCATCAGATAGGGTAGCTGCATTTAGGTCCTCCAGCTGGACTGAAGGAGCGAACCCAGGGGCATTTGGGGGTCCATGTGCCTGACTCGGGAGGGATCTGGACTTAGCTTGTTTCTTTGCTTCAGGTGATTCTCTTTGCTCTACCGGTCAGCAGGCTGGTCTCTCTTCTCCTTGTGTCCCACTTCCTCCAGCCTGTCGTCCTCACGGATGCTGAAAGAACTGCCCTTTGAAAAGTGCACACCTGATCCCATTGCTTCCCTGCTTGAAGAGCCTGCAGCATCTTCCTGTTATGCACTTACTGGAGCCCAGATCCACGCCTGCCTCTTCAGTTCACCTCTGCCGTAGCTTCGCTTGCATGCAGGGGTTTCTCCAGACGCTGTCAGTGCTGCGGGCCCCTGCGTGCTCTTTTCCGAATGTCATCCCCTCCTGTCCCGAGGGCTGTCCCCCCTGCAGGAGGCCTATCTCCAGTGCCGTCTCTGGCTCTCCAGGCCCTGGGCCACTGCCGTTTTCTTGACTCTGTCCTCATTGCTGCTCACTGGCAATTAGCGCACTCACCACATGGCACAGTACTGATGTTTACATACTTTTCTCTCACAGGCTGTTTGTGAAGCGCTTGAGGATATGCTCATTTATTTTGATATCCGTGATAACAAGATCTGGCCTGGGGTGATTGCCCAGTCAGTGTTGATCACGTTAATAAGACTCAGACCATCTCTCTGTCCTATAATTGTCATGGTTTTAGCCTTGCATCTTTCAGTAGATGCTTCATCTGCCTTTGCAGGTAGTGTTTTCAGAGCTTTGTAGTTCCAGAAAAGGGTATTTTGTTAAGAGCTGACTACTGTGCTTCACCTTTTTCATTTGTGAAGTGAGAATCAGGGGTGGGTGAGTTCTCGGTGGTGGTCTGACTGTAAAGGTTAGTGAATGCATAGGATGGTTGAGTGCAAAATGGAAACACAGTTCTTCTGTGAAACAGAAGAACGTAAGAATTGGGAGACCTTGATGAGGTTCTTCTGAGTTTGGTATTTTGTGATTGTCAGTATTGGTAATTTTGTTGTTGTTTTCTATATTGTAATAGTTACCTGTTATTTTTCCTTTCAATAAAATGTTCCTTAACCATGTGGAGGTCTGTGAGGCAAGTCTGTTAGCAAGGACCCCTTTATCATTGCTTTCAGAGGCGCTTGCTAATTCTCTTTTTCTTGTTGCTTCTGTTATTTTTACTGACCCTGCAGTTACCCTCCTGTCTTTCAGGATATAGTAGTTAATATAGCATGGATCTTTGCTTTCCATAATAAAAAATTGGTTTAAAAGAAAATAATGTTTGCCAGTTTATTAAACTTTATACCCCACAAAATGTAATACTGTGTGACCACTAAAGAAAACTTGATTAAGAAAAATTAAAGGTAAAGGGAGAATTAGTTATTTTTGCAAATGCTTGTTTATTGGGTTTATTATGCTTAAAGTATGACTCAGATTACTCTAAAATTCCTTATGAAAACTTTAAAAACATTCATAAAAAACTTTCTATATGCTTAATGAACCTCTGTACTCTTTTAATAGCTTTGTATAATCTTAAGTTTAATGATTATTAGTATTTTACTGTTTTGGGAGAGTAGGATTACTACAGTACTTTAAACAAATTCTGGCTATCATAACATCTCAAGCCTGAATATTTGAGCTTACATTTCTAATAAAAGAGGCTTTTTCTTTACATAATCATGACACCATTGTCACTTAATAAAACCAAAAGTAATTCTTCAGTAATCTGATGTCTGATCTGCTGAAGTCTTCCCATAGTGCTAGTTTTTGGTTGCTGGATGTCAGGTTGTCCTAATCTTTGGCAGTGCCTCGTCCACCTGCTTTTTATCACACCATTCACTTGTTGAAAAGACCCCATCGTTGTCCAGTGGAGTGTCCCAGACTTGTGGTATTTCTGGTATGTATTTCCTGTAAGTTTGGAGTTGGATTTAAGGGCGTAAAGATTCAGGTTTCAGTGGTTTTTTTGGTACAGATACTTCATAGATAGAATTGTGTCGCATCAGGTGATAATGGCTGCTTGTCCCCCTTCTAGTAATGTTAAGTTGATTGGTGATGACAACCTTATCCCGCCCATGAGAAGTTGCATAAATATGAGTGCAGTTATGGTAATATGTGTGAGGAAAAAGATCAGAAAGAGAAGGATGTTGGCAGTCCTCAGGTCTACTTTAGGATGCTTTCGTTTTTACTTTTCTGTGTTTTTCAAGATTTCTGCATAAACATTCAGTGCTTTTCATGTAAGAGAAAAAATTATTTTGTTATTAGACTTGATACTTTGGGAGATTATATCCAAAGTTTCAGTTGTCCTACAATGAGGTGACTATGTAAGGTCAATAGAAAACAAATCTGTAAGGATCCAGTAACAGTTAAAATTAAGGCATATGAAGACAAGTAGAAAACCATGTTTGTTTGAAAGTGAATCTAATTTATAAATTATAGCTATCCTGTGACACCTGACCAGTTGAGCTCCTACCGCCAGCATCAGTTGGTGGTCCCTGGTGAGAAGCGTGGTAGATTGTTGAGGGTGTTTATTTCTCAGAGAATTGGCCCTGCCTGCAGACTGTATTTAAGAGCAGTGTGGACCCTCACAGGAGTCCTCCCTCTATGTCCAAACTACTGGACTCATTGGTCTTGTGGTGGGCATCTCCCCCAGGCTGGACTGTGTATGTATGGATGGCTGACAGTCAATATTTTGATAACTCCTCTTTAAACTTCAGACTTTTGAGGTCGCAGAGGCTTGCAGTCAGTAGCTGGAGTGGGCCCTGTACAAGCAGAAGCAGCTAGCTGAGAGGAGAGGGAGAGCAGATGACACAGAGCTTGTGGATCCAGGTGGCAGTTTCTCTTGGAAGTAGCCTTTTGTGAGGCCAGCTGTACTTCATTTCCTGTGCCATAGATGGAGTGCATCTTTAGAATCAACTCTTAATATGATTGTATTCTTCCTAGTAAAACTCCTTGCTTAAATAAAATTAGACTACAAAACTTATGAGAATATGTTCAACCTGATGACTGACACATTTCACTTTACAAAAATAATCTCCACCAACGTCTTAAATTTTTATAGCTGCCATCTTTGATGCTGTGTTATTAATATGCTGTAGTTTGCTTAGCTGCTTTTCTCTGGCATTTGGGATGTTCACTGTGGTAGAGTTACTGCCAACATTTGGTACTGTTTTCAAAATTCATGTTTAAATTAATGAGATGTTTAGTTATTTGTATTTCAACTTTTAAAGGATATGATTGAATTCAGTTGCCATTTAAAAAAATAGATATGTTAAAGAATTGTTAATATGAGAGAACTTTAAAGTACTGGTTTGCAGTATAATTTGACAGGTTTCTTATGGGCTACATTTTGACAGCCTTTTGTAGTTATATATTTCATATATATATTTATACACATATATTTATTTTGGTACTTGAATATCTGACATAAATTGGAGTGACTGGTATAGCTTTGAAGGTATAGAGTACCTTTGCATCACAGTGTGTGTTTTCTGTTTGTTTTCTCCATGAACAAATTTTACTTTTGTAGCTTATATGGGAAGATGAATTCCTTGGTTTTGTTTTCTGAGTACGGTTCATACTGCCAAACATCTCAATAACCACATCTTCCAAAGATAGCTTTTTTATATCTTCTCAGTACCCCCACCCTTTATTCATAAAGCTTTTATGAATAAATTAAGCTAATACGAATTCGTGTTTAAAAATCCCTTCTGATTGTAAAATCAGTGCTTAATGTCGAAAGTTGAGAAAGTATAGATCAGTATAAAGCAAATTCTCAATCCTGCCGCCTAATAACACCTGTNCACCCTTTATTCATAAAGCTTTTATGAATAAATTAAGCTAATACGAATTCGTGTTTAAAAATCCCTTCTGATTGTAAAATCAGTGCTTAATGTCGAAAGTTGAGAAAGTATAGATCAGTATAAAGCAAATTCTCAATCCTGCCGCCTAATAACACCTGTTGCTGCTGCTGCTAAGTCGCTTCAGTCGTGTCCGACTCTGTGCGACCCCATAGATGGCAGCCCACCAGGCTCCCCCGATCCTGGGATTCTCCAGGCAAGAACATGGGGTCGGTTGCCATTTCTTTCTCCAATACGTGAAAGTGAAGTCGCTCAGTCGCATCCCACTCTTAGCGACCCCATGGATGGCAGCCTTCCAGGTTCCTCTGTCCATGGTATTTTCCAGGCAAGAGTACTGGAGTGGGGTGCCATTGCCTTCTCCGTAAAATTTATAGTATTGTGATAATTTTTTTAATAACTATTTTGCTTCTAGTCTAACGAGCTTTAGATTTATAAGTGGTGCTAAAAACCTTTATTTCAAGTTCTCCCCAAAGTATGCATTTCTCTTTTATTCTTTCCCATCCTGCCTACCTAGGTTTTAAAAAGTAGTCTAAACTCTTCAGATATGAAGCACTTATTTCTGTTTTAATGAAGATGTTCACTTAAGCAGCCTTCACATTTAATGTTTAGTTGCAAGCATTAAATTTTATGTGTGAGTACATATGATTTTTCTTTATAATGTTGCACAGTGGAAGAACAAAATTTATGTAAAAATGTTACAAGTCAAATTGTTTCATTTCTTTGTGAAGACAGTGCAGTTGTGTATTCTCTCCCATTTGTTTTCAGTACAGTGTCACAAAGATTGTTTATGTCAGAGTGAGCAGTCTGTGCGTCAGAAGGTTAAAAAGAGTACTCCTAAAATGTTTAGTAGCTTTATGCTGAATGTCAGTAAGGCTGTGATCATCTGAGATTGGATTATCTGCCCTGCTTCCCTGGGGTAGTAGGTGTTTTCTAATCAAGGCAGTAAAGTTGTTCCTAAATGTCATGTAGTTTTAGGATTGACAGGAGTTTAGGAATTGGAGCTGGTTTTGTCTGCTGAGCTGGAGTAAGGGGTTAGGCTGTGCTGGAGAAGTGACACAATTACACGATTTGCTCAAGCGCACACCACCGCCCCGCCTCCCACAGGGAGGATGAGAGTCAGTGCTTTGACTTCATGGTGCCCATGCTTCTTCACTGGCAGGTGATGGGTGAGTACTTGACTGTGTGCTCAGAACAGTGCTAAGTTAACTGACAGTGCTGCCAGGTAAAGAAAGGACATGGTTCCTGCCTGCTGGTCAGTTGTAACCCTGACTCCAAGCCCCTAGAAATGACCGCACACTACTACCTTAAAGTGGATTTTGGAGATTTTTCATGATGAATTCTGAAATTTTTTTGCTGATTATGTAATATGTATAAACAAGGACTGTGAAGCAGTTTAAGAAATCAAAGACTTTCTTAAATAGTTCAGTTCAGTCACTCAGTCATGTCTGACTTTTTGCGACCTCGTGGACTGCAGCACTCCAGGCTTCCCTGTCCATCACCAACTCCTGGAGTTTACTCAAACTCATGTCCATTGAGTTGGTGATGTCATCCAACCACCTCATCCTCTGTCGTCCCCTTCTGCTCCCGCCTTCAATCTTTCCCAGCATCCGGGTCTTTTCCAATGAGTTGATTCTTCCCATCAGGTGGCCCAAAGTATTGGAGTTTCAGCTTCAACATCAATCCTTCCAATGAACACCCAGGACTGATCTCCTTTTAGGATGGACTGGTTGGATCTCCTTGCAAGGGACTCTCAAGAGTCTACTCCAACACCACAGTTCAAAAGCATCAGTTCTTCGGTGCTCAGCTTTCATTATAGTCCAACTCTTATATGCGTACATGACTGCTGGAAAAACTAGGTTTGCCTAGACGGACCTTTGTTGGCAAAGTAATGTCTCTGCTTTTAAATATGCTGTTTAGGTTGGTCATAGCTTTTCTTACAAGGAGCAAGTGTCTTTTAATTTCATGGCTGCAGTCACCATCTGCAGTGATTTTGGAGCCCAAGGAAATAGTCTCTCACTGTTTCTGTTTACCCATCTATTTGCCATGAAGTGATGGGACCAGATGCCATGATCTTAGTTTTCTGAATGTTGAGTTTTAAGCAACTTTTTCATTCTCCTCTTTCATTTTCAAGAGGCTCTTTAGTTCTTCACTTTCTGCCATAAGGGTGGTGTGTTTAAATAAAATAGTGAAGTTTGGCTTTTGTATTAATCTCATGTCCATACTTTTGTAATAATGAAACCTTATAAAAAGATATGTTTAGTATTTTAATAACTACAAACCATCTTGAATTAATTTTGTTTCCTGAAGTGGTCCTCTGTTTGTTTTTACACTAATGCTTGTATGATGACATTCATTCAGTACCCGCTGTGCCAGGGATTGTCCTAGCAGCTGGGGGCAAGCTGCACATGAGACCAGTCTTCACAGAGCTCACATTCTCTCTGGTCTGAGATTTCAGTATGTTTTGGGGAAAATGTAGTAAACATAAATATAGTTAGGTAGCTTTATGTTTTAGGGCATTCTTTTGTGTAAAAGAGAAAAACTGTTTTTATTGGTGTTTGAAACTTTTTTCTGGAAATGTTTTTCCTGTGGAACCAAGGGAATACAGTAACCATTAAAAATCTTTTTCCTGTATTACTGATTTGAGTGCAGTTTCATGGCTTAATGCTGCAGAAGTCAACCTAGAATGGCTTATGAATTAGGAAATAATTACAGCCAGGTAGTTCACATAGAGTATATAGAGAATTTATGAGAATTCAGGCCCTGGAGACAGACCTACTTTGACTTCCACTTTCACAGTTCTGTGCTTGTCTGACCTTGGACAAGTGTTCTCATGTCTGAGTCACAGTTGACTCATCTGTAAAATGAGAATAATAAGTAATAAAAGTATCAGCCTCATGGCTTGTTATTAGGGTTAGATGACATAATTCATGCAGAGTTCTTGATACTTGGTGAATCTCCAGTAAAGGCTAAATTGTGAAAGCTGCTGTGATCACTTCAGGACGTTGAGTCTGCTTCAGTGTTGTGGGTACTGTGGAAGGCATGGGACTCCTGGATTTAGAGACCAGGGTGTGTGATGGTCAGGGCACTACAGGCAGTATCTTCATAGCTGTGTTGGTTTCTTTTGCCCTTCATTCCATGGGGTGACACTCAGGGCTTCAGTGTAGGCGGGTGCTGCCCATGTGGTGGATTTGTGTCGCAGCTGAGAAACTTTGAGCCTAGGGCGCTGAATCTTTCATGATGGGCTGCACAGAAACCTGCCTGACATTTTTCCAGAGGAAGACCTGAGCTTTATCACCCTGGATAGTAGAGAAGCCTACTCTCTGGGAGGAGGTACTGTCTTCCAGGGCTGTTGACTCTGCTGTACATCCTTGGAAAGACCAATTGAAAGCCTCCAGGGCCTACACTGGCCAAGCTGCAGAAATGCCAGGACTCATGGAAACTGGTCTGCCAGCAGGCCTCCAAGTCCCTGGTCTAAAGGATGCCACAGCCTTCGCCGGGTGCCGTTCATGCAAACAGCCGTTTATTCTGGAGCTGCATCCCAGAAACCTTTTCTGTTTCTGTAATGCTCCATACATACAGGACCACGTATCCCGAAATAACATTTATTCTCTTCTCAGTAAACAGATACTATTGCACTCAAGTTGGTATACACGATGAGGTGTTCAGGAGTTTTCAGAACCTTGGAATGTAGGAAGGTAAGATGGATGGACACAGACGGCTAGGTAGGTTGCTGGGTCTTAGAGTAACAGCAGGTGTCAGTTGTAGCGTCTAGGGGATGCATACATGACTATTCACAGTTGAGTTATTTTGATTTCTCTGAAATTCTTCAAAATGCTGGGAGAAAAGGCAACCATTGCCTCCCCTCCGCCGCCCCCACTGTCAGTTTTCTTTGTAACTAAACAAAGCCTGGCATTTAAAGAAAACTATTTACATCAAAATATGGACAAATGATAACCATTTTAAAGATTTGTTTAGTCAGAGTGGTTCTACTTTTAGCTGTTTTTAGCTTAATTGGGTTCCTTTTAAGATTGGATGGTTTGGAGAACTATTTAAAAGGAAATCATTGCTCCAAATTTTAGATAGCCCGGTGTTTCGTGCCTGGAATACATTTTTAGGTAAAGGCGTCAGGCTGGTCTTCCTAAGGACAGCCCAGGTGAGTGGCCCTAAGCTTTTCCTACATTTCTGAAGTCTGAGGATGCCAGTTTTTCCAGGCTTTTAAACACTGAGCCCACATTGAAGTATGTTACGTTTCTGTCAGTTTGGGGCTGAGGCCAGGGTGCGGGTTTACAGGGAATAGTAACTGGTAGAGTTAGGGTGGGGAGTACCTGGTGACCCAAGTGGCCTGGCTGCTTGAGAGGAGAGGAGGGCAGCCTGTGTGATGAAAAGGTAGACTTTTAATAAAATTAACTTTTGTTTTGTTTCTTTTTGGTAAAAGAGTTTAAATATAATCTGTATTGTGTGGAATTTTGTTTTATGTGGAATATTTTTACGTGTAAACAGTGAAATTTCATCTCTCAAGTAGAGAATACCAGATGGTATCTGTGGTTGGTGATTAGTCTACTACCAAGTAATCTTAAATGGACTGTTGTAGTAATTGTGTTTCTAAATGTTAAACTAAGCATTTATGTTGGACACATGGCTGGATTTCTCTCAATTACAGGGATTGTTTTAGAAATCCTCAAAACATGAGTGTTTATTTGCTATGTAGTTTGCTTCAAATGTTTCACTTTTTCATCAGAAGTGCTTTTCACAGGTTTTTTTCAGTTTTTTTTTTTAAGGTTATACCAAGAGTCATCTTTTCTTCTTCTTTTTTTTTTTTTTTTTAAAAAAAAAACCTTTACTGTTTTTCATAAAAGAAAAACCATGTGCAGTTGATAGAATTATCCGAGAGTCAGGAGCCATGCAGTCACGGCCCAGGCTCAGAAATGGAACTTGGCTTCAGCAGAGCCCTCCTCCTTTCCCTGCACAGCTAACTCCTTTTTTACGGTGACCATTTACATGTTTTTCTAAACAGTTTAAACACCTAAGCATTGCACGGGATATTAGTAAAGCTGGAGAGTATTGATAGAATGCGATAGTTTTTGAGCTTATTTGACACAGTCTTCCATTTTAACATTTTGTATTTCATAGTGCCCAGTTTTGCATTCTGAGATGAAATTCATGTATGAATTACCTACCAATGTACATAGTTGAAAATCTTAATATATGCCCTAACTATAACATACAGGAGAAGAAACTGGATTTGTAATAAAATAGGCATTTTGATGTGTAAGTGTTGGGCATGACTGTCCTGGAACTAGTAGAATATCTATCCTATATAGATTATACTAGCTGTAGTTTATCTGTATATAGATAGATAGGTAGTATATCTGTATAGACTGTACTGGAAGACTAGTGAAGTAGCCGGATACCTGTGACCTCCTTCAACAAGTGAGCTTCGGTTTAAGGGAAGTGAGGCAAGAATTGTCTGGTGGAGGCTGACTGCTTTTCTCTAACGTCTTGAAATCAGGGTGACAGCATCCTTATGCAGTGGGTGTGCTCACATGACTATCACGCACACACGTGTGCTGACTGTCCCAGATGTATTGCAGGATTCACATGTCCTGAGTGGCATTGCTGTTGGTAGAATAATTTTCTGTATTGGTGAACTCATGTTTTAGATTTTTGGAGAAAGAGAGCAGAGTTTTTGCAATAGATGTATTTCTGGAAAAACTTTTTTTTTTTTAAGCAGTTTGGCTGGCTGGAGGGGTCTGTGAAGGTTTGGTGGGCCCTTGGCTGCGAGGGTCTGCCTGGGCGCCACAGAACACTGCTGTCCTGTTCCTCCCCACCCAGCAGCAGCTCCTTCAGTCCTCACGTCAGAACACCTACATTTAACTTTGTGAGATTATCAGAGTTTCTGTGACCCGCAAAGTGTAACAGGTATCTCTGCCTGAACCTGCTTCCAGCTGTAAATCTGGTTCTTATGCTTGTGGTCATTAGTACCTGGTGATTTTGGATTTTAACCCGGAAAATGGCTTTGGACTCTGAACTGTCTGCTGGAAGCAACCCTTATTAAGAGATTTGGGAGGGACACAGTGGTGCAGAAAACCTCAAATTCATTTGTTAGGTGGATTTATTATAGGTAATTTTACATTTTACTGAGAAGGTTAACCTATTCAGTTAAGAATTTGGTTTTAGTGAAATTTTTTTCTTTTGACATATTATTTTCATCTTTAGAGTTTGCCATTTTCATGTCTAGAAAGATCACAATCGGTTAATTTAAGATTTATATTCCCTGATGTGCAATCTAAAATGTGAGTACTGTTTCAGAATTCATATGTAGATGAAAATTGGCACATGGTCATTTAAAAAATCAGTTTAAAAAAACCAGTTATTTTACCTTATTTTGAATAGTTGGCACTTTCCTCTAAAATTGGGGAAATTTTAGAAATTGAATTTAAAATGACAAAGTTACATAATTGCCGGGGTCCAGCCCCGGTGGATCCAGGGTGATTTGAAGGGGAGACGGATAGGCGAGGAAAAACTCATTTATTCAGAAATATAAGATTAGATTAGGAAATAATAGTGTAGTAGGAAAATTAAGTGGAGAAAAGAGGCTGAATAACTTGGTTTACGTGGAAAGCCAATAAAACCTCGAGACAAGAGGTTTGCACCATCTACGTGGGCCACCGGCGCCCACTTGAATCTCTAAGGGTGCCCCACCTTGGGCTCCCTTTCGCGCAGGACTTAAAAAGCCAGGGCAAGTAAGTAGACATGGAGAGCCTCCACGCCCCAGATGGGAATTCAGCCAGAAATTAGAGTAAAGGGAGAGCGAAAGAGACACGGGGGAAACCAGTCCTCCCAATGACTGGCTCCGGCCCCTATTGTCCTTCAAGGCCTTTTATACCTTTTCTGATTGTACATAGAGATCAAGGGGTAATACAAATTTATGCAGTGTTAGCAGCCCAAACTCTTATCAAACTTTTCTCTCTGCATACCTAGCTGTATACACAAGTCTTAGGTGATTTACATGGTCTTCTGGCCAAAAGGGCCAATTAACATTTTATGGCTCTTTTCTGATAAAGGTTTGTTAACCAGAAGACTTATTTGTGTTGTTCTTCCCAAAGTCTGGTGCCATACTCAGAAAGCACTAAATAAAGTTACATTCTTACATAGCAATTTGTAACAAGAGGAGTACAGTGATTTATAACAAAGGAAAGGTAATTAACTCAAAAGTCTAGCATTGCTAACATCAAAACTACTATATATCTTTTCCCATATCATTGGTTAACATCTTCCCAGGTGCCCAAATGAAGAAGAGCGAGGAGGTCTGGCAGCTGTCATTGAGTCAACAGGGAGATCCTGTCATCAATAGGATTTTTAGCCCTATAACTTTAAGATACTTCAAGCTTTGTGCCCCTCGCAGTTGGGGGCTGTGAGCAATTCACAAGCTGTAAAAAGGTTTGGGAAACTTAGGTAAATGAAAACATTTAAGTCAGAGGGTTGACAGAGCGGGTTGAATTGAAACACTCCTTTCAAATGCAGAAGACTAAAGCCCAGAATTAACTTTTTCCAGAGAATGTCAGAAGAATTAGAAAAGGCGCAATGTCAGGCAGAATTCTTATATTCTAGGTACATGCTCAGGAAATGCCAGGGAGAAACTCCGAGACTCGAATCGTCCTTGCCCATCGAGTCTGCCACATGACAGTGTCACGGGTGGAATCCTCACACTGGCTCCTGGCAGCAGGCATATTTGGGTTTCCTTATTTTTGGGGGTGTAGATGCTCAGGGAAACTCAGGGGGAATCTCTGAAATCCGAATCGCCTTGCCCATCGGATTTCTGCCACGTGACCGTTTCACGGGTGAGATTCCCACGCTGGCTCCCGGCACATAATTACGAAAATACAGGATTGTTCTAAATTAAGATTTGTAAAATGTTAGCTAGTTTACTAAGAAACTTCTGAAAACAAACTTTTAAAAATTATACTTAGCGCTAATGTTAAAATCCTAGTTAAAATAATAACATAAAAATTGACACGTTCTCAGTTACCTGTAGTAATATGTGGATTTTGAGAATGTGAAGAAATGGGATCCCTCTAAGATTCATAGTTTTGCTAGTGGATTCACATGGCAGAATGTTCCGCTGGGGGCTTTCCCCGTGCTCCCTGGGTGGGGGTGTGGGGTGGGGTGTCAGCTGCTTGTCAAACGTGCAGGCAGCAGCAGTGCTGGGAGGAGCAGCACGGATGAGAGAGAATATGCAAATGCAGTGGGGGACCCGGCTGTCCAAGAGATTGTAGTTCTTGTGTATATTGTATATATTACAAAAAAAAAGATTCTACTTGTTGATTTAAATACCTATTTCATGTTAAAAGTTTTTCTATAACTGCTTCTCTGCCTTTGTGTTTTCTTCTAATATTCTCTTTATTTCTAGCTCCTCCCTCTCATCCCAGTTCCAAATCTTTGTTAGAAAATATCTTACAACTCAAAAACTTTAAAGCACAGATTAGAATTAATTTCTCTCCTTGGACTTGAAGTAAGTGCTTTTTCCTGGCCTTTGATTTGAAGTCTCTCTTTTCCTCTCCTCTTATCAGTTTGGCCTGCTTTCCGCCCGCCCTCCTCACACTGTCCTTCATTAGTCTGTGTGTGTGGTTCCCCTCAGGCCTTTGTCTTAGATCATTTCCCACTACTTAGCAAAATGGGAGACTTCGGCAGAGTTGGGGAATTTTGTCAGTCTGGGATCCTTACTAGAAACATTTTAAAGCATACTAGATACATTTTAAAGTTCTAAAAGACATGTTCATTCTGGTTTATTTAATTTCAGCCGTGAAATTTGATTTCAGACTTGTAAAGGTTTTTTTTTTTTTTTTTTCCTCGGTTAGAGACCACTTAAAATTGCTTTTGGGCTAGTGAGAAGTGTGTGGTTGTTGCTTCTCATGGAGCGTATTTTTTAAGTTCTATCTTCTGTCTCCAAATTAACCAGTATTCAGTTTATTGTCTAAATCTGCGTACAATGTCTCTCTAGGCTTTTCTTGAACCGAGAACTGTACTGTTTCTCCGCACCCCGCTCTCCCCCTTTTTTAAAAACAAACAATGGTTTTAGATTTACTTAATTCAGGCAAGACTGCATCGCCCTTTGGTTTCTTTGTTTTGCAGTTTTATGTTTGGGTATTGAACCAAAGTTTAAAAAAAAACCTTTGTATGTAGAGCATTTGACACAGTTATCTTAGTAAACGTGTGATGAACATGAGTGAAAGAAGGAGCGAGTGAGGGGGTCAAAGCTGATGGAGGTGGGGCGGGACCACCTGTCTCTGGGCCTGCTGGCTTTAGGTGGAGAGACGTTGCCCTCAGCTTGGTCAGGTAAGTCTGAAGACGGGCTCTGGTTTGCAGAGCACTGGAGAACCAGTCTTTTCAGTAATGTGGTAAGCATGTACTGGGAGAATACAGTTTGGGGCTCATTTCGTAAGTTTTGAAACTTTCAGAACACATTTTACGTGATGGAAACAAGAAAAGTTCGAGTAGGGATTTTATGGGTTGGTTAGTAACGAAGGAGAGAGCACAGCCCCTTTGTGAGTCCCCACCTGTACATGGACTTCAGTACACCCTCTACATATAAAGTCGAGGTTATGTTTGTCCAGTTTTGAATTCTGTTTTTATGTGGGTGTGAATCCAATTACATTTTCCCCCCGTTTCTGTTTTTTAAATCTTACAGGCCCCTTCACAGATGTAGTCACTACAAACCTTAAGTTGCGAAATCCTTCAGATCGAAAGGTGTGTTTCAAAGTGAAGACGACAGCGCCTCGTCGGTACTGTGTGCGGCCCAACAGTGGGATCATTGACCCCGGGTTGACTGTGACTGTTTCAGGTAGCAAATGTTCATGCTGTCCTCTCCCTGTGTGCAGACTGCTGCAGAAACTGTCTGCTCCTTCTAGTGGGATGGAGTGGGGGTGTGTTTGAGGGTGGGCTGGGCTGAAAGTGTTAGCAGTCTAAAATGTTACGCTGTTCTTTATTTCTGCAGCTTACTACCGCCACATCCTCTGCCCTTATTATTTGGTCTTTGAAATTCTGTATTATTTTTGGCTTTGCTCATTCTCTCCCATAGATCACTAGCTGTTAGGCTTTACATGCAGCTGTAGAGGGATTATTCTCAGTCTTTTGGTTAAGAATGTACAGTGTATATCTTTGGGCAGTAACTTTCAGTAGTTGGTGAGGCTTCTGTCTTGACTGTGAATGCCGTGTGAGTTTTGATCCCCTTCTGTGTTTACTTGAAGTTGTGCGCGCTTGGCTCCTTCCTCACAGGGATTGCTTGCTCCTGCCGTGCAGCACAGTCAGTGCCCCAGACTGTTCCTTCTTCCCTCATGACACTGGCTCACAGTGGAGGCAGGAAGGTAGTCGAGGGTACAGTTGACTTAATGGCAGCGCCTCTCAGGCCCCACACCAAGACCAGTTACTCCCGTTTTCTGGCCGTGGTTCTCACCTTTGTGAAGGCCTGTCATAGCAGCATGGGCTTCTCCAGATTAGAGTCTCTGCGGTTACAGCCCAGACATGTGTGTGTTAAAGCACACAGAGTGTGCCTGGGTAATCCTGACAGGTATTACTAAGGTAGTAAACAATTCTGTGTCAGTGTTCCAGTTTTCAGGCCCACAGAGCCGGCTGGGGGCTGGCTTCTTGAGATGTTTTACGGTGGAACCTGATGCGCGGCAGTTGAGGCCAGACCGCAGTCAGGGTTTGTGGGGCACTGAATCCTCCCTCGGTCACTAGCCCTGGACGCAGAGCCTGGAGGCCCTGCAAAAGGAGTTTATGGTGTGGCGGCCGGGCAGGCTTGCTGTCGTGTGTGTCCGAGCCATCAGCTCTTGGGAAAGGTTGGCGGGCAGTGAGGAGAGTGAGCAGTGGGCACGTGTGTTCTGGAAGTTGTTCTCTGAGGCCACAAGCCTGCAGCCCAACTGGAAGAAGATAAAATAATTTCTATCCACATGGTTAAAAATGGATTTTGGCGCAAGCAGCTGTACCCCTAGGATTCCATGGAACTATTCAGAGTGACTTTTTTGGAGGGTTCTAATTCACTGAGCTTTTCTGGTATTAGTGTTTTTTAAGAACGTGTATATGCATCTGAAAGCACTTTCTCCCACATAAGCCCTCCTTGTATTGAGCATCTCAGTTAACTAAGACCTCCAGACACACTGGTTCCTGTGTCCACACACATCCTTGACGCCTTTCCTCCACTTGGAGCTTGGCACTCCAGCTTAGTGCAGCACCACAGTGGGTGAGGGGTTCTCCAGTCACACTTTCTGCAGCAGCCCTCCTTGACTGACTGCATATTCACTCTAGCACGCACTCTTAGGGATTACGATTGTCTTTCTCTTGTTATGAGGTCTGTCAGCAAGTCAAAGTCACATCTTTGTTATAAGTTTTCTTTTTATTCAGTTTCTAGTGAAAATCCTGGGGTGGTTGTTCATTGAAAGGTGTTCCTGGAGATATATTGTACATTATCTGGATAAACACACATTTATTCTGTGCGTTTTCTTTTTTTTTTTCCCATAATTTTGCTTATTTACTTATTTATGGCTGCTGGTTCTTTGTTGCTGCATGGGTATTCTCTAGT
This sequence comes from Neotragus moschatus, assembly GCA_006410615.1. NCBI lineage: Eukaryota > Metazoa > Chordata > Mammalia > Artiodactyla > Bovidae > Neotragus > Neotragus moschatus. Next base: position 678,908 of record SJYA01002862.1, read on the forward strand.
TGTGGTGCACAGACTTCTCACTGCAGTGGCTTCTCTTGTGCAGATCACAGGCTTTAGGTGCTAGGGCTCAATAGTTGTGGTCCCTGGGCTCCAGAGCACAGGCTTAGTGGTTGTGGCACAAAGGCTTATTAGTTGCCCTTGTAGCCTGTGGGATCTTCCAGGATCAAGGATTGAACCCGTGTCTCCTGCATTGGCAGGCAGATTCTTTGCCACTGAACCACCAGGGACTCCCCGTCTTGTGCATTTTCTACTGCTGTATATTTGGCTGTCAAAATTTTTTTTTACCATGATGGGAGTTAAGGATCTCTCAGACGTACCTTATAAAGAAGAAGTTCTTATATAATTGCTATTTCTTGCATTTGCTTAATTTCATCTGAGTTTTTGAAAATGTTGACATCTATCTTAGAAATAATCTAAAGATTAGAAGGGAAGTTAACTCCACAGTATTGTGTACATATTTTGTGGAATTGCTGATTCATTCTTTATAATCTCTTATTAGATTTATATTACATAGTTTAAACCATACAGACCCTCTAAAAAACCTCTTGTAGGCCATTGAAAACCACAAATGTTTGGGAAAAAATTTTAAATATAATTAGTAGGACAGTGGAAAAAGTTCAAAAATCATGAGGCTGTATGGTCTCCTTCTACACTTTGTTGTCTTAGACTCATTTAAACACACTGATAAACTCTTGAATAGGTATTTATTTAAAATCTATTTTAGAAAAAGCTAGTTATATTGAAGCACTAATAAATGGTAGTGAGTTTTAAGTTACCTAGAATTTCTCCTATAACTATTCTAGTTGTCTGATTTTAAGAGCTGTTATCACTAAATACTAATGTGAAAACTAAATTTATAAGTGGTTTTAAATACAAGTTTACTAGATTTTGAGTTTATAGGCATTGTAATAGTTAATGTTAGCAAAGTTTTGAAAATTTTCCAAACTTAAGTTTAGAGAGGGCAATTATAGATACTTATTTTTTTAAATAGCCATTTGTTTATTTTGTGGGTTGTTAAAGATGTAGCAACTTAACGTAGACAAGGTAAAAATAATTGAAAATCGTAAAATTGATTCTGAATCAACTTTAATAATCCAGTGTTTCTTGCAACTTTCCTGGTTTTCTTTAAATTTTCAAATTAGTGAGTGAGTGCTGGGAATGGTCAAAAGTCAGTGATATGTCCTTTCTTCTTTAGTAATGCTGCAGCCTTTTGACTATGACCCCAATGAGAAGAGTAAACACAAGTTTATGGTACAGACCATCTTTGCTCCACCAAACATTTCAGACATGGAAGCTGTGGTGAGTAGAGAAATTGAACAGAAATCTTTTGGGGGAATGTTGTTTAAACTTGGGTTTTGTTTAGTTCTTCATTGAGAAACCTTTTTAAAATTAAAAAAAATCTGCACTCTCTTCATTATGGATAATCCTAACTCATGTCAAGAATGAAGGGATTTTGAAATCGTATTTGTTAAAGACAGTTTAGAAGTAAGTCCGTTGCTAACAGTGAAGCCTGGTCATCTCTAGGGATGTTAGTGTGGTTTTAATGGTGGTGACAGTATCTCTTGTAAGGTTCTTTAGAAAGTTCTGTGGCACCGGAAACCTCCCGACCCCTGCCTCCAGGCAGCTACACTAACCCTTTAGTTGTCCCTTGAGAGGAAACCTACTTGTCGCAATTGTATTTCCTCTGTCTCATTGTTTGGTTTCCTTTGTTTTTAGTGGAAAGAAGCAAAACCCGATGAGTTAATGGATTCTAAATTGAGATGTGTATTTGAAATGCCCAATGAAAATGATAAATTGGTAAGTAGGAAAATTTAAGAGACTTGGAAGCTGCTCAGCTCTTACGCTGAGATTTAACTTCTGCTGCTGGTTCTGGCCTTGGGTGTGTGATGCATGATATAGCAGATTCTGTGCTTAGGCTTTGTTTGAAAACATAGTGTGGACATGCTCTTTTCGTGTTATAACATTTTGTTTGTTCAAGAGGAAAAGTACTTTTAGATACTTTTGATTAAAAGTGTGATTTAAAAAGAAATAGTTAAAAAAACCGCATGGTGGAGAGGAACCATCTCTTCCTACCAAAATCTTACCACTTAAACCACTTCAAGTTCTTTGTTAGAATAAGATGTGTGTATACATAAATATAATTAAGTTACAGACATAAACTGCTTTTTGGCAGCTATATACCTCCAGTCTGCGGGTAAGATTTAATTTACATGGACATTTAATTTACATTTATTCCAGATTTGGCTATTCCCAGGTATTTTGTTCACTATTGTTATTGGTCAAAATAACTCTGATTTTATCCCTTAGTAAATTATTTTTATATTGCGTTTTGATTAGTGTGAGGCAAATAAAATTTGAGAGACAGTTTAAAAAGTAGCCTTAGAGAATAGGTTGTGGTCACTTTCTCTGTTCCGTTTGTGAAATGCAAATTTAACTTTTTTCCGTGGTTTTTAGGAGGGACTTGAGGGGTCGGTAGATTTGTGTGCATGTGATTTAACAGATAAAGTCATATGAACACATAGCATGATTTGGCACAGTTAGGTTATAATCTGACATGACTGTTGTTCTGGAGGCCATTTGCCCTGTTGAGAAGTAAACTTGCAAGTTAAATACGTGGGCTCGATTATTGTGTTTCTCTTTGAGGAAAAGCTGAAATTAAAAAGTGCCTGAGTGGTAATTAGGTGTTGACCAAATCATTTATTGTGTTTTTAATGCCTTTTTAAGGGGATTTTGAAATATTTGCCAAAGATAGAGAATGTGAACACATGTTCTTACTGGAGAGCGAGGTTCTGATGGTGCAGTAGCATTGATGAAGTTTTGACACTTCCCACATAGAGTTCACTTTCTTTTTTGGTAAGGCTGCCAGGAGGCTAATAGCTTGTGTAGTTCTTACCGGAACCAAGAAAGCACAGTAGCACATTGTCTGGGTTGACTTGTTTTATTTCTGGTTTTATTGAGCTGTAGTTGACATGCTGTATAAGTTTAAGGTGTCATCATAAAGACTAGTCTTCCATACATTGTGAAATGATTACTGCAATAAGTTTAGTTAACATACATTGTCTGATACAGCTACCAAAATAACACTTTTCCCCTGTGATCAGAACTCTTAGGATCTGCTCTCTTAACAGGTGTTGAGTGTACCACACAGCAGTGTTAGCTGTAGTCACCATGCTGTATGTTATATCCCCAGTTCTTGTTTATCTGGAAGTGTGTACCTTCTGACCACCTTCATCCAGTTGCTCCTCCCCATCCCCGACTCTTCTAGCCACGGACCTGATCTCTGTTTCTGAGAGTTTGGGACTTTGTTGTTGTTTTAAGATATTCCACTGTATACACTCATTCCAGTCCTTGCATATACACCACAGCTGCTTCATCCGTTCTCTTGATGGGCGCTTAGGTTGTCCCCATGTCTTGTCTGTCGTAGATGATGCTACTGTGTGAACATGGAGCTGCAGATGTCTTCCACACAGGCTGTCCTTCCCTTCAGATGTGTTCCAAGATGCAGAGTTCATTGGAATAGGATTGACTTATTTTAAAAACACATTTGGGTATTTTCTCACTTCTATGAGTTTTATGATTTTTACAATTGTTTAATAAGCACAGAGCTGTCTTTCAGCTGGGCTTCTCTTATGCTCTGGATTGGAGACCATTTGAAATTATACTCTGAAAAGGGCGGGGACCCAAGTAGTATTGGAAACCAAACCAGAGATTGAGGGAAATGACATGACTATGATAGATGGGCCCAGCCATCTTCCACGTTACACAGGGAAGGAAGTAGCAGGTGCCCCAGACAGAGGTGTGGCCCAGATTATCCAGCAGAGTGGCTTTGGATCTGCTAAAGGCTTGAGCAGATACTGTGTGGTGAGCTCAGGACCCCATACCATGGAGCTAAAGCCAAAGTAGTTTGGTCCTAAAAGTTTTTCAGAGTAGGTTGTTAGTAACATGGAGTGTGTTCAGCAATTTCAGAGTTCTCCAGAGAGTAGCTGATCCTGAGCTTGATAATCTGGCCGCAGAAGGATATGCACTTACTGAACTACTTGGACTTGCAGTATAGTTTTTAAAAAACTTTAAATACCTAGAAAAATGAACAGTAAGTTAACCCCTGTGAACCAGCTTTATAAATAATGACCAGTTTGATTTTATTTCATCTCTGTCACTTCCCATTTCATTTACTGTTTGAAGTCACATCTCAGACATAATTAATTTCAATCCGTTATTGTTTCAGTATATATTGTTCAAAGCTAAGGATGTTAAGAAAAGTAGAAGAGTGAAGACAACACTGTCATTAGTCTTTGAAAGTTTAATGTATCATTAACATCACGCCACCAGGCAGTCACAAGTGTCATCTGGACATTTGTAGTTTGATTTGAAATCAAACATCCTGCTCTTGGATGATGTGTTTCTTAAGACTCTTAAACTGTAGATTCCCTTGTTTTCCTCTTGAAAATTGTTCAGTAAATCAGGTTTGTCCTGTAGAGTTTCCTGTAGCTTGGATTTTGTTGGTTGCATCCCTCAGGTGTCATTTAACTTTTCTGCTGTTTTTGGTATTTCCCATAATCAAATCTAGAGACTGGATTAAATTGAGGCTTATTTTTTGCTGGTGAGGGAGAGGGCAGGACTGCTGTATAGATGATTATCTGTTCTTTCAGGGAGGCACATAGTGTCTTTTTTGTTTTGAAGCTAGCAGCTGTTGGTATGTAGACAGTGGTTGCCAGCCAGGGGACATTTGTCCGTGTCTGGAGGCATTTTTGGTTGTCACAGTCATTGGGGTGGGGGAGCGGTGTCTACAGACAGCTAGTGGGTAGAGGCCAGGGACACTGCTTGCAGGACCATTCCCAGAGCAAAGATTCTCTAGCCCTAACTGTCAGTAAAGTTGAAAGTGAGAAAGCATGGTTTAGGCCCAGTAATTCACTGAAGGTTGTGTAAATGGTGATTCTGCCATTCCTGCCTCATTGCGTTAGAAGTATGTGGCGCTCGTTTGATACTTGCTGATACAGTCAGGGCTGGAGTTCTCAGTCCTTCTCTTAGGTTAGAAGCATCCACTCACTGTGTCCTTTAGCTTTGCACCTCCTTCCTTTTCTCCTCTTCGCTCTGTTCTGTGGACTCACGGACTTAAACTCATTTGTGTTTCAGCCCCTTAGAGGTACCATGTTGGTACCAGGTGTTCTGTAAAATACTCTTTTGGAAACTGTCCCTGCTTAACTCATTCTTGTGGTGCTGCTAACCTGCAGGTTCTACAAGAAACCCCTGTGACACAAGGGTCACTGAAGTGGGCGCAGCCTGCCCTAGACCTGCCATCTGGATTGTTGATTAGTGACTTCCTGTTGAGGTGTCAGCTTTCTGTTGTGTCAAAATCTTTATAGAAAATGTGAAGCATCAAAGTAACCACACCCGGAGTGTTTATAATATAAAAAACACAAAGTTTTTGTGTATTTGTTATAATGGTTAAGGATGAAACCTTATATATATGTATGGATACACACATGCGTGTGTGAAAATACATTTTAAACACCTCTTTTCTAATGCTTTATTCATGTAGTGATAAGACCCTAATGGAATCTTGCCACTTCCAGTTCAGTGTTAACTACAGAAGATGTTAATGAAACTGCTTTAAGATCATAGTGTTTTTGACATGCTACTTTCTTTCTAACATCTATGGTACAGTTGTGAAATTACTTAATACCCCATTTCTGTATATGTGTCTTCACTTTAGTAAGAACTTTGTTTATTAGGGAATTAGGGCATCGTTGAGTTGTGTTTTGCATAGATAAAGTTTGTCAGTTTACTACAGATAAATTGGTTAGGTGCCGTATGAAGGTGAATGCTGTCTACACAAACTGATTAAAGAGGACACTCCCTTATTCAAGGAAAACATACTTCTAAACAGTTAGTAGCATGTATTTTTAGAAGTAAAGTATGAAACATTTTTTAGTATATAGTTAAAATTATTGTTATGGTGACATGGTTTGAACTCTTATTTGTTTAGTTTGTTTGTTTATATGTTTTTAAAAGTGTATTAATTTCAGCAAAATTCAATTTAGTCTTGACCAAGTTGCTGGTGACAGCCTGTGGTTTAATACACAGCTCCATCCAGATGGTACTCGCATTGTGTTCAGCTGAAGAGAAGCCCATGCCAGTTAGCAGCCCCTTCCACATTCACTCTGAAGAGTTGCCCATCTGAATTTAGGAACTTTAGTAATCATTTAGAAAGCTTTAGTTAATATCCAAAGCTGATAGATGGTGCAGTAGCTATCATAGTTGTTTTACTTTGTTCTCTGGGTTGGTGTAGGCAGCAAGTCTCAGCATTGTGATGTTGACTCAGTGTTTCTTAACGTTTGGTACCCCATCCCCTTCTCACTCCTGCCCGCAGCCCCTCACCCACCCACCCCCCTGAGCCACCCCAAAGAAGTAAACAGTCAGTGAAGCATATTAGGAAGGTGCCCTGTGTGACCTGTGTTTGTTTAGGTGTGCTGTTAGTTCTTGGCGTTTACTGTTCCTAAAGTCAGTTAGAAGAGAGTGTGTTACTATGTTGTTGATTTCCTTAGGGATTTTA
>SJYA01002862.1:685631-741223 GCA_006410615.1 Neotragus moschatus
CTTGATGCCAAATATATAACTAAGAAAATGAAGGTTTTGGTTGTCTTGTAGGAAAGGTGCTAGTATAGTGGTTGAGTCCATGTTTTTTTTTGTTTGTTTATCATTTAAGGAAGTCATTTTTGTGATGAAACAGTCATCATGTATTTGAACCATCATTAGAATATGGGCTTCTTTTTGGGAAATAGGTCTCTGATTTGGATCGTACATAGAATGGCCTAGGAGTCCAAGAAACCTTTCATTTTAGAATGAAAAGAGGTCCTGTTACTAACACTTCCTGGGCAGTTCTGCTTTTAGGCATTGAGGCTTGTGGTCCCCAGTCCTCAGGGACCTGAGCACGTTGTTGGTGCCTTTTAGTAAGTTCATGGCAAGCACAGTTCTCTGAGTTATTAACTGTTGTTAGTTATGATTATCTCTGTATTATGAAATCTGACATCCAGTTAGTGTTCGTGTTTTTTTTTAGAATGAGTGTGGTTTCAAATTAACTTGTTAGTAATGATATTTGATCACTTACTCAATTCTGTTGAAATAAAATTTTTTGTGTTTTTTTTTTAGGCCAGCAACTCTACTTGACATTTTCCAAATTTTAAAAAAGTATTACATTTCATTTATTAGCCCTCCTTTTAACATCTGTTAATGACATTTGCATTAATGATATAATGTTATTTTCAAGGAAAAAATACTTATCATAATGAAGAGTGAAGGGCAGTCAAGAAAGGGAACCTCAGGGGTCCTGTGTATAGAGATTTTTATGATTAAGTGTGCATTATTTTCTGTTGAGATAAAGAACAGACTGGCGACAGTGCATTATCAAATAAGATGGAGAGGTCTTATCATAGTTATATGTATAGTGACCTGGATATCAGTAAGTATTATTTGAGTCTGCTACAACCTTTTTGCATGGTATTATCTTTAAGTGTGTTAAAGGAATTTGAGAAGACAGAGAGTTGTGGAGATACATACAGTGGTGTACTAGAATGTTCTGTGTGTCTGTGTCACGATCCTGGGAGGTAGGTAGGGGTGTGTGTGCGCATGTTTGTGTTTGTGGAAGGGGTGTCTGTGCTGAATACAGAAGTGTATAAATTATTGTAATTTTTGAACCCTTGAAAAAATTAATTTAAACATTATTCAAGTTGAGTGTTTTCAAAGGTAAGAAAATGGAAGTGCTTGTTCTTCAGGTATTGACAAGTATTCATTAGTAACAACAAGTAGGAGCCACACAGGTAGAAGGTCCTCATTCTAGCACAACATGAGGCTGGCCTAAGGTAATAAGGGTTATACGTTTAGTTTAGTGAACGCAATGCAAGTTGATTGTAGCTAATTCATAGAAAAACTTCAAAAAGGTACTTTTTGCTCTAACGTAATTATTATTTATTACTATTTCTTATGTGTGACACGTCTTTATAGAATAAGTTGAATGTTGAGAGCCTAATGATCTCTGTGTCAGTCATCCCCGTCCCTCGCAGGAGTGGTCAGAGCTCGGTGTGAATCTGAGACTGTGTTTCCCCCGCACCTCAGGGTCTCGCTCCTCCAGGGCCCGCCGTGGCCGTCGCTCCGCTGAGCAGCATCAACAGCGCAGGCACAGCACCTACCACTTATAGTGCGAAGAATGAGCCCAGGGGCTTCAGTGTGTTCAAACAGGAGAAGCAGAAGGTTTGTTTCAGGGAGCTGACAGATAGATGAGTCTGCCAGTGTCACTGATCACGGTGACAGTCACTGAGCACGTGCGAGGTATTTATTGTGAGTGTTTTATGTGCAGTAACTAGAACTGAAAATTTCAGCTGTGCTTAAAATGACGGCAGAACCACAGTCACTTAAAAACCACGCATACAAATTCTTCTGTTTAAACAGCAAACACAGCACTCGATAACATCCCAGTCATGAGTGGAACAGTGTAAATGGGAGCATTATTATGAAACGGGCGGCTTTTTCACTGTTGCTGAGAGGTTTGGGGAGCATCTTCTGGGAAACATCTGACGGGGGCAGCAGGTGTCAGTCAAGGGGAAGGAGCTGGTGGATGTCACTCTCCAGGCAGGTGTTTATGTTTGTACATAAGAAAGATCAATGAGATTTCTGCCTTACATCTTCTGTCTCATGCAGCTGACGGTCACTGTCTTTAACTGTCGGTGCCCCCTGGGGAGAACGGTGGCAGGAGCCCTACAGATCTGAGGTCACATTTGAGTTTATTAGTGTCTCTGCCTGCGCGCTTGTGTGAATGCTTGTGTGCACCTAACATCCACTTGAATACGATGCTGACACACCTGTCGATGACCTTGACCTCCTGGGGGTGTCCTGGGCGCTGTAGGCTGCCTCTCTCTCACGTTTCCTGCTTCTGGGGAGCTCTAGCTTTCAGAGAACACGGACACTAAGACTTCAAAAACCTCTCCTTTCTCTAAAGGCCTGATACTTCTAACAGTTTTGTGATTTTAGTTTAGACTGCAGATGTATTGATACTTCAGTCACTTTATAGTCAGACACCGCCTCCTCTCAGCTGAGGTCTTATTTGAGCCTCCTGCGGTTCTCTGGGCTTTGCCCTTTACCCCTGCACATGCCCTGGACCCCTCACTTCCCCAGGAGCCACGAGTGTTGCCACGAGTGTTGCCCCGGTGTGCGTTCTTTCCCTCCTCTGTCCATCCCAGGGCTTCAGTGCAGAAACCAAATTTGCCTTTTATCCCACCTTTCCTTTTCTGGCAGCCCCTAAGCCCTCGCTTTTTCTAATTATCCCTAAAGGGAATAATTCAGAGCATTGGAACTGAAATTCTAAAGGAGGCTTTCTAAAAAGTACAGCAGTAAACTCATCTCCTAGGTGGAGGGGCTTGCTGCTGACAGGCTGAGTCACGTGGAGCAGGGCGGCGTGGCCTTGACTGCCGGGTCTCTCCCGAGTTGCAGTGTTAGATGTGCGCGGCGTCACTGCTCCTTGACTGCTCGGTGTCGCAGCTTGTTGGATGCCTCCAGTTGGTGTCCATGGCTCTCAGAAGAACCTTATCTCCTCTTTGGGGAGTGTATGAAGCAACTTTGGAGGAAGGACCATGCAGTGGAGCCTGTAGTTAGGTCCCAGCAGCCTTGGTATCTCCAGCTTGTCCTGCTCCAGTGATGCCCCCACTCAACCCTTCTTTAGCCACCCCGAGTTAGGTTCTATATGCTTCCACTATAAAGTAGTTGATCAGTAAATTGGATTTCCTTGCCCCTGCTGTATGTGCCAACTGGTTTGCAGGGACCTGAATGCTTGTGAGCACAGGGTGTGTGTGCATTCACTCAGTGTGACTGTCTCGTGACCTGTTGGGCTCACTTCTGACAAGTGTTCAGGCTTCACTATTATCCTGTGTGTCCTAGTCTTAACGTGTATGCACCACAGGTTGGTCATGACATTTCTTTTCCTTTTCCTTATAAAGGCAATATAACTACATTAAGGAAAAATTTCAATTAAAAGATCTCATTCTGTCACTGTGAGATGCTGTCAGTTGACATGGTATTTAAAATCCCAGAGTGGGTGTTTCCCATCAGATGTTAATAAGAGTGAAATGTTTAAGTAACTTAGGTAAGGCACAGAATAGTATTTAGTGACATCATGTCATTTAGAATGACACTTAAAAGATGTACATGTAAGTGAATAAAGAAAGATTTAAAAGTTACATGTATGCTGAGTTTATAAAACATGCATATGAAAGAATATTGGAATATAGGAATAATAATTACATTGAATTGATGAGAGAATGGGAGGTAATTTCTCTCTCATATTCTCAATTTTCTAGAATTTCAAAAATTTGTTCAAAAATAAAAAGCCATTTGGGAAGAATTTGATGAGTCCTCGTTCTAATTTTGTCTTTGCTTGGTTGACCTTTTGTATCTCCTCTTAATTTCTTAGTCAGTTTTCTGGCACGAGGGTGATACTCTTTCCCCAAACTGGGAGAGTACCGAGTTGTGGTATTGTGGACTGTTTGTCTTCATGAAGGAAGGAAGGCCGTGTGCCATCCTGGTTCCTAGACGCTGGGCTGCTTCTAGGTGGAAAGTGAGAAGTCACTTGGGAAGCCATTTTGAAGTGAACTGTAGTGACTGTGAAGGAAAGAAAGAGAGAAGCTATTGGTGGAGGGTACCAGCATCTGAAACGGGGTTTTTAGCAGACCTGAGGGGCTTGGCTGGGAAGGGAGAGGGGAGAAGGAGGCTCGCACGGAAGCAGAGAGGATCATGAAGCAAGCTTCTTGTATCCGGCCTGGTGGGGACGCTTCGGAGAGAGATGGGAATCTGAGTGTTGACTGGGACCTCAGTATAATCAGTGGTGTTCATTTTTACATGGATCTAGACATAGCAATCAGAGCACAACCCCTTCATAGGAGTACGTCTTGTCCCCATTTGTATTCAGTGTGAATTCCAGAACTGGGATGCTGTGGCAGGTGTTGACTGTAATTAAATCCTCTGATGAGTACTGTGGAACCTGCCATAAAGTTGATTTTGAAAATATTTTTGGTAGAATTTTATATCTGAAGCAGTTTATACCTTGCTATCTAAAAAGTTAAATTTTTAGCAAGTAAAATTTTAATTGAAGACAAGACTTGCTGTGCTAGTCCTGTTGGGGTGCTTGAAGGTGGAGAGGAGGTTCAGGTGGACAGGTGTCCAGTTGAGGCTCAGGGCGCCTGGGGGCCCGCCAGGTCACATGGGTCAGTGCTGCCTGGACTTAAGACGTGGGGCTTGTAATTTAAAGTGCCAGAGTACCACTTTGGCTCTGTACTGAATTTCATGACTGACAGCAAGGAGTGTTACTTTATAAACGTGGGGGTCACTCATGCTTGAGCGCAGTTGTCAGGTGGACTCTCCCTGCCTGCTTTTTCCCCATGAAACATGTTTGTGCTCATTATCTCCCCTTCAGGCTCCAAGTACTCCAGTGACTTTTTCTGTGAACAGAACTTGGGTTTTCTCTCACGCATTTCTCTTTGGTGGTCTGATTTCATTTGAGTGGTTGCGACCGCTTCCCCCTGCCCTCTGGCATCTCGCTCGGGCTGCAGAATCAGCACTGACCGTGAACTTTGTGTGTGGATCCGGGCAGGCGTCCCTCAGTGTCCTGGTTGAGTGACCACTGCCTGGGGTGCTGGGTGAAGGGGTGAACGCACAGACGAGTGACTCTTGCTCTCCCAGACTTTGAGGTGTTGTAGGGAAGAGTCTTGGAGGACGATGTGAGCTGCATGTTCGCTGCTCTGGTGGGAGATGGACACAGAGCAGGGAACCGCATGTTTGGACCTTGGTGACCACTCATGCTCACTGTTGTCCTGTAGAGTTGGTCACTGGGGACCAGATGTTGGACATTTTAAAAACTTTAATAACGAAATTGAAACCTATCAGAACTTTCTGTGTAAATAATTTCTTGAATAAGGATGTGGAGTTTAAGTTTTGTTTAAAACCAGTAAGGTGAATTGTCAGTTGACGAACTCCCCATCTGCTATCTTTGTGATGCAGAACGACATGGAACCCAGCAAAGCCGTTCCTCTGAACGCTGCGAAGCAGGACGGGCCCGCGCCAAAGCCGCACAGTGTCTCCCTCAGTGACACTGAGACGAGGAAGCTCGTGGAGGAGTGCAAGCGGCTGCAGGGGGAGATGATGAAGCTGTCTGAAGAGAACCGGCTCCTGAGGGTGAGTGCCTGCCTGGCCCGCTTGGCGGCGGCCTCGGCGCCCCTCTTGCCCTGGGCCTTGGTGCTGGAGGCCAGCGTGGCCTGGTCGCTTCCTCGCTTGCCGGCGCAGCCTCCACACCTGGGCCTGGCATTTTCAGCTGCAGCAGCAGTGCAGTCCCTGTGAGGGGCCCCCGTTGTCCAGAGCAGGTCACACTAAGGTGTGCTTAGTCGGAATTAAGAGGTGGGCTGCCGTCTATGGGGCTGCAAAGAGTCAGACACGACTGAAGCAACTTAGCAGCAGCAGCAGCAGTGAGTCACATAGTGCAAGAAAAATCCCTGTTTTGTATTGTTACATTGAAATAATACTGAATTCTATTGGATTCAGTAAAAGATACATTATTAAAGCTAATTTTATCAAGTTTGGTACCTTTTTAATGGGCTTAGAAAATTTTAAATTTCATGCATGGCTCCCATTGAAGGCTCCTGTGAGGTGGCTTAACCTGTGCTGAGATGGTTTTTCTGGCTGTTTCTCCCTCTCCCAAGCCCCTCTCCAAGGCCCCTGCCCCGAGCACCTACCTGGAGGGTGGAGAGATGGTCTCTGATTCACAACCACACATAGCTCCATGTAGTTGTAAGGGGGCTGCTGTTTGCCCTTTTCCTTTACCTGCCATGACCTCAGTTCTGTATTTGGTGGATGGTGTGCTCCCCAGCGTGCTGAGCCCAGGTGTTCAGAGAGCTGAGGCCTGAATGCCAGGAACTGCCAGGCTGACCAGGCTGGGAGACAGGTGATGGAATTGACTGATGTTCTCTAGGAGATGCTGTTTGAAGAAGCATCCTACAGAACCTTGAAGACTGCTGGTGCACTGAGTTGACCTCTGGCTCTTTAACAGCTCACATCGAGGCTGGCATTGCAGTAGCCTTCCTGGGCCGGATTTCCCCACTGCCCTTCACCTCCCCACCCCCACTTCCTCATCCAGCCTGCTGGTCGAGTGTGCTGTGAGCTCTTAACCTCATGTCCGGGCCACACTCCAGACCCAGGGAGGCAGAGTCATCTGGAGTGCCTTTTAAATTTCTCTCTGGGACCGAGAGTCACTGTGGTGTCTACATAGGACTAACCGGAACAAGACTCAGACCCACAGCCCCTCTGAGCAGCCGGTCATGTGGGCAGACAGCATGACGCCAGTGCACGTGGTGTTACTGGTAAACGCACCAGGGGCGCAGTGCGAGAAGCGAGATGGGCTTGTGCTGAGGAGGTGAAGCATTTCCCCCTCTCTGGTCACGGTGGTAGGCCAGGTGAAGCCGGCTGCCTCGGCACACAGGTGTGGATGTTTTCCAGCGTCATTCTGCAGCTGGTGAAGTGTCGTAACAGAGAGAACGTCACCAGTCCTCTTCCTTCACTTCTTGTTGTCTTTGCAGCTTTGAGTGACTGCTGTCATGTTACTGAGAACCTTGTCCCCTAAAGTCCCAGACTGACTGTCAGAAACTGCTATGTGAGACAGCATCAGTCAGGATGGAGCGGCCACTCTGGTCTGGAAGTGGAGATCACCTTGCAGAAAAGTGGTCTCCAGTCCAGGCGCAGAGCCTTGGGGGCAGGGTCCTGTGAGCAGCTCTCCCCCTCTGCTGTGTCCCTCCTTTCTCACAAAACAGGGTCCTGTGTCTCCTCCGTGGTCCAGGCCGGGTGCCAGCCCTTTACTCACACCCTCCCTCTCCCCCAGTCCCTCAGGGTCCCGGCTCTTCCTGTGTGGGGCTGGCTTGCCAGGTGTCTGTAAGCTGGACTCTGACCAGCACTGACCTGTTTCTGGCCGTCTGTGGCTGACGGGCCATTGTGAGGACACTGTGGGCCCCCCGGGTCACCTGCCTGTGGATGTGTAGCTTGTGGTCTGATGCACGGTTATTTTTGAAACCCTTTTTGTGCCTGTGTTTTTTCCTAGGATGAAGGCTTACGGCTCAGGAAGGTAGCACATTCGGATAAGCCTGGATCCACCTCAGCTGTGTCCTTCAGAGAGAACGTCACCAGTCCTCTCCCTTCACTTCTTGTTGTCATTGCAGCCATTTTCATCGGATTCTTTCTAGGGAAGTTCATCTTGTAGAGTGAAGCATGCAGAGTGCTGTTTCTTCCTTTCCTCTTGACCAGAAAAGATTCGTTTACCTGCCATCTCACTGGTAGTGTGGCCCACGGTGACCATGTGGCCCACGGTGACCATGCTTTGTGTGTACAGCGTCATGTAGGCCTCGCCCGTAACGGTCTCACGGTTAGAAAGAAGCGCGTAAGAGCAGATTGCTGGGCTCCGGACAGCGCCACCGCCACCAGACCGTCCCTAGCAGGCGTCATTGCACATTCAGTCCTTTATGAAATTCATAAATAAAGAATTGTTCTTTCTTTGTGGTTTTAATAAGAGTTCAAGAATTGTTCAGAGTCTTGTAAATGTTATTTTAATAATCCCTTTAAATTTTATCTGTTGCTGTTACCTCTTGAAATATGATTTATTTAGATTGCTAATCCCACTCATTCAGGAAATGCCAAGAGGTATTCTGTGGGGAAATGGTGCCTCGTACAGTGTAAATTTTCTCCTTCACCTTTGCTAATATCATGGCAGAATTTTTCTTATCCCTTGTGAGGCAGTTGTTGACTGAGTTTTTCATCCTTCCAATCCTGTCCCATGGTATTTAACACAAAAATAATAAAACTGTTAACAGATTCCTGCTTGATAGCTTGTTGTGTCTGTCGTGTCCTGAGGCGGGTATCAGGGAGCGCGCTGTGTGGCGATCTGGGTTATGAAATGCATGACTTATCTCACGGAAACCCTTGCAGGTGTCATGGTGTTTGTGGTTCAAAGGCCTCATTCCTTTAAGGAAAGGAATTGATAAGATTTCAGGACAGTTTTGGTATTTTGGAAGGTCATAATCTGTTTGTCTTCAAGATAATACAAAATAAGCAGATATCATGAGAATTAAAAAAAAGCTGTAATGTCAGTCAGTTTACGTGTCTGCCCTGTGGCATGATTCTGTTTAATTTATTCTGTTCTTAGGTTCTTTGAGTGTATCTTCTCAAGAAGGACTAATTTTCCTTGGTTCTAATCACTGCTTTTTGACCAGCCTAGTGATTTTGTAGCATCTCAGAATAATACTTAAACATACCCCCGCAGCTCCCTCCGCCCCGGTCCAATTTGACATGTGAGGTAACTTCCATTATGGAATTTTGGTATTACCGAGTAAGCCTGGGGAATTCCTTTGTGAAAATGACCTTCTTTGCAGGTCTCTGTGTGAACCACGTGAAGTGGGTTTTTGGTATAACTGCCTGGCAGGGTCTGGTGTACTTCCCTCCACTTAAGTCTTATGTCTCACTTAGTTACTTCTGTGTTGGCATAGAAAATCTTGAAACTAGAAAAAAACAGATTCACTTTTTCTACTGAGTACAATCTAATCCAAGCAAATGTTGATTTTTGAAAATAGGTGTTGGTTTTGTAAAAGAAGCCCTGATATCTGAAAGGGAAGTTGGACTCGGGGACCTGGCGTGTAGTGAAGGATGTTGGCCCTGCATCTGTGTGTGCATTTTATGAAGGAGAGAAACAGTCTGAAGTATTTGGTTGCATTTTCATTTCATATGTGTTTCGGGCTTGTCAGATCCGTGTGCTGTATGGTGTCTTCTAGAAAACCCCTTGCCTGTGTGCACGAGTTACGAGAACATACGCATGTCTCTGGAGCCACCCGCCTGCCGGGGGCCTAGGGCGGACGCTCCTTCTGCTTGGAACCTGGGAACACATGCCAGCAGCAGCCTTGCCATCCCGCCCCGTCAGTGCAGAAGCAGGCACTCCCTGGCCTAAATCTCTCCCTATGATCAGTGTTACTGGTGATGAGAGCATCAGGTTGGCAGTTTCAGAGCCGTCAGTTTTCAAGCTAAATTTCGCAGAATCCCATTTGATGGGAATCCTGTGTAGTTAGGGTTCATTTTGTTCAGCCCCTTTGTTTTCTGGTTGAGGGCTCCGAGGCCTTTTGGGGGGCTGAGAACTTCCCTTGTGTCTCATAGGAGGTGGAGGCAGGGCTGGACCAGGAAACCTGCTCTCTGGACTCCAGCTTCCTGTCTGTTTCTGATAACTTTGACATGACAGGAATAGTGGACATTAATACGCTGTTTAATAACAGTGTGAAACTTCCTGTCCTAAGATGAAACCACAGGCCGCCATGGAATAGTCTCACCTACATGTCTGGCTTTAATGTGTAGGCTAGGGTTACCCGCTCCCAACTGGTGAGAAGTAAATGCATTTTCTGGTAGCCATTTCACAGACTGCGTGATGCAGTGGTTGGTCTTAGCTGGAAACCGTCTGCAACATAAAAGTCCATGTGGGCCCTCCTCTGCTTTACATTCCAGGAAGCGCTCTGACAGTACAGGAGGTGCCTCATTTCCATGTGAAGTGTGATTTGGTTGCTTTATGACAGTTACTTGAGAAGAGTCCCAACTGTATTAATTGACTGATCATATAGAGGTTAAACTGTCTTTAACCCTTACGTGTTTAGAAACCTTTGCTTTGCCTGCCTGCTTACTTGGAGTGTAAGTGCGAGGGAAACGCACTGCTGACATCACCGAAGCCACAGCCACGTAACTAAGGCCTTAACGTTCCTACGTGATGCTAAGTGCACCGCCTTCCTACGTTCTTTCTGTAACTAATGTACGTGATTTTGCCCATTCTTGTATTTACAAGAGACAGGTTTAAGAGTTATATTCTGAGTGTGTCATATGTCACCTTACATGACATTTGGAAAACAGTATGTATCAAAGTCGGAAATTCTCAAAAGTAACATTCTTAATTTCTCTTTCTGTTATCTTAGCTCAGACGTTCCCCTAAAACGGATGTTGTCTGCCATGGGATTTAGTTCTTTGTTGTAATCATCCAAAATATACCACTTTGAAAACAAGTTTTACCCATAAGGTAAAAAATACAGTTCCTTACAGGATTTATCCCTGAATTGTGATCTTCTGCCACTTTAAAAACATTCAAGCACTAGTTTTCCCAGAGCTTTGCACATTGCTTTCGGTGATTCTGGTATGTGCATAAAATTTAAAACATTGACCTTTATGAGAATTAGGGGACGATCAAGGTTTTACCATGTGGAAAAACAACAAAACAAGGGAAATAAGTGATCTCCATATGCTAGCTTTCAAAGGAAGATAAACTATTGTGTGAATAAATAAACTGTTCAAAAATGTGGTAAAGTGTCATTTTCCTTTCTAAAAAAACAGCAACGGGATTTGATCTCCATGGAGTACGGCCATGCATGTGCTCTTGTTGTGTCAGGGAGTGATGGCCTGTCACTGGGACTTGAGTCTGCTGGCAGCTGGTCTTCTCTTAGTGACCTTGACCTGGAGGTCAAGGGCTTTTGGGTAGGAGATGGGGACAGCTGCACTCCAGTCCCGCCCTGAGAGCTGAGCTTCTGGAGAGCTCTGGGCAGCCGTGGCCTCTTGGGAACTCCCAGCCTGTGGGGTGGGCGCAGAGAAGTGAGAACATCACCCTCAAAGGGAGAGAGAGTTTGGTTTTCCTGTATTTCTGATTGTAGAAGACATGAGATGTGCATTTTAGGCAATTTGGAAAATATGTTAAAAAAACTAAAGCTAAGCTCTGCCATCCAGTATCAGTTTCTGTGAATATTTCCCTGTAATAGTGCTGATCAAGCCTAACCATAAATTACACGCAACTTTGCGTCTTTTTTCAACTTAATCTACTTTCTCAGGTTTATTGAAAACCAAGTGACTGCAAAAATGCTTTTAATGATCCTAAAATATCTTTATGATCACATTCTTGACTGCAAGATCTTGAGCATTATAATTACAGTGTAAAGGTCGACTGGCCAGGTGAACTCCCTGATTATTCATATGTTCTCTATTAACCACATTGCTCTCGTTTTAAAACTGGTTTTCTTGTTTTCCAGTTGTTTGGTGTGTATCAACACCCACCTTGGAAAAGGTGTAGGAAACTACGAAGATAGCTATTCATTGTGTTAGATTTCAATGGTGGGTGACCAGACCCATGTGTTAGCGGGCGTGATGCACTTCAGAAAGTGTCCTGACACTTGACTGGTACCTGCGGAGATACCCCTTAGTTGGTATGGGGAATGGAGACCTGGCATGATCTTTTATTTTTAAGCTCCAGTCATTTTAATCTGCAGCCAGTTAAAACTGCTTTAGAGGCTTTAAAATGCCAAAGCAAGGTACAAAATCGGTTTTGAGTAAGACTGAAGTCTTAACAATATAGGCAACCTGCATTTTCAGAATTCTTGGCATGTTAACCTTTACTAAGTTTCAGGTATCGCCTTTAGGGATTGCTACTGCATGAGCTGTATTGGTGAAGTTAGGTTGGTTAGAACACCAGTAAATTTTTTTAGCTTGCAAAAGGATCTAAATCGTCTGTCCAAAAATGAATGATTTGACAAATGTTTTGAAGTTCAACTTCAGTAACCGCTTGGCTAGCAGACACCCACAGTGATTACCCACCTGAGAAACGTGTTTCACCCGTCATGTTTCTCAAAGCACGGAATGGTTTTCAAGATCTTTATCACAGTTGTTACTAGGTCAACTTTTCCTCACCCTCATCCCGGGTTACAGGTACTGCTCTTAGCTAGCACCTTTGTCGGGGAGGGCCAGACAAGCTTAGGGAAGTGAAGGATGCTCAGGCTTAGGGGCTCTAGGTATCAGGTCAGGCGTTGGGTCCTGATGATGTGGTCCTAGAGCCCAGGCTCTGGCCCACTGAGGTCCACCTTGTGGAGGGGGTGCCTGGTGTCCTGTCCTAGTCAGTGCCGTCTCTGGTGTGGTCCTGTGGCACCTGTGGCTGACTGCACAAACGCAGCCCTCCCTCTGTGCCCGAGGATGGATGGGTTCCAAGATTCCCCCAGGAAACCATGACCCAGGGGTGTCTGACAGTCAGTTGTATGGAATGACTGAGTCCCGTCAGCTCTCTTGTGTCCATGATGCGCAGCCCACACATGTGGAGAGCAGACTGGAACTTTGGAAGCTTGTGGTCCTGGATTTTCTAAGACCTTTTTTCTTGCCTTTATTTCCCGTAGAATTGAAAAGAAATAGCGGGCCACTAGCAATCTCAGCTCTTAAATAAAGCCAGGATGAGCATAGCCAAACGTGTTTATCAGTGTCACATAAACGAGATGGTGGAACTCAGAAACTGGCTTATGTGTGACCTTCACAGCTGTAGGAACAGAGTGTGACCTCAGTCTAATCTACAGGGTCCTTAAATATTTAATGATTAAACCAAGTGTATGGATTTTGATCATTCATAGTCTAAAACTGTGATACTGTGTATAATCCTGGAGAAGGAAATGACAACCCACTCCAATATTCTTGCCTAGAGAATCCCATGGACAGAGGAGCCTGATAGGCTACAGACCATGGAGTCGCAGAGTTGGACATGGCCGAGCGACTTCACTTTCACTTTATAATCCTACAAAGAACAAAAGAGATCAAGTGATATACACGCTTAGGAATTTGAGGAAAAATGTAGATTTTGGAGGGGAAAGAAAACTGACAACTGAGTTACAAAAAAAGTTACAAAGAATTGCAGGTACTTGTCCATTTGACATTTCTAGCGGTAAGAAAGGAATTCACTTTTAGAAAGGAATTACCATTTTAGTGAATTCCTTGTTTTAAGAAGCAGGTTTGTCGGGAGTTACATAAAGACTTTAATGTAGTTTTGGGGGCAAACTTGCTTTTTCATCGTGTGCTGTTTTAATCCTGTGTGTCCTTAAATGTGCAGTATGTAGATAAATATACAAGGGTGTGTAGCAAGCTACTTTGATTTAAATTTAGGGAAATACTTGATTTGAAAAATCCCAACTTTTGAGAAGCAAAGGGAAGCTTTGTTGCAAAGTATTTTTTCGAATGCCCTTCTGTACTTTGCCATCAAATAAGTTTTGTGAAATAAAAATCAGAATTTCTTGTAAAAATTTAATGATCATGTTTAATTTATCAAATTGAATTCTCATCTTTTCAAGGGAAAATATCAGCCACCCCCATGGAATTTGTTAACTGGTGAATTTTCCTTTAAAAAATTAGTTTCTTACCAAGATCCTACATTCTACAATGAGGAAATGGCTTAAGAATCTTAATTTTTAATTGGATAAAGTGTTCCTTTGTCAGACACGTGGTAGGTAGAATTTTAGGGAGGTTAAGTACATCGGAATATGTGCTTAGGTTCTTGACAGTAAACTTTATAAAGTGCTCAAAATGTGTGTGTGTCCTTGTAGTGTTTGCACGGAGAGGCCATAGGAGGGCACATGCTGTTCCGAGTTTTTAACATAACATCGCTGTATCTGGTTGAAGCAGTAAAGGTACAAATGTTTCCAAGAAGGAGGTTTCAAGCTATGTAAATAAACATTTCTTTCCATCCAATATTTAGATCCCTTAACTCTAAAACTACCTTGCAGAGAGAGACCGGTTAGATTGCACCGCTGACTCAATGGACATGAATTTGAGCAAACTGGGAGATAGCCAAGGTCAGGGAAGACTGGCACACTGCAGTCGGCGGGGTCAGAGTCTGGCACGCCTGAGTGACTGGGCAACACCAGAGGCCAGTGGGAGACAAGGTGTCCGTTTGCCTGTGTCCCCACCCCAGGGTCCCAGGGCTGAGATGGGCGTGCCTGCAGGATGGGGTAGCCTTTCCCCTGGGCCTTCGTTGTTTTCACTGTGAACTCTTCCTCAGCTTTGGCATTTCATTTTTCCATGATTTCCTTTGATTTCTTGGCTTCTTTTAAAAAGTAGATCATCTACAGCAGAAACAAGCACGTTGGTGTAAAGCAACTGTGCTCCAGCAGAAAGGAAGAGAGCAAAGGAGCTCGTCAGAGAAGGACTGACGCCTCCTCTATGCCCTGTCCTGAAGACACGTCCCTCAGGCAGACTGCTGGCCCGTGGAGTCCAGGGGTCCGCCTTGTCCTTGCATCAAGATGTCACCTCTCTAGGACGTTACCATCAGGATGTAGTGTATTTGCCTGTTACAATCTGTGACACAAATGCCATCCTTTACTCAGTGTGCTGTGTTGAGTTCTCCCTTCCCTAGAAGTTCTTGGAGGCGTGCACACGTCCGGGAATCTCTGTTGGCATGTCTCGCACGAGTTCCAGGACCTGACACACCACGTCCTCCTCTTCCCTGACAGCTTGCACTCGTCACAGGGATGTTTTGCTGCCAAGGCTGGCACTGAAATTGTGACAGCAAGACCTCGAAGGTCCTGGCCCTTCTACTAAATCCGCGTATGTCATGGTTTCATTGTAGGAGGGAGATAGGAAGGTGGGCAAAGACTGCCCTACGAGCCGCCTGTGTGATGTGTATACACAGCTGCACAGAACTTGAGCTGTAAGGACAGTGAGTCTACGGGGAGGGAGACGAGAATGCAGGTCTGCATGTGGGACCCTCGTGTGGCCACACCGCCTTGCTGTCTGCTTAATGCACGTGCTGCGGACTGTGTGTTCATACATGTGTTGGACGGAGGTGGTTTTTCTTGCATGTTTTGAAAATGGAGGAATGTAAACACTGGGGCTTCTCACTTTGGGGAAACTCGAGGCGTGGACTTGGTTTCCACATGTGATTCACTTCCTGTTTGAAGGCTCTGTCTTCCTTCTAGGTTGGCCGGACGAGTCCTGGACTCACCTGGCCCGGTGAGCCAGCTCATGTCCTCACCTCATGGGACTGGTGGCGGCGACTCCCCTGAGCTGGTCATTGGCGGGCGTGGGCCGAGGTACGATGACACCAGGTTGGGATTGAGTTCTGGGTGGTGGAATCCAGGGGAATCTTATTCTCAGGGGACAAAAGATCCCTGAAGACACTTGACCTTTGTCAACAGGTGGTTGGGCCCAGATGATCCAAAGCGTCGTCAGCTGAAACACCCTTAAAGTCTGAGGACCAATGGAAGCCACTTCTAGGAGGAACCGTTGTAGGTCAGAGCTTCCATAACTCCTCTCTGGAGCACCTTTTAACAGAACTGGGAGGACTGGCCTTTCCAGGCTACTGTGTTGAGCCGAGTCCTGGTCCCAGGCGTGGGTCTCCACGGGCCCCACATCTTTGAGAAGAAGGTAGATGAAGCTTCAAAATTGGCTTTTATTGTTGTTTAGTCACTAAGTCATGTCCAACTCTTTGTGACCCCAAGGGGTGTAGACCGCCAGGCTCTTTCGTCCGTGGGATTTCCCAGGCAAGAAGACTGCAGTGGATTGCCGTTTTCGCCTCCAGATCTTCCTGACCCAGGGATCGAACCCAGGTCTCCTGCATTGGCAGGTGGATTCTTTATCCCTGAGTCACCAGGGAGGCCCCCATATTGGCTTAATGATGTTCAATTCAATACAAATGAGAGAGCACGCTTTGGTCTCAGTCTCTCAGTACTGGATGTATTAAGTAATTTTCTGCTTTTGAAAATCTTGGCGTCAAGACAATATTCCACACTTATTACACACTGCATTAGTGGCTAGAAGCTTGTGGCCACGATATAGTTTCAGAGTTTAAGCATTTTGCAACCCAGGCTCTTTACAGCTGGCATTTCAACCAGTTAACTCAGATGACTAGCTATATATATAGTGTTTAGTGTTACAATTCCGAGTATGAAGCATGAATTGCTTGGGAAGGAAGCATGTCAAAGGGTTTACTAGCCTGGGGCCTTGGCTGACCTGGCGTGGGTTATGTTCTGAGTTTGGTCACATCCTTGGTTATGACCTGGGGTGTTTTTTTTTCTGTACTCCAATTTTTCTGCTTGTAAGAGGGCATCCTACCCACGCCTGCTTCACTGAGCGTGAAGGGGGTGGGAAAGCAGGGCCTGGTACCAAGCGGACACTCAGCAGATGGAAGCAGGTGTTGTCCACATACAAGGGAGGCAGAAAGTGGGCCGTTGTCTGATTATTTGGGTCAAGAATTAAAGTGCAATATCCAGAGAGGGGACTGGCTTGACATTTTGAAGTTGTGAACCAGATCTGCTGAATGCAGTGCCTGGTCGAATGCAAACACCTTTAACTGACCCTGGCTTTGGAGAAGAGATGAGCCTGGATTCAGGTTTCAGCTCTGCCCTTGCACATGGTGCAGCCTCCGCAAGGCCCCCTTGGTAGCCACACGCCTGCTGGTCACAATTCCCATGCAATCCAGGGGGGTGTGGTAAGGACTGAAGGGCACTTTAAAGAACCCAGCATAGTTTGGGGTATAAAATAAGCATATTAAAATTGGCAATTGTATTCTGTCCTTTGATCATGTATCAGAAAGATACAATAAGTATTTAGAAGTTGCTGCTGCTGCTGCTTGGAGAAGGCAGTGGCACCCCACTCCAGTACTCTTGCCTGGAGAATCTCATGGATAGAGGAGCCTGGTAGGCTGTGGTCCATGGGGTCGCGAAGAGTCGGACATGACTAACTGATTTCCCTTTCACTTTTCACTTTCATGCATTGGAGAAGGAAATGGCAACCCACTCCAGCTGCTGCTGCTAAGTCGCTTTAGTCGTGTCCGACTCTGTGCGATCCCATAGACGGCAGCCCACCAGGCTCCCCCATCCCTGGGATTCTCCAGGCAAGAACACTGGAGTGGGTTGCCATTTCCTTCTCCAATGCATGAAAGTGAAAAGTGAAAGTGAGGTTGCTCAGTCAAGTTCGACTCTTAGCGACCCCATGGACTGCAGCCTACCAGGCTCCTCTGTCCATGGGATTTTCCAGGCAAGAGTACTGGAGTGGGTTGCCATTGTCTTCTCTGTTAGAAGTTTCTAACAGCTGTGTAATGGAAGTGAGGACCTTGAGTTAGAAAATGTAAAAATACCTTAACATTTACAGAAGCGGGTGGTTCTTACTGTGTTACACATGATGCATTTTGGTTTTTTATTTCCTTTTTTTTTTTCTGAATATGAAGGTGATGCTGACTTTAGAAGCTTAGAAATTATAGAGATGCATATAGTAGAAAAGAATTCTGATACTTCTCCCCAGAGATGGTTTATCAGCAGCTTGAATGCTGAGCTAAGTATCAAGTGCATAGAGTCAGTATAATATTTGATGTAAATATACATTCGTTACTGAAGTCCAATACTTTGGCCACCTGATGCGAAGAACCAACTCATTGGAAAAGACCCTGATGCCTGGAAAGATTGAAGGCAGGAGGAGAAGGGGAGGACAGAGGATGAGATGGTTGTATGGCATCACCGACTCAGTGGACGTGGGTTTGCGGAAACTCTAGGAGATAGTGAAGGAGAGGGAAGCGTGATGTCCATTGAGCCCATGGGATTGCAGAGTCAGACGCGATGGAGTGACCGAACAACACACACGAGTCTAGTTCTGTGTGGTGGTACTGGGCTGCAGTGGGGTCATCCTGGGGAGAGTTTGGGGTCCTGCTGAGGGCACCCCCAAAGCCTTTTCGCTGAGAGGCAGCAATGCGTCCTCTTCCTGTCCACAGCTCATTAGCTATTGTGCTAAACCACTTGGTCTTAGGAAATGCTCCTTAAAATCTCCGCCTTAATATTGTAACCACTGTGACATGTTTTAAATGAGAATCACCAGAATTCATTGGTTTCAAGTAACACCTGTGCCCGTAGCTTCTTTCAGGTTTTCTAAAACTAGGTCACTAGCTAGTAGGTTTCCTAACCTCCAGAGCCTTGCCATTTGGCTTTGGCCGAGAGGCGTGACTGGGTTTTAAAGCAAACAGGGATATTGGAAGTGTAGTGTGACCTCCACGGGTTACCTGAGGGGATACTCACTGAGTTCCAGGTGTCAGTGGGGTTGGGCTTTGTTACAGGGGATGGGTGGGGCTAACGGTTTTCTAAGAAGATTTGGACATTTGGTTAAATTTGGTACCTTCAACCTCGTGTCCCTCAGACCCTTCCATTTTTTTTAAGTTAAATGATAGCCACCTTTTCATTTTTAAAAATAGTAAACCAAAGGCTATGTGTGTGTTTGGGTGTGTGTGTGTGTGTGTGTGTGTGTTCAGTCACTAAATTGTGTCCAAGTCCGACTCTTTGAGACCCCATGGACTGCAGCACATCAGGCTTCCCTGTCCTTCATCATCTTCCAGAGTTTGCTCAGATTGATGTCCGTTGAGTCAGTGATGCCATCCAACCATCTCATCCTCTGTGGCTCTCTTCTCCTTTTGCCTTCAATCTTTACCAGCTGGAAGCTCACAAATGAATTGTTGTCAAACTTAATTCTGCCACCAGGCGGCAGTGCAGTCTCAAGTCTTGAGGGGGACGGGCCACCCCAGTGAGCTGGTTTATCATCTCAAACAAATCAGACTTTTATGTTTATTATGCAAAGTGTCATTACCAAATGAAGGAAGCGTTTTTCTTGATTCTAAGGGTAGATATGAAACTTCTCCCCCCTCCTTCAGAAGATAACAGATAGCTGATGTAAAGTTTGTTTTTCCATGATAAAATTGGGATAATTATAGCAAGACATCTAGTGATGTCTTTAATGAAAAGATGCTACAGAATAATACCTTTAATTTCATTACTGACTTTCATTGTAAGCTTTAATGTTTTACAATATCTGATAATTGCATAAGGTGTTATGTGCTTTTCTACCTGATTCTTGATGAGCAGCTTTTTAAGTTAACAATTGAAGTGGTTGAATTCTGGGTTGCATGTGCACACCTTGCCCACCTGGCTAATGTGTAAGAGGCCTGTATACTGACTTTCAGGCCTGTATACTGAACCTTGGCAAGGGAAGAGGAAAGCTTCAACATGGGCTTGAAAACGACAAAAATTTAAAAAGTAAGTCTCCTAAGCAGAGACATCACTTTGCTGACAAAGGTCTGTATAGTTAAAAGCTATGGTTTTTCCAGTAGTCATGTAGAATGTAACAGCTGGACCATAAAGGAGGCTGAGTGCTTAAGAATTGATGCTTTTGAACTGCGGTGCTGGAGAGACTCTTGAGAGTTCCTTGGACTACAAAAAGATCAAACCAGTCAATCCTAAAGGAAATCAACCCTGAATATTCATTGGAAAGATCGGTGCTGAAGCTCTAATGCTTTGTCACCTGATGGAAAGAACCAACTCACTGGAAGAGACTCTGATTCTAGGAAAGATTGAAGGGAGGAGGAGAATGGGGTGACAGAGGATGAGATGGTTGGATGGCATCACTGACTCAATAGACATAAGTTTGAATAAGCTCTGAGATGGTGAAGGACAGGGAAGCCTGTGCTGCAGTCCATGGGTTCCCAAGGAGTCAGACACAACTGAAGTGACTTAGCTTGCACACACATCTTCACAGCAGAGTGTTTCCTGACAGTCTCAGTCTATGACAGTGATGCTTCTGGCTAGAGATGCCTGTGGTGCTCACCTTAGTCATCCCACCTGCAGCAGCCCCTACAGACATCTCCCTGACCAGGGTCCAAGGATGTGGCTGGATCAGGCCTTGTGGGTCTTATGACTGCAGAACGTACCTCAGCAACAAGCACCAGGAAACTTTGGGAAAAAGAAGAGTTATGACTCACCAGTCCTGGAGGACGTGTGGCATAGCCAGACCACACACTGAGGTCAAGGTTGAGGGAGGGAAGGAGTGAGGACCTGGGGCTCGGCCTTTATCAGGGTCCTGGGTGGGGTGCTCTGTGTTTTGTAGGTTCATTCTTTATTGGCAAATCGAAAGCATAAGGGTAGGAACTGGTGCAGGCAGGGAGGAGTGGGTCACTCGATGGGTCAGTTATCTGGGTCACCCAGGCCTTCTGAAAGGGGACCTTCCTGAGTGGCTGGCTCCTAGCTGAGTTGTGTAGCTGTTGTCTTTGAAGAGGGGGCCTCCACAGTCACAAGTTGATGGTCAGGAACTTACTGTCCCAGAGATGGAACTGGCCTTGGGCCTGGATCCTGACCTCATCTGTGCAACCCCTCCACCTGGGCAGGTGGGCAGAGGGGACGATGCCTCTGGGTGAGGAGCTCTGGTCCCATGGCCAGTCTGGAAGTGAGTGGCATTGTCTCCCCTGCGATGAAGGGGGAATCTTCCCCTCTGCCTGGCACTGTGCACCAGGACGAAGGGAAGGGTTGGCCTGCTCCACAAGCAGTTCCTTCTGAAGCTGCCAGCCTTGAAGGGAAAGGAGAGGGCGGGGGCCACTGGGACCGTCTGCTTCTTGTTAGGCTGTGCAGAGAGTGAGGCGTGGGTGGAGTTCATTATCACCAGTATATGGTTTATCCTAAGGATGAATAAATACACTTCCTTGACCTACCTCAACGGAAAGGAATGATGCCTCAGGACACTTATCAATTAAAAAAAATCTAATTTTAACTTCTGGGGAACAGTTTTAGATTTATTCCTTTGCATACCATTTTTAATGATGTTCTTTGACTTCTAAGAAGACATTTTTGATTGACCGTAAAGAATAAAACAATCTTTGTGGTGTCCAAACCATGTTCCACAGATTCAGCCTGGAAGCATCTGTAAAAAGGAAACAAACCAAAAGATGCCACACAGACTTTCAGAGACTAGAAAGTAACCTTTAAGAAAATGTTGACTGCAAAGCAGGCATTCCATTGAGTTTTGACACAGTTTGGATGGTGTATTTCCTGTGAAACTGACTTAGCTGTGAAGGCCCACCTGCCTTTTCTCCACATCACTCCCTTCCTTCTGCATCCACAGACTCTGCCATTGCTTGGGGTGGCATTTGCCAGGTAAAAACATTGACACTGCTTGTTGGGGGGATGATCACATGATATGAGCAGTCAGAAGGAAGTGGGAGACTGCTGGAACATTCCATTTTCTTATTTTTGCTTATGTCATTTTTTCCTTGATACCGTTTTCCAGATTGAAACGTGAATTTGGTTGGCTTTGGGACCAAAGTGGTCGTCTTGGGACCATGAAATAAAGACTGAGGATCATAGATCTTTTCTCCTGCCAGCCTTCCCACCCCTCACAATTGACCAAAGGTGTCCATTCTACTTCCAAAACCAGGCAGAGAGGAACTGGGAAACCTGACTGCCATTGGCAGGGTCTGCTGCTTCCCAATAGGTTCTGCTGTGTTTGAATGGTGTTCCTGAGCGCTGATGTGTCCTAGCCTGCCCTTGCTACAGCCTGTCTTTTAAATAATTTATCTGAAAATGTCATCATTTCATCTATATCCTGGTACGATATCTTTGCTGGGTGTACCATCTAGGTTTGCAGTTATTTTCTTTCATTCCTTTAAAAATATGCTTCCATTGTCCTTGGCTCCCGCTGGTCCTGTAAGAAGTCAGCCATCAGTCTGTTTATCACTCCTTTAAAGGGATTTTGGTTCAGGTTGTTTGGGACTCTCTGTGCTTCCTGGACTTGCGTGTCTCTTTTCTTCAGCAGGTTAGGAGTGTTTTCAGCTATTATTTCTCCCATTAGGCTTTCTTTTCCTTCATCTTTCTCTCGTCCCTCTGGGACCCTTATATGGCAGTGTTTGTAAGCCTGGTGTTGTCTCTTAAACTATCTTCTCTTTTTCTTTTTTTGCTGGTTCTGATGGGAATGATTTCTACCAGACTGTCTTCCAGATCCCCAGTCTATTCTTCTGTATCATCTAATTTGCTCCTGGTTTCCTCTAGTATGTTTTTAAATTTTTAGTTATTGTATTCTTCAGCTCTGATTCAGTTCTTGTTAATATTTTATCTCTTTGTTGAAGTTCTCAATGTATTCCTCCAGTCTTCTGAGTTCAGTGAGTAATTTTATTACTGTTACTTTTTAATATTTATTTTTATTTATTTGACTGCCCTGGATCTTAATCATAGCTTGTGGGATTTAGTTACCTGACCAGGGACTGAAGCCTGGCCCCCCACATTGGAAGCATGGAGCCCCAGCCTCTGAACCACCAGGAAAGTCCCTACTCTTGACCCTTTACCTGGAAGATTGCTTGTCTCTGTTTTGTTTAGTTCTTTTCCTGAAGTTTTGTCTTGTTCTTTTGTTTGGGACATAGTCCCTTGTCTCCTCATGCCTAACTGTCCAAAACATATGGACACTGGTGTTTTGTAAAAGCTCCTTGTGATTTTAATGAATACTGAGATTGAGATTTTCCCAGCATAAACTATGATAAAGGTAATACTAAAAGGGAAAGCAACAGCCTAATCTCACACATGGGTATAGCTGCAAAAATAAAATATTAATATATAAAAGTCAACTCTCATAAAAATTTCACTAAATAGACTTTATTGCAGCAACACATGAATGGGTCCCCCACAGAAAAGTTATGAGCATAATTTATTACTTTGCATTTCCTATGGAGAAAACCCATAAGAATCTATCAATACATGTTGAAAATTTAACCACCAAATAAAACCTTTTTAATATGAATGGAAAGAAATTACTGAGATGTAATAAAATCTGTTTGGTAGATATTATACTTCCTACCAATACCTGGTTTCTGCCTGCTTCCAGCCATCCTGGTCGGTCGCCTTGAAGCTCTCTGGGTGGAGTCGTGGTGCAGGTGGGAAGGCAAGAACCCTGTGTGTCCCTCCTTACTCGGTGATCCAGGAAGCTTTGTGTTGTGCTGGCAGAGTCATGGGATCGAGACGTTGTGTTTTTCCATGGGGAACAGCATGCCTGGGGTTTATCCAGGCCCAGTGTGTGAATCCACTGAGATTTTGGAGTTGTTACCACAGAGAAGATAACCTCTTTTGACCAGAGGTTTTGGGAAAAGTTTGCCTGCAAAGGGCCCAGAGAGTAAATATTTCAGATGTTATAGGACACGTGGTCTCTGTCACAGCTACTCAACATGTCCGTTGTAGCAAAGAGCCACCATAGATAATATGTAGTTGAGGAAGCATGCCCTGTGCCAGTAAAACTTAATTTATGAAAGTAGGCAGCGGCTGAAACATAAAACATGCAGCATTTCTTTCTGGGTCTGACTTACTTTATTAACAGAAGACCCTCCTTGTCCATCCATGTTGCTGCAAATGGCAGTGTTTCTCTCTTCTCTATGGCTGAGTAGTGGTCCATTGTGTGTGTGTGTGTTTGTATTCACACATCCGGTTATCGGCTGATGGACAGTGAGGTTATTTCCACGTATTGGCTATTGTCAGTAATGCGGCTTTGAACGTTGGAGTGCAGGCACCTTTTCTAGTTAGTGTTTTCATTTTCTTTGAATGCAAACCCAGGAGTGGAATTGTAGGGTCATATGGTAGTTCTGTTTTTAATTTTTTGAGGAACATCCATACTGTTTTCCACAGAGGCTGCATCAATTTATATTCCCACCACCACTGAATCAGGGTTCCCTTTTTGCCACACTCTCACCAGCATTTATTACTGTCTCTTTGGTGGTAGTCTCCTGACAGGAATGAGGTGATATCTCGTGGTTTTGATTTTCATTTCACAAGCCTGTTGACCATTTTTGTATGTCTTCTTTGGGGAAATGTCTATTCCTCTGCTCATTTGAAAATTGAATTGTTTGCTCTTTTCATCGACTCAATGGACAAAAGTTTGAGCAAACTCTGGGAGCTGGTGAAGGACGGGGAAGCTGGCATGCTGCAGTCCATGGGGTTACAAAGAGTCAGATACGGCTGTGTGACTGAACAACAATATGAAAATATATATGAATATATAGAGACACATATGTACATGCATGTATATTTGGCCACGCCTCGTGGCCTGTGGATCTCGGTTCCCTGACCCGGGTTGAGCCTGGACTGCAGCAGTGAGAGCTCTGAATCCTGGCCACTAGGCCGCCAGGGAGCTCCCTGTGTGTTTGCTTTCCAGTTGTTTGAGTTTTAAAATATTTTTTGGATATTAACCCCTTATCATATATATGATGTGCAGACATAGGTTGCCTTTTCCTCTTGTTGATGGCTTTCTTTGCTGTGCAGAAGCTTTTTAGTGTGACCCCACGTGATCATTTTTGCGTGTTTTAGGCGAGCACAGGGGCTCTTGCAGTCAGTCGGTTAACAGGGGAGCTGGGCAGTTGGGCATGCAGACTGCCCTCTGTGTGCATCCCGTTAGGCGAGAGCACAGCACATGAACGTAGGAGCTTGGACGTCATGAGCGACAGGAACGAAATTAGGAAGCTTGTTCTGGCTCCACCGCGGCTGCTGGAGGAGATGGGCCGGGAGGCTGCGGCCGACACCTGCCTGCTGACCTCGAGGGCCAGACTGCTGCTGGCATTGCCTAACCATGATGGTCGATGAACCTGCCTCCTATAGAGTCTGCAGGTGCTCTCCTGAGAAGCGTGCAGAATGCATACTCGGATGATTTTGTGAAAAAACTAATTAGGTTGTTTGGTATTAAAGCTGCACATGTTGAGAGTTTGTAAAGCTTCTGAGGTCCCAGAGAATCAGGCTTCCTGGTGTCATTATCGAACACCATCAGTTTTCATTTTTTCCTGAGGGGCACTGGTGCAGAATTGAAATCCATCAATCACCTCAACTCATCGAGATGTGCAGAGTTTGGACTGTGGGCTCCACACCAGGCTTAGAGCCTGGATGACAGGAGCTATGTGTGACACAGTCCTGACCTCCGAGGAGTTGAGAGCCCGTGCTTTAAGGAAGAAGTCCAAGTTTCTTAACTTATGTGGGCTTTCACGTCCTGGCCCCGCCTCCTTCTGCCTCCTCTTCTCTGGGGCAGATTTTTACTTTTTCAGCAAATAAAACGTGAGGTGGTCTGAATCTCCCTGTGTCCACGGAATTGGGCCCACGGCCTGTTGAGTGACCATGTCCTTGTGCTGCCTGAGGGTCTTGGGGACATCACTGTGCTCCTGGAGAGCTGGTGGCAAGTTCCTTACGGCTGGCAAGACCTCCAGGGTCATCCTGGTTTTCTTGTCATCTTCACCTCTCAACCGAGAAAGCAGGAGGGGAGGAGGGGGTGGAGGCTTCAATATTTGAAAGCACCAAACCCAACAGAATTTATGTGGACATTGTAATTATTACTAGGCTGAATTAATGAACTCTGTCCTCTCCTTTTTTGGCTGGTAGAACATAAAAATCCCAATGAAAGGAAACAGATGTCTTTGCTCTGAGCATTTCCAAAGGAAACTGCAGTTAATAACTGAGACGCCACAGAAAGGCCTGCTGAATAATGGAGATGCTCCGGTAGTGTTTCTGCTCCCCAGCTGCGTGTGAGTGGAGTGGGTGCCTCTGGTTGGCCCAGCCCCCCCCCCCCCCCATCAGAGGAGCCACGCCAACAGCGTCGTGGACACATTTGGGGAAAAGCTTGAGTCATGTTTCTTGCTGTACTTGGTTTTCCTTTCAACCAAAAGCAGAGTCAAAGAAGTCAGTCCCCGGGAGAACTCGTGGGCTGGTAACGAAGCGTGATTTATGGGCCAGGAGGAGCAAAGACCGCCCGCGGGGAGTGTGATTCTCTGTGCGCAGTCCCTAGGCCCCGGGGGTAGCTAGCGAGTGCTCGGGATCAGCCCTCAGTGGATGGGACCCCACATCCCCAGCGGGAAGGGCCTTCGCCCAGGGTCACTGCTGTTAGGGAATTCGAGGCCGGCCCTCCTGCTGGACTCTGTCCAGGGTGTGACCCTGGCTGGTGGCTTGGGTGCACTGGGGAAGCCCCCTTTCTCCATGCAGGCTGGAAGGACAAATTTCTTCTCTCTCCAAGCAGGGAGTTTGGTGCACACTGTCCCTCTTAGAGTCTGCTTCCCTACAAAACAGCTGAGTGCAGAGTCCTGTCCAGGTTTTCAGAGAGGCCCAGGACGCATCTTGCGTCTCCCCATCTTTGCCTTCTTCATCCTCCCCTTCTTCCTTTCCTTCTACCAGTGCTGTTCAGAGACTGAGGCTCAAGGGAAACAGGAGGGAAGCTTGGCACATCCCACTACTGTGGTGGGGACCCCAGAGGTGGCACTGGTGCTTGTTGTTGGCGGAGAATAGTCGGGGCACCCAGCCCTGGGTGTCAGGTAGCCGGCATGGTGGACCAGGTGGGAGAGCACTGGTTTGCTTGGCTCTCTGGCAGCCCCTCTGGGACCAGGAGGCCTCAACTTCGCCGGGCCCCTCTGCTGGCCTCAGCCCCCGGCTGTGTTCCACAGGCTGAAGAGAGAGAAGGGCCCCATGGCTCTCGACATCAGAACATTTGTTTTAATAGATGCTTCGTCCCTTGAGGCCACTGGACCCCGCAGGGCTCGAATGAATCACCGACTAAAATGGATAGGGCATCAGTTGTCCAGAGGAGATATGGGCTGGGCTTCAGGTCCGCTCAACCATTTTTGCTCTCCTGTTGGATCTTGTTTGTTGGATGTTCTCAGGGAACTTTCGCAGGATGTGGGTGGGTGTGCCCTAATTTTGATTTGTGGTTTAGCTGTCTACTTCTAAATTAAAATGCCCGGCAAACAAAAGCCCTGGCTCTCGGGTCCAGGAAGTGAATTGTAGAAGCTTGGGGAGGGTGATGGGAGCTAGTGGGCACAGGCTGAGACGGGCTGAGATGGGCTGGGACGGGCTGCAAGCTAGTTGAGGATAAAGTTAATCCTCAGTCCTGGAGGATCGTGCCTGCCGGGAATCTGAGCTGTCACTGCGTTAGTAGAAGTGCAGTGTTAAAGGCACGAGGGCTCATCCCACTCAGGCTTTGCTGGACCACCGAGCAGTGCAACTGGTCCTGCAAGGGGCGCCTCTCTCCACATCTGATGGGGAGCTTTGCCAAGAGGAGAGCTGGGGCCTCGTAGGCCCGCAACCATGCTGTATGAGAAACGAGGGAGGGGACACACACCTCGGCTAAGAGAACTGACGAGCCCCTGGACAGTGTAGGTGCTGCTCCCATGAGTCTGGGCCAGCACACTCTGTGGCAGAGGGGGGCTCAGCATGAAGGCACCCTCCAGTCGAGCCCGTGGGGGGCAAGGACCCTGTGTTGGGGAGATTGCGTATCTACTTGTGGTGCGAGGGTCACAAAAAAGGTTGAAATAAGTGATTTTAAAGTCTTCTCTAGTTGGGAGATTTTTATGATTTTCAAATGGACGAATTTGTATTTTTCATGAGTTTGAGTGAATTCCGTTTAGTGTGTCAGGAGGAGTCAAGCTCCTGGGTGATCCGTAAGAGCCACTGGGAACAACTGGGGCAGAACTTGGCTCCGTCTGTGCCCAGAGTCCACATCCCGTGTGACCTTGGATTCTCCCTGTGGTTTGAAGCCCTGGAGGTGTGCCTGCCTCGGCGACCCTGTCCATGCCCTGTCCTTGTCGAGCATGTCCCTGGGAGCGGATGGTTAATTGTCCATGACATTTGCTGGTCCTCAAGAAGTTGGTAGGGAGCATGCAACACAGGATTCATTTCCCTCCTCTGACGTTGCTGTGCAAACCCATGTGTGTTCTGGGAGAGGCTGGGCCAGCTCTCTGTCTGGGCTGACAGCGAGGAGACAGATCCAGGCCGCCTCCAAGGAACCCAACACATGGGAGCAAACTGACAGCCCAGTCATTCCGGGTTTCTGATCTGGGGCCAGAACGCAGGCTATTCAAACCCTGAAGGCAAGTCCTCCTGCTTTTGCTTCTTGCAAGAGGAACAGTGGGTCAGTGCCAATCACCCTGGTGGGGCCCAAGGCAACCGATTAGAAATGTCTCTGAAGGCCGTGTGTTAAGGCCATGTTTCTAAAGGACCCCAGAGAAGAAGGGGTGACAGGGAAACTACAGGTCACCCTCCCACCCTGCCTTCCCCCACCTGCTTAAAACAGATCTCCAGGATGCTTGGAGGGAAAGAGTGTCAGACACCCAGGGGCCTCCTCACACCACCCCGCCGCTGCTCTGAGGATCATGGTGCCCACACTCCCAAGGCTGGATGACAGCTGCCTCACTGGGTCCCACCGGGCTCTCGGTGGGCACTGGGACGCCCAAAGGACACTGTTCTGGTCTGAGGGTGAAGACGACACATAAGCCTGCTTGGTACTTACCTTTCTTATGGTTCACCATCCCCTTGGGGTGGGCAGGACCTTCTAGAAAGGCTCTGTGACTCTGGCTGGTGTGGACGAGCTGCCAACTAAGGGACAACAGGTGTCTGAAGACCCTCAGCGGGGGTCACTCTCCAGGCTGACCTTTGAGACCAGGGTCCCAGCTGGGTCACAGTCCCGGGGCATGGCTGGCCGGTGAGGGAGACGCAGACGTGAAAACAGGGGCATGACCCAAGTGAGCTGAGGGCCGTGTGTGTGCTGTGTGCATGAATGTGCGCATGTATGTGGTGGGGCAGACAGGAAGGGCTGAGGGAGAGATAACTGATGAACTTGGGGAGCAGTTGAGCTGGACTTATTCTTACCGCATGTGGCCCTGGCGTGGTTATGTTATAAATCGTTTTCTTATGAGGAATTCACTTCCTGAGCTTCGCATAACTTCCCAAGCCTGGCCTGTGCATGAGAACAGAACCTAGAAATCCGAGGAAATGATGGTTTGTGTAAATGTGGTTTGAGACCACAGTGAGTGATCCTGCCAGCTTGGGGGAGTGGGGGCTGCATGGGCTCTGGCTCTTGCTCCCAGAGCCTCCAAGGCAGAACTTCCAAGAGCACTGGTGACCACAGGGCCTTGAACACTGGACTGAAAAGGGAATTAAAAGGAATTGGGGCCTGGGGATGTTCCCTGGGTTGGAGCATCAGTATGGCCTCTGTTCTTCAAAACTGGGGTGTCCAAAGCCTGTCCAGTGCTCTCTCTGGTCCCATCTGCAAGCACATCCATGGTTCTGACACCCGTGGGCACACACTGTGTGCTTGGAAATTGTGACTGATTTAACTCGTGAAAAATGAAATCCTTGAACAAACGAATTGCTCTGGTCCTGAGTCAACAATAAAGGTTCTTTCTTGAGCGGTGTCTTTTCCCTTCTGCCCCTTAGCTGCTCTAAGGCTGCTCTGTGTTGTGATGTCTCGGCCTCTGGAGGGCGCAGCTCAGAGCCTCCTGCACGTCCGGCCCAGGTTAGAGTAAAGTTGACCTGGGTGGATACCTAAGCAACTGTCTGTGAAGGTATAGCAGGCAAATGGAGGGAGAGGCTCTGAAACTCTTCTGAGTGAGATTCTGAGATTTGTCATTGCATCTAAGACACTGCAGTGATCACGCTGTGGAGATTAAAACCATGTGAGTGGGTCCGCTAACCCCGAAGGTCTGAGGGCCTGGGGTCCCCTTTGTGCTGCTCTGCAGCTCAGACCACACCCACCTGGGCACTGCTCTTGGATGGCAGGGTGCACCCAGGGTTCTCACCTCCCCACCACCAACAGAAGGATGGCAGGTGCTGAGCAGACCCTTCCTGGGTGAATGATGACTGTCCCCCAGGGGGCTGGCAAACCCCTACTGCCACATGACCCCGTGTGAAGTGCCCTCCCCAAGGTTTCCCTGGATGGAGGCTGCACAAGGACCATCTCCAGGGCCAGGCCGCAGCTTCCAGTGCCCGGCACTCCATAGTTACCATAGCTCTTCCTCCCAAACTCTGCAGGGAGGCCTTGGTTTCCATGGACAACCCTTTAGTAGTTGTGGCACGTGGGTGCAGTAGTTACGGCTCCTGGGTTCCAGAGCACAGACTCAGTAGTTGCAGCTTGAGGGCTTAGTTACTTCATGGTATGTGGGATCTTTCTGAACCAGGGATCAAACCTGCATCTCCTGCATTGGCAGGAGGATTCTTAACCACTGAGGCACCAGGGAGGTCCATGCATAGTATCTTGCACACTGCTGCTGCTGCTGCTAAGTTGCTTCAGTTGTGTCTGACTCTGTGCGACCCCATAGACTGCAGCCCACCAGGCTCCCCCGTCCCTGGGACTCTCCAGGCAAGAACACTGGAGTGGGTTGCCATTTCCTTTTCCAATGCATGAAAGTGAAAAGTGAAAGTGAAATCACTCAGTCATGTCTGACTCTTTGCGACCCCATGGACTGCAGCCTACCAGGCTCCTCTGTCTGTGGGATTTTCCAGACAAGAGTGCTAGAGTGGGGTGCCATTGCCTTCTCTATCTTGCACACACTGGACACCAAATCAAGGAAAGCTGTGCTTCTTTTACACTAGAAACTGAGGGGCGAGGCTGGCTTGTGTATTTCATTTCTGTTCACTTTAGGATTTAAAATTCCTCTTGACAGTGTACAACAGAGACCAGTGGGATAAGCACTTAACCTCTCGACTGGGTATTTAGAAGTCATCGGTTGGCTGAGCAGACAGAGCCCACCCTGAGCTCTCACCGTGGTGGTGGTTTAGTTTCTAAGTCGTGTCCAACTCTTTGTGACACCGTGGACTATAGCCTGCCAGGCTCCTCTGTCCATGGGATTCTCCAGGCAAGAATACTGTAGTGGGTTGCCATTTCCTTGGTGGATGGATCTTGCCATTTCCAAGATCCAGGGGATCTTTCTCACCCAGGAATCGAATCCTGGTTTCCTGCACTGCAAGCAGATTTTTTACCGACTGGATCTATGAGGGAGCCCCACTCTCAAGGCAAGCCCTTTAAGAGAACCAGCAGTGTTCTGGGCTCATGTATTATGGCTGGAAAGAGCCACAGTAGGAAACCAAGGAAACGGCAGCCTGGATGGTTCGCATCAAAACTGCTGGGCATTGTACAAAGCATCTCAGTGGAGCTAATTATAACCCCAGCATCATTCTGCCCACTCTTGGTCTTCAGAAGGCAAAACAGGCACTGACATCACGCGCTCCCTTGTTTGTTTAGCTGGTTTCTGAGGCACAGAGGATTTATCCCACTTAATCTGTGAACCACAAACCCAGCCTGTGATGCCTGCTTGCAGTGGGCAGTGCTGGTGCTACTCGCCAGGTGCTCGGGGCCCTTGGAAAGCACATCTGCTGGGCACCAGGCACATCGTTCTCTCTGGGCGTTGGCCTAACTTGGCATGATGGATTCTAAACTCCATGACACCAGTGCAGTGGGAATTTCCCAGCCTCTAGGACTTGCGTTCCCAGCATGTTCGCTGTGACTTTGAATCCACGTGGTGAAGATGCCAAACCCCCTCCAGAGCTTTATGGCCAGCAAAACGCTCTCACACCGGTGGTCTATTTGTCCTCAGGACAATCTGTGGGCTGGCCAGGACAGTGTGATCAAATGCAGGGTGATTAAGTGTTCTTCGGTAGCAAGCAACACCAACCAGTTTTGGCTAACTTCAGCCAAAAAAAAAAAAGAATTTATTGGGAGGCTATAGAGGGGTTTTTGGAGAAGGCAATGGCACCCCACTCCAGTACTCTCGCCTGGAAAATCCCATGAATGGAGGAGCCTGGTGGGCTGCAGTCCATGGGATCGCTAAGAGTTGGACACGACTGAGTGACTTCACTTTCACTTTTCACTTTCATGCATTGGAGAAGGAAATGGCAACCCACTCCAGTGTTCTTGCCTGGAGAATCCCAGGAATGAGGGAGTCTGGTGGGCTGGCATCTGTGGGGTCACAGAGAGTCGGACACAACTGAAGCGACTTAGCAGCAGCATAGAGGGGTTTTATTTATAAACTTTCTTACTCCACAAATTATTTTGCATTCATTTATAAACATGAGACAATGCAGAAGAAAAAGCAGTTGAGGGAGTTAGAGTGAGTGGAAAATAGAGGATGGAGTTCGGGCTACTGAAGCCAGGAAAGGGTCCACATCTGTCCCCTTGATGGGAGAGTCCGAGGCAGCAGCCCTCAGTGGGCATGGCAACGGGAGGGTGGGACTGTGTTCTGGGCTCTGCTGGCGAGGCTCTTGTCCAGCTCTCTGTGTTTTTTTCAGAAAAGAGAAATACCCCCAGCTCTATGCTTATTGCCTCGAGCCACCTCCTTTTCCCTGTCTACTCCCCTGTCCTGGCTGAGAGCAGCCTTGCCGTGGCTTCAGCATCTTTCCTGAGCTCCGGCCTCCAGTTTCAGACTCCTCGCTGGATGCTCCCACCTCCAGGCCCTGCACACGCTCATCCTTATTACGTCCACAACAGAAGAGGATAGTGTTTCTCCATCTGTATTTTTCTAGCTGGCACAGAAGCCCATGACATTTCCCATCTGGGACGCCTCAGGCCCTTTCTCTTCTGTCTGGGGAATGACTATTGCTCTTTTAAGTCCTGTTCAAAGGTCACCATCTCCAAGGCTCCTGCCAAGTCCTCAGGATAGAGTGGTCGCCGCCTCCTCGGTGTCCTGGCATCTGGCCTCTGGTGGTCATGGGCTACTGCCACCCTCTGTGTGTCTTGTTCTAGGCTCGCTTTGACCAACATGTACACCGGGATCAGCACAGCTTTGTCTGTGGGAATTCCTCCATAAATGCTCCCTGTTGAAGATGGCTGGGGTAGCCGAGGTGAACTCTTTCCTGATTGCCAGGAAGACAGTCCGGGTCACTGCATGCGAAGATGCGAGCGCGGCCCAGCGACGAAGAGAGACTCTGGAACTTCTCACCTGGTAGGTCAGGGCCTCTGCAGGAGAAAGACGCAAAGAACTCCTGCAGATGTGACAGTAACGAAAGCATGATATAGTTTTTGGTTTCTGATCTCTGGGAAGAGCTACAGAAAACAGAGACTATGCTATGAAACAGCAGTCAGAAGCATTCGCCTGGCTGTGAAGTCAGAAGCTTTTGCCTGTGATAAAAATTTTGCCTGCTGCTGACTTAATGCAAGACTGTCTTCACCTCTAAAACATCCCAGAAATCCTTGAAAGTGGCTGTGTTCTGGGAGATTC
This sequence comes from Neotragus moschatus, assembly GCA_006410615.1. Classification (NCBI taxonomy): domain Eukaryota; kingdom Metazoa; phylum Chordata; class Mammalia; order Artiodactyla; family Bovidae; genus Neotragus; species Neotragus moschatus. Next base: position 718,666 of record SJYA01002862.1, read on the forward strand.
CTCCAGGCAAGATCTCCTTGAGCCTGGGAGACACGAGGGCTTAGTTAAGTCTGGCATCGATCGATAAGTCTGTCAAGGAAAAACGGAGAACTTGATGTGAATGATTAGTTGTTTCTTTGAAGCTTGCCTCTCTTATGATAAGGAGCTATAGTTAGTTGCATGCTTGCATCTCAAGAGGATGTGGCCAACGATGAAACAAGTCCCTGAAATAAAAGTATCTAAGGGCCGAGTCATCTTGAAAATATCAACTATGACTTAAAATATTTAAGATGTCTCACAATGTTTATGATGTATTTTAGACTTTTGGATGGGCAAAGGCCCCAAGATGAGCAAATAAAGCCATTAAGACTTTTGCAGTGTGGAATGAAAAGATGGGAAAGGGTGATATCATATAGTTGATGCAATCATAAGATGCTTCAATCGGCCCAATGCTCAACCTAGAGGCCAGAAGGAAAGTTCAGGGCTGATCAGATGTTTCAGTGTACTGAATGAAGTAACCTTTTGTAGAACGTGAATTACTATAAATACACAGAAGACTAACTCAGCCAGGAACTGAGGTGTGGGACGCTGGGGTAGGCAGTCCTGTCCCTCTGCGTCGCTACTCCTCCTCTGCAGCCAGCGAGCCTTTCCGGTCACTCCTCTGTCGCAGAGCCTCAGTGCAGAGAGGCAGATGGTTTGCTGACTGGCTTGATTTCCTGTCTCAGATCGTGGACCCACAGCACACGCTCCTCTGTTCACTAGTGAGCTCCTGGTGTGCAGGATTCGCCTTTCTCAGCTCTGAAAGCTCTATCCCAGCATGGTTCCTGGCAGACACAGAGCTCAGTAGACATTTTCCGGACTGGATATACATTTATTCAAGCATGACTCAATTTTCACCTTCTCTCCTCATTTATTCTTTCAGAGAGCACACCTGCAGGTCTCTTTGCGGCTAGAATAGGAAAGGATATGTGTTTCCGTGGAATGAAGACGTGTCAGAGTGAGCAGGCAGGTGGCAGAGAATAAGGGGAAACAGATAAGGACCCGAGAAGCTCTATAAGGTAAACCAGCTAAACAGAACACTCGGAGATGAGAGGTGTGGCTAATGCAGAAACTGCTAAGCCATGTGAGAGTGCAAGCCTGCAAGGAGCTGACATTGGCACTTGGACTGTGTCTGTGTTTGTCCACGGGGACACACGATCTTATTAAGAATCTTCCATTTATAGCCTATTATTTTCTCCCTTGATTGTCACCTTTTCTCTCTGCCTGGTGTCCCAACTCCTGGGTACCAGAGTCTAGTGCATCTGCAGCTCCTAGCTGGGATGTTTGTGGGGTGTCCGACGCCCAGGCACCGAGAGCTCTTCCTGTCTCTGGGGTTAGATACTCAAAGACAGAAAGCCAAGCACAAGACCAGTGCACGTGACTGAGTTAGAGCATTCGAGAGCCTTGTGCCTGGACCTTGTTACCTTAGCTCCCCACAGAAAAGCAGTCGCTGAATTAAGATTTAATGTCACATCTTCAGTTTTCACAGAGGGCAGCTGACACAGAAATGCACGTTTGAAGAACAAGCTGGGGTCTTTCAGAGAAGCAAAGAGGAGGACTTGATCGCATTACCCAAAGTCCATGAAAGTTTACCTAAGAACTTGCAGAGCAGAGAAAGCTTTGCTCCCGAGACGAAGCGTCTGTTCACCTAACAGTGACAAGCAGATCCTGCATTGTCGCAGGGGACGCGGGACTGGGTCCTCCGTGGCTGCATCCCCACGCCCCAGTGCCTGCTGCTGTATGTATGTTTGTTCTTCAATCAGACTTTGACTCTAATTTTACTATTCGTTTTTCTGTTGTATATTGTGTATACATCCAGGAAGATCCCCTGGAGAAGGAAATGGCAACCCTCTTCTTGCCTGGAGAATTCCACGGACAGAGGAGCCTGGCGGGCTATCGTCCATGGGGTTGCAAAGAGTCGGACACGACTAAACAACATGTCTTAATGACTAAACAACAAGCAACGTACTGTGGTTGATTTTCTAAGTTTTCTCAGATGTTCATGTCTGTGTGTGCGTGTGTTCTTTTTCTTACTTAGCTGCCCACCCGCCTACCCGCTTGCCTTCTTACTTCCCTGCCCACCCGCCTTCCTACTTAACCACCTGCCAACCTGCTTACTTACCTATCTACTTTCTTACTCACCTACTCACTGTCTTCCTAACCACATGGTGCCCCAGAGGTGCTTAGCTGAATTCAAGGAAGAACATGATGAGATTGCTGTGCACTGGTGTGCTCACTTGTTTCAGTCGTGTCTGACTCTTTGCGACCCTATGGGCTGTAGCCCACCAGGCTCTGTCCATGGGATTCTCCAGGCAAGAATACTAGAGTGGGTTGCCATGCCCTCCTCCAGGGGATCCTCCCAACCCAGGAATCGAACCCACGTCTCTCACGTATCCTGCATTGGCAGGCAGATTCTTTACCACCAGCACCACCTGGGAAGCCCTATCTACCTTGGCACCTNGGGATTCTCCAGGCAAGAATACTAGAGTGGGTTGCCATGCCCTCCTCCAGGGGATCCTCCCAACCCAGGAATCGAACCCACGTCTCTCACGTATCCTGCATTGGCAGGCAGATTCTTTACCACCAGCACCACCTGGGAAGCCCTATCTACCTTGGCACCTCCAGGCAATTCCAACATGTCTCTCTGCGGGGGTTGGGGGCTGCTGATCTGTTTGTCTTTCAGTGAAGAAAGATAATATGACAGAGAGGCCTTTGGAAACAAATGTGGGTGTTCTCGCCCTTATCTAGAGGGACATGCCAGCTCCACAGTGTAATCAACTTAGAATACAAATCAGATAGTCACAGGCATGCCTGAGCCGTTCTATGAGATTGAGACAAATCAAGGTCAAAGAGAATGAGTAACAGACGTTTGGGAGATGCTGGGGCCCTAAAAGTACTTTTTATCTCTGACTTGGAAAAAATTATCAGCTGGGATGAGAGAAGTGGCCACTCCCAAGGAAGCTAGTGCCCTTGTCCTAAGGTGACCGCTTGAGCAGAAGGAGTCCCGGGAGCGGCCGCCTCCAGCCGGAGGTTCTGAACTTGCTTGGCTTCCCTTGTCAGGACAGGCCCGTCATGTGTTGCTGCATGACCGTGCTGCTGGGGGACAGACACGGGGGCAGGCGTTTCAGGGAATGAGTCCTGTTAAGGTGGGGATGCTGACGTGGGGAGAGGGCTACCAGATTGAGAAACAAAGAAACAAACTCCCCAAACCAATAAAGACAAACAAAACTCCCCCAGACCAAATGCCCAGATACATTGATTTCAGATGAATGATGGAAAGTTTTTAGGATAAGTATATCCCATGAAACATTTGACATGTGCTTATACCAAAGCACTGTTGGTTGTGAACCTGAGCTCCACTCCTGTGGGTGTCTGCATCCCATCTGGTGCCCCTGTTTGGTGGGGAGCAGGGCAGACTCAGTCTGTGAAGGAACCCCACACTGCCAGGCACGTCTCTTGCCACACCCTGGCAGGTAGGACCGTGTGCTTCTCTGTCTTCCTCATGGAGCTCAGTTCCTGGCGGGGCCTGCGCACTGTGGGAGGGCAGCACCAATCCCGGCCTCCTGGTCTCCTTCACGGGGAGCTTCCTGGGGAGAAGCAATCAAAGGATCGAGCCTTCGCCGCATGGTGTGTGGTTGTGGGCTTGGCCTGTGGTCTATCCAGGCAAGGCTGACCATCTAAAGGGATGCAGACAGCTCAGGGGCAAGTGGGGCCCTGCACTCCAGGGCTCTGCTGTCGGCCACCTAGGGGCAGCAGAGGGCAGAGGACACCTGGCCTCTGAGTGAGGGGTGGGGTGCCCCCACCCCGACCCTGTGGGTGCCTGGATGGTTCCAGGCAGCAGGGCAGGCCTGTGAGCCTCTGAAGGACTCAGAGAGATGAGGGTCTAGTGGACAAATGCAGAGCCCTGGGCCCACGATGAGGGTGTCTCTGCTTTGACCTGACCCCCTTGGCGCAGAGGAGCCGGAGAGGGCTACCCAGTGTCCAGTGGATGCTATGGGCCCAGGGGGGGCCTCTGGGGAACCTGGAGGGTGTGTGTGAGGAGGGCAGGAGTGGCCCCATGCAGGGGAAGGAGAGGGGGGAGAGGGGAGAGGGCGGCCCTGGACTCGGCGGGTTTGCAGGGTTAAATGCTGAACTTTGATAACTTTAGGAAATGATGCATTTTATGGACAAGTTAGGGGACATGCATAAGCAAAGGAAGGCGGAAGGCAAGTCCATCCCAGCCCTTTTCTCTCTCACAACCACAGCTGTGGCTGGAATCACCAGTCTCAGACTTCCTCTGTGGACTCAACTTGTTTTATTTTTACAAAACTTTAGTCACTCCACCCGTGCTGTTGAGATCCCCGTTTTATCCTCAGTACTACAGGATGGGCGTTTTCTGTGGAAGTACGCATCCTACGATGACTTTCATGGTTGTACCCAGTTTCACGGCCACTGTGCTGATTTGTGTCACCCCTGCCGTCATACTCTGCCTTCTCCGGTGTCTGGATGGACCGGGTTTCCTGGGGACTGGGTTTCCTGGAGACCAGGTAGGGGCTTTTTCTAGGGGAGGGGCTGGCAGAGAAGGAGGTCTGGACGCCACGTGGCAATCGTAGGGAGAAAGGATCTGGCAGCCAGACCTGGGGCCACAGTCAGCTTCCGCTCAGCGTCCCTGCCTTTAGCTCTGTGGGGCTTGTTCACCGGACTGTGCCCTACAAGCTTAAGGTATGAGTTCACATCCCCACTCAGAGGAACATCTGATGGGAACTCAGGAGGGAAAAGCTGTGCGTAGGCTGGCCTGGCGGGAGGATGCAGACCTGGAGGAAGAGATAAGGTTACACGCCCCAGGCCCCACCGCCGGCGTGTGGAGCCTTTGATAATCAGCTCCAGCATCTCTTTCATGTCCCGGAGCACAGAATGAGGCTCCATCAAAGAGCCTCCTTCAGGGAAGAAGCTGGAACAGGCTGGACGGTGGAGCAGCGCTGGGAGGGGCAGGGCTGGGCGGTCAGCGCTGGGTCCCGGGCCTCCATGTGGCTTTGGCAGCTGTGCTGGCTGTCCTGGGGTCTCCTTGGGCCCTCCTCCGCTCCCTCCAGAGCCCAGTGACCCTGGCCTTGGTGTCCCCAGTGCCTGGGAGCTTCTCAGGCTGAGCACTGGAGCGGCCACAAAGCATCAGTTTCACAGCCTCTCTGTCTTTTCTCCCCAGTCCTGACTTTTTCTTTGCGTTAATCTTCTCCGAGATATGTGTCCGTTTTCAGAGACACTTGGGAGTCCAACAAAAACAGGCAGAAGAATAACCCTCTGTTTGCCCGTCTTTAGGAATCTCCAAGGCCTGTGGTGACTCACGGGGCTCTTGGCTGGAGCCTCCCAGCGCCCGGGGCCCCCGGGGTCCATTCAGGGCCTAGGGGATGTGATTTGATTCTCAGGTCCCCCACGGGAACTTTGAGCCTGTCCCTGCCAGTTGCCTCCTGACCTGCAGTGTCACCAGCGTTTGCCAGTCTTCAACGAGTTTTCCTTTCCCAGTAAATGTTTACGTTTTGACATGATGTAAAGGAGAAGGCGATGGCAGCCCACTCCAGTCCTCTTGCCTGGAAAACCCCATGGACGGAGGAGCCTGGTGGGCTGCAGTCCATGGGGTTGCACAGAGTCAGACATGACTGAAGCGACTTAGCAGCAAAGTGAAGAAAGTCCTGCTGAGAATTCCCACCTGAGATGAACACACGTGATGAATGAGCACATGTAATGTATGAACACACGTGATGAGCTTTAAACACATGTTGTGCTTTAAACATGTGAAACCCAGGAGTGAGCTGCCAGGAAGCCTCCAGCCGCTTCCCTGAAAGGCAGTTAAACAGGGTGGACAGTCCTTGTTAAAATTCCTGCCCATGGTTTAGAAATGAGCAAACACTTGGCATGAAGGCTCATGATCGCTGGTAGGGAGGTTCATGGCCATCTGGCAATGTTTTAGGACGGCAGGTTCTGACTTCTCTCCTGACGATGCCACCCTGGGCAGTTCCAGCCTCTGTCGTCACTCGCTGGTCTCATTCACTCTTTCACTTCTCACTGAATGGCGACACCCGGGCAGGAAGCCATCCTAGAAAGCGTGGGAGTGGCTGCTGGGCTGGGCCGGGCCATGGACCAGCCGCCCCTCCTGTGCCATCTGGCCTGCGTGCTCGGTCAGTCTAGACCCGTGCTTGTCATTGGGAAGGAGGGGCTGACCTTTCTCTCCATCGAAGCTTGAGAGTCAGGGAGAAGCTGCTTGGAAAGCACGTTCGGGGCTGCTGAGGATTTTGTCAGTTGTGATCCACACCTTAGAGTCCAGGATCACAAATCAGACACTGGCCTTCAGCTATCATAGGGTCAACCGCTTGACCGAGTGACCAACCTGGACTGCCGCTTCCAAGCCAGCCGGCTCCAGCCACCTGACGCCAGGCAGGTTTCTGACCTTGGTTTGTCCCCTCGGGGCCAGTCCTGGGCAGCGGCTTCCCTGTTGACCTGGCTCCTCTTTCCCACACTGACCGTTGGGTGCCAAGCTGGGCACCTGCCCTCGCCCTGGCCCTGCTTCATCTGTGAGTGTTCCTGAGCCTTGAGTGAGAGGCCCGTCCTATGTGGGTTGGAAGAAGTCTGCACCCGGGAGTGGAGAGGGGTCTCCCCATTACCTCTTCCTCTTCTTCCTCCTCCTCCCTCCACAGACAGGTCTTTCTCAAGGTTCTGTCCTCATCCTTGTTAATATTAAAAATATATATATACTTCCCATGTCAACCCTGTGACTGTAACAGTTCCCTTTTATGCATAGTTGTCCTGCAGGAGCTTTAGGATGATCCATGTTTTATTTCGCCTTCGTACCCCGATGGTGTTTAGCATAGTGCCTAATATACATAGTTGGTGCTCAATGAACATCCATTAAATATGTTAATACATGATGGGAAAAGATGACATAGAAATGAAGTTTGCCAGGAGCGTGAGCTCCATCTTGCCTGGTGGTTTACCCTAAAAGGGCTGTGACGCTCCAAGGTATCCAGTTCCTGGCCTGGAAATCACGATTTTCCTCAGGATCCAGGCATGTAAAGGTTTGGGCAGTAAGAACAGGAGTGGGCTGTGCTCATTTATTGAACACTTTATGGAAATCAAATATTCATTGTTTCCCCAACTATGAATGGAATGAATGTCATTAAAAAAAAAAAATCCTATCAAGGAGGAGAACAAAATCTCTAACTCTAAACCCGGTGTATCAGTTTGAAACCAAACCTGTGTGTTTTAAATTAATTGAACTAGAAAAAATAAAAGCATCAAAACATTTTAAATTCAAAATACTTTAATTTTGAATGGTTTAGTTGCTAGGGCCCCTGGAAAAGCACATTCTCTGTGCTGGGTGTAGTCCTCCTTCGTCAAATTCAACAAGTGTTTATTAAGAGCAGGACATTTATGTATAGGTAGCATGTAAATATAGTTCACAAATCCAGGATGCTCAAGGCACTGAAGAAGTTTCGTTTGGTTTCCTGGAAGCCCAGAGGGTAAGAGATGTTATAAGTGGGAAAGAGATAAAAGAGAACATCCCTAGGAGTGCTAGCAGTGATACCCGGCCTGACTTCCCCCGTTCAGTCTGCTCGGGACTCTGAGAGGTTGGGCGTCTGCTCTGGCTGTGGACCTGACGAGTTGAGTGGCTGGGGGACAGGCTGTGCACAGCGTTCGCCATGCGCCTCTCTGACCTTGCCAGCTGTGTCAACCTGTTTGACTGGACGAGGGACTGGTGTCTCTGGCTCCCATGGGAGGACGTCCAGGCTGAGCCCTCCTGGAAATGACCTGGGAGAATTTGCCAGATTCCTCCAGGAAAGCCAAGAAATCCTAGTTGATTTCATGGTCATTTCCACACCGTTTATCAAAGATTCTCTGCTTCAATGTAAAGCTCCCAAATATGGTATTTTCACAAGCCAAGCTGGAATGTGGCCGAGTGCCTGAGCATGTAAATATTTACCAAATAAGCAAATATGTTTGGGGACGTGTTTCTGACGTAGCACCAGTACAGCAGCTGGGGCCGTTAACTCTCAAAGGGAGACCATTTTCTGGATTATTCCCAGCAGGGCCTGAGGAAGTTTATCAACCTATAGATTTTTTTAAGGTCCACAGAGCCTGTGGAGGACAGTCTGTGTTTTCCGAGAAAAGTGATGTTTTGTGTGCCAAGAGGCTGTGGTGACCGCTTTCTGAGCTGAGAGTTCTGGCAGAGAGAGATGGGGTGAAGGAGAATCCAGAGGCATCAGTCAGACTGGGGTTCAGCTGAGTCTGAGCTTGGGTGCACTCTGTGACTTCCTGCAAGTAACTCACCTTCTCTGAGCTCCATTGCCTTCTCTATAAACAGGGCAAGGAGTCCATGTTCTGTGGGGGTGTAGAGGGTCAGGGGGTGATGAGTATAGATGTCTAGTCAGACCATGCACTCATTAATACTAGTTTTCCTTTCTTCTGAATTGTTGTATTTTTAAAAAACTTTAGGGTTCTGCCCAGTATCACATTCTGCCCCACCAGGACGTCTTTTGCAGCCCTAAAAGCAATGACATTGAACCCACTTGTTCCTCATCTGTGGATACTAAAAACATCAAAATGTTATTCCAGGAGATGGTTTGATGTTCAGAAATCCTAAAGTGGCAGGACTGAGAGGCTGTCTGACAGCTGGAGTTCAAGGCCATGTGGGTCACTGTTGTCCAGGCCCTGTCCACTTAGACCCTGAAGACAACCTGTCTGTATAATAGTAAAGAATGACATGTGATTGCATTTTTTTTTGCTCTCTGGTATGATCACAAATATCTTCTCATTTACTCATCAAAACAACCCTGTGTGAGCATGTGTATGTGTCTGTCTGTGTGTGTGTGTCTGTTTGGTGATGACATCGTTATATGACTTCACGGATAGGTAAACTGAGTCTCAGAGGGATCGAGCAACTTATCCAAAGGCAAAACCCCCCACTTTTGCCAAAAGTGAGTTTCAGACTGTGTTTTCTGTCTCCACCTGGAGCATGCCACAGTCTCATGGGGCCTGGACACCAGAGGTTGTTAAATGTGATCCATTTCTCCCTTTGGCCTAATTTTGCTTGATTTTCTCTGGAGACCACCACAGAGGTCTCAGGACTGAGGCAGATCTTGTGGACTCACTGGGCAGTGAACAAAGTTACTGAAGGTCATGCTCAGAGCAAATTTTGCAGGCTGAGTGATTTGAAAGAAAAGCAACCTGGCAAGAATCAGAGTTCAGAACACAGGGGACTTTTAGAGGTTGTTTTATTTGGGCAGGCATTCCTTCGTTCATTCAGCAATTTTTATCAAGGTCCTGCCACACAGCAGGCACCATGTGAGGTGCTGGAGGGCCAGTGTCAGCTGTGATGGATAGAGGCCTTTTTAAGGGGTGCAATGTCAGCCCTTCATCCATTGCTCTAAGCTCACAGGTGGAAAATGGGCTCAACGATGTGAAATCGAAGGCCAGGTGGCTGGTCACCGATGGCCCATCCTTGGCCCTACAACTCTCAACTTCAATCCACTGCCCATGTGGTCACCAACTCAGAGGAGGGCAGGCATCCAACGCCCCTCTTCTCTCTACATCAGTAGGAAGAACATGCACCCTCTTCGCGGAGAGTGGTTCTAAAGCTCTGCTTTATGTCCTATACTTCTGGCCTGGCTGATGGTGTCCATTCGATAGATCCCTTGGGAGGAAAACCAGAATAGCATCCCTGGAGGGGGACCAGCAGGGGCCTGTTGCTGATGCCATGGCCCCCAGACCTGGGTGCCAGGAGAGCAACTCAGGGCTCATGTCCCTGCCTCCCTGTGCTCGGGACCACCAGCCCTGGTCCTGCCTCTGAGGGGGGCACTGCTTCCCACAGGAGGGGGACCAGCCCCGGGAGAGCCCAGATTCTTTTCAATGGTGCCTCATAAGCCCAGGAAACAGGCAATCAACCCCAAATACATGGGGGTCTAGTCCTGATGCGTCAGGCCTTGTTCCCCTGAATCAAGACATCTGGTCACTTCATTTCAGTGGGACAAAGAGCCTTTTATTCTTAAGCCAGGATTTCATGTCTTTAATCTTTTCCAGAGGAAAAGAGTTCTCATTACGTCTGCGTCTTATCACATCTCTGTGGATCATAAAGATGCTGTTATCGCCTCTGCCTCCTGATTAACTGTCCCTGAGTGATTCTGGCCAATGTTGTGAGCCGCGCTCAGGAAACAACAGCTCCAGGATCCCCAGCTGTCAGCAGAGGCCGAGCCATGGGCACTGTTGAGGAACCCACCAGAATTTTCGCGGGGTCTTCATCACGAACACTGACAGCAACAGTTATTTGTCCAAACCACAGTGAAGAGAGCCTTCCTGGGCAGACACACTGTGGCACCTGCAGCCAGAGCCCGAGCTGTTGCTGTGGTACAGTCACTAAGTCACGGCTGACTTTCTGCGACCTCATGAACTGCAGCACGCCACGCTTCTCTGTCCTTCACTATCTCCTGGAGTTTGCTCAAACTCATGTCCATTGAGTTGGCGATGTCATCCAACCATCTCATCCTCTGTCCTCCACTTCTCCTCCTGCCCTTAATCTTTCCCAGCATCAGGGTCTTTTCCAATGAGTTAGCTTCAGCTTCAGCACAGAGCAAGACTGGAGCCCTGCAGTCCCAGGAGGCCATGGCTTTGACCTCGTGACAGTAACCAGACCTGAGAAGAGGGGAAGGTGGTGGATCCAAATTCTGGAGCTGGCAGAGGTGATGACTGAGTGGAAGAGAAGGGACGAGGAGGGGCCGAGGGTTCCCTGCTCCTCCCAGCTGACCTGGCTGCACCCCCTCCTCCCAAGCCCAGCAGCTCCAGGCCCCAAACAGTCCTTTCCTGGCTAGCTGCACAACCACCAGGCCCGGCTGCTCCTGCTCAGCGGCTCCCCCAAGAAGGGATCATTCCAAACCAGCATGGCCTAGAGCCTGTGTGGTCCTCCTTCAGGAATCAAAGAGCTGCACTCTCTTCCCATTCATTCTGGGGGTCCCAGCACATGGGTGGCTGGTCTGGAGCTCTCCCCTTTCACCTATGGGTACGACTCCACCTCTTCCCAAGCTTCAAGGTGCCCTCCCCCCATTGCTGGCCCAAACATCCCTGCCCTCCACTCTTCCTGATAGCAGCTGTGTGGGGATTTGGGAAGCAGCCTTGCTTGTGAAAGCATGCCTGGAAGTAGGCGGCGCATAACTCACAGGCCATGCAAAAAGCCTGGCTGAATTTGGTTGCTTTTGGGACAGCTGGTTCTGTGGCCTTCGCTGGGCTGACTCTGTTTCTCCATCTGAGGTCCAGTCATCTTGGTGGCAGGTGGTTTTCTGAGATCCACCTACTGGGCCATTTCAGGCCACTGAAACTCCCTTGCTGGGATTAACTCTGCTTAAAGCTTACACTATGTTGTTTTTGCAAAATCTTATTGGTTTAGGAGAGACTGAGAAGATTTTTGGTGAAAACTGGACAAATAGCTGAGTTATTTTTGTCCAAAGGTAAATTGTGCCTGGGGGCAGGCAGCCAGGAGATAGGAGCAGATGACACACTGACGACGCAGCCACCACCAGGAGCTGGTCCATGGAGGTGACATAGCAACACCTGACACTTTCACCTGGTTGATCTGATGGATGCAGCCGAACACTTTCAGCAGCACAGGCCTGGGTTCTGTGAGTGAAGGCAGGGACACTGGTGGCATGGTGGGGTCGGGTGGTGGAGCTGCCTGTTCACATCCTGGGACTGCCCAAGTGTTTCTGCCTCTTGGAGATAGGCTAACAGAACCAGGGCCAGACCAAACCTGCTTCCATTGCCATTGGCCATGGGCATGGCAGAAAGCAGAGATGCTGGCTTGGCATCGCAAAATATGCTAATTTACCCATAAGCAAAGGAGATTTCAGTTGATCTCTGCTTTGTTTTCCCTTCCTTTCTGTCTTATCTGAATGCAAGTATTATCTCTATGCCTGGATGAAAAACAAAGCTGCACTTTGGAGGGGACTGTGGCTGGCATGATCCTGAGAGCTGTGTGAGTGACCTGGGTCACACTGAAGGCACGCTGAGAAACGAGGGTCCCAGGGAAGTTGGGCATGAGGCGGCCAGGGGTGCAGGACCCCAGAGAAAAAGGACTCGTCAAGTTTGATTGGGAGTGGAAGTAAAGTGCAAAATAGAGAAAGTAGGTATTTCTTGTGGAATATGTCCCAAAGGGCGGCAAAAGTGCTGGCTTGAGTGAACGGAGAGCCACTGAGCCCCGAGACCACAGTGGAGCAGACAGCCCCTGGAGATCTGTGTCTGGTGTATTCCAGCTCACCTCCCTGGATGCTGAAGAGCACAGAGAAGCATTCAGAAAGTATCCATGCTACTGCCATGGACAACCACCTCCTCTGGCCTGAGCATCCCCTTCAGTTTTATGTGGAGAGCTTCCCAGGCTGGCACCACGTCTGGGGTACACTGTCCGTGTCTCATGGTGAGGATGCTAAGGGCCTCAGATGTGCTGCTGGGTCCTCATGGCCAATCAGGTGTGGGCCACCCCCATGTGAGGCCCTCAGGACACTCTTGCTCCTGACTTTGTGGCCCAGGACATCTTAGAAGAGAACCCCAGCCCCCAGTGTATGTCCTGGGCCCAAGCTGGGGACAGCTTGTGTGGCGGGCACCTGGCAGGGCAGTCCACCTCCTTTTTCTGGAGTCTACCCTGTTCCTTGTGAGTCCCCATGGTCACCAAGTACCTTCTTTCCTTGGAAGGAGTTTTCACTGCTCCTTAGGCCCAGAAGCACCCTGTCCATCAGAGCTCATCCTCACTAGAGACCAGAGAAACATGGATCCCAGGAGCAACACAACTCAGGCATCCGGGGGGAGGGTGGGGATGCCTGCCACCCAGGGTGTCATAAACAGCCTCCTGTGAGCAGGATTCAGAGGTCATATGAAAACAGAAGAGTCTCTATCATGGAATCATTGTGAAGGCGCAATGAGCTCTTGTCACAGGCCTAACACAGCACAAGGTGCCCGTTTGATACATGGCAGGTAGATGCTCACATGGCCCTCACCTCGGATACGGCAGGGTGTGTCCTCTGCTGGCACCACCGCCACCCTCCAGGCCACCCCAGCATCGCTGCAGCCTGAAGGAGGGGTGCAGAGCTCACGGTTCACAGTGGTGGGACCAGCTGCCTCTTCTACTCGGCCAGGAAGACCTTGAGCTGGTGCTTGGCATTTGTCAGTGATGCAGCACATGTGTGATACGTGAAAATGCACACTTGAACTTGAGATTTGGTGTCTGCCTCATCATGTTTGCTGTGACAAATGGCATGGAACCACTTCACAGGGAAAACGCGTCTTTTCAGAACAAACATCCAAAGACAGAGAAATCAAATGGATAACTTGGGGCTGTCGCTTGGCCATCAGCCAATTCTACTCATTTCCTCCTTTATCAGATGTGGCTGCTCCCCTGTAGTGGGCAGTAGACGCTGAGTGAGAGCGAGTGAGTCCGGCCCTGGGGCCACCTGCCAGAGATGCTCACAGCTCAGGGACCACTGCCCACGCTGGGGTCTATCGGGCTTCAGGAGGGGAAGGTGGGCATCTCCACCTCCTCAGCTGTGCCTCCAGGGCTCAGTTAACTGGTCCCTAAAATGACAGTGGGAGGAGGACGTTTGGAGCAGTGTTTACCCTCCTTCTGGAAAATGGCCTCGAGCTGCGGTTTGAAATAAGAGATGCTCTTTAAGGATTAGTTGTATTTTCAAAAACCACATCAAATGGAAAACCCAGAACCACAGAAACTCTGGGCTTGGCCTTGAGTCAGAAGATGTCGCAATAGTGTGAACCAGCAGTGACCTGCCGGGAGGTGCCCGGGGGTCTGGTCTCACCTGAGTCAGCCAGGGAGACGACACCCTGATAGCAAAGGATCAGCCCAGCTCCTGAGTCCAGGAGTGCCCCAGACTCAAATGGCTCTCACAAGTACCCCTCTGGGCGGTGGGCCCGTCCCGGAGTGGGCTAGTGTGAGTCTTGGCACCTGGGCTTGGAGTCCTTCCCTGGTGCTGATGGGGTTCAGGGGAGCTGTGTGAGATGTGATTGTGTTTGTCCTTTATCAGGAGGTGCTGTAGGGACAGGCCATCTTGCAGTCTGATAGTGAAATCCAGTTGGCCGAGCACTTGCCCTACCAAAGGGAGTTCTTTCTGGGGAGGTGGGGGGCAGCCTCAGAGATCAAGATGGGGGCCTGGAGGCAGCTGAAGTCGAGTGCTCTGTCCAGTGCCATGGTCACGAAGAGGTCTGGGGGGTGACTTTGCAGGTTGACACTGTCCTCACTTAAAGGATGTGGTCCTAAGGCTGTTTCTTATCTTCCCCGTCCCTCTTCCCAGGGAGGCCAGCAGTCACCTTGCTCATCTCTCAGCCTTTGGGGTCTCAGAGAATTTTGCTCGCGGCTCCACCTCCACACTCTGATCACTTGGAGAAAAATCAAACAAGCCCCCCAAAGCGCTCTGCATGGGGAGGATATGAGTATTCATAGCCCCTGGATCCAGCGTGGGCAGGAGGTCTCTCTCTGCTGGTTCTGGCCTGCCGTGTCCGGTTGAAGCAAGTTGAGACAGCCAGGTGGGTGGGGCTCTGCTTGCATGAGATCCAGATGGGGGTGCTGGCAGGGAAGAGGGGACACGGAGGGGGGGAACGCTGAGAAGGAGGTGGGCCAGAGGATCGTAAAATGCTTTGCTGTGAGTCATGAATGAGACTGCCCTTTGCCATTTCCCCAGAAATGGCCGTGAGGGTTTCGGTTGCTGTTAAATATTTTTGGTTGTCAGCCTGCCCCGTCCCTGAAGGGGAGGGCAAGCAGGGGTGCTGTGTGCCATGCGGGGGCCTCACGAGGTGGCCCTCAGTCCCCATCTCAGGGCCACCTGCCTGCTGTGCCCTGTGGATGCTTGGGCAGTAGCACCTGACTGTCAGCGGAGGCCCCTCAGGTCATGTGATGTGTACAAGGAGATTTTAACAAAAACTGTTTAACCCAGGCTGCCTTCTTCTTCTCCCCCACCTCCACACCTTCCCTACCTCTTCTTCCTCCTTGTCCTCTTTTTCCTTCCTCCTCTCTCTCTCTCAATTGTGGTAAAATATACAGAACATGAATGGTCTATTTCTAACCATTTTTCAGTGCAAAGTTGGGCGGTATTAATGACACTCACATTGTTGTGCAGTTACCACCACCGTCCACCTCCAGACCCTCGTCATCTTACAAAACTGAAGTCTGAGGTTGCACAGCCTCTCCCACCCCTCCCCCAGCCACTGGTAAGTAACCCCCACCCGACCTCCCATCTCTGTGGACTTGACTACTCTAGGACCCTCATGTAAGTATAGACATGAAGTCTTTGTCTTTTGGGACTGGCTTACCTCATTTATCATAAAGTCCTTGAGGTTCATCCCTGCTGTAGCAGGTGTCAGAATGTCCTTCTCATTTGGGCTGGATAATTTTACACGTATGCACAGACCACATTCCATTTACCTGTTCACCTGTTGTGGACACCTAGGTGGTTCCTACTCTGTGGCTACTGTGGATAGAGCTGCTGTGAACACGGGTGAGCAAATATCTGGTTGAGTCCCTGCTTTCAGTGGTTTTGAGGATAAATACCCAGAGGTGAAACTGTTGGATTATATAGTAATTCTATTTCATATTGTGAGAAGCTGTCATACTGTGCTCCATAGTGGTGCCTACACCACTTTACACTCCTACCAACAGCGAACAAGCACTCTAACTCCTCCATATCTTGGCTAAAACCTGTTCTTGTCCGTTCTTGTTTGTCTCTAGGACAGTAGCCATCCTCATGGGTGTGTGGTGGCATTTCAGCATGTCCTACTCTCTTTTGACAGAAAGTTAGATCACACTGCTTCTCTGCTCATACCCCTCTAAACAGCACCAGCTGCAGTCTTCCTCACAGGCCCCTGGGCTCTGAGGGGGTCCTCTGGGGCCTCTGGCCTCGTTTCCTGGTGGCCCCATACTTTCTCAGACCCACCCTGGGACCCGATGTCCTCCCTGTGAGACTCCCTTCTTCTCCAGCCTCCCCTGGACCCAACTATTCTGCTCTGCTGGGTTGAGGGAAGTCAAAGGAGCCTAGATTTCAGTTTCAGTTGCTGAGACCTCTGCCTCTCTAAGTCAGCTCTGCAGAGACAGCTTGTCTATTTTTCCTGCAAAGACAGCAGCCTCTCACCTGGACATGAGATGCCTCACCCAGTCTCTAGATCCCTCACCCTGCCACTGGATCCACTCACTTTGTCAGTGGATCCCTCACCCAGTCAATGGATCTCCCAGCTGGTCACTGGATTCCCCACCCAGTCACTGGATCCCTCATCTGGTCACTGGCTGCCTCATTCACCCTATTTTTCACCACTGGAGTGCCGCCCCCTGGACTTGGGGCACCTGCTGACGCCCTTGTTTGCCGTCCAGCTTCAGGAGGTATCTGCACAGAGGAGGCGTGGGTCTGTTCTGCTCTGTAAATTGCCAGCATCCAGACCACCACGGGCAATGGGCAGATGCTCAGTAGTTGCCAAATGAGTTAAAGAAAGCAACTTTGCTGAACCAGAAACTGATATCATAGACTTATGAGTTTCTAGGTACTGACTTGTGAGGAGGTTCTTCTAAATTCTAATTTTGAATGAATTCTCCTGGATTTTCTGATATGTAATCATATCATCTACAAGCAGGGACCATTCTTCTGTATCCCCCTCTTCTTCATCTGTTTACATCTCCAGTGTAATTCTGGACACCAGGGTGGCAGGGACCTGCTTGCTTGGCTCTTTCCTCCAGGTATACATCCCATCATATCAAGGACGTGCCACCTGTTCTGACTCTACTTAGAAGTTTTGGTTACATCAAAAAGGAGGGATAACACCCTGAAACACCTCTTTGGCATCTCCTGGGCTGACAGTTTCTCTGGGCTTCTTGATGTAGGGGTTATGTTAATGGGTTTCCTAGAACTGGTCCATCTTTGCACCTTTACCTTTCAGCCTCCAAATCACTCTGTGGTGGATGCTGGAGGCAGGACCCCTCCTCTCTAGGAGCCGAGAAACCGCCACCCGCTGCAGCCTTGCAGGCTTCCCAGGGAGGACTCAGGATGGCTTCTTGCTTCTGAATCAAACAAATGAAGAATGTGATTCAATTAGAGGCCGCACAGTATAAACCCAGATGGATTTATATTCAGCGAGGCAGACATGTGGGGCGAGGGGAACTTCCTTCACTGTGGGGTGGGAAGCTGGCTTTGAAGTCCGGGGCTGGGCCCCCCGCACTGTCGTCACCTCCCCCAGATGCCCCCCAGATGGTTCCCACCAGATATTTCAGGCTTCAGTGGAGAACAAAGCTCCCAAATGTTCATCTGGAAGCCCCTGGCTCTTTGCTATGCTGCCCGCAGGACAGAAGCTGTTGTTCTTCGCTTCTGAGTGGGTTGACGGCACCTCCAAGCCCACAAAGTGACTCTGAAGAGTAGATAAAATTGATGAGGAGGTGAATGTACTGAATCTGTGTCTCCAAACCAGTCTCTAGAGAGCATTAAACAGAGAAACAAGATCCCCTTTGTTGTAAGTCTCTATGGCTTCCCTTGGGCAGGAAGATAAGCCGGGAGGAGGATGCTGTATGCCTTTCTTGGTCGAGAAGGATGGACGTGTGTGGGACCAAGCTCATCGGGAGGGGCTGCCTGCCACCCTGCAGCCCACCCAGCAGCCCACCCAGCACTGAGCTGTCCTGTCTGCACTCTGGTCCCTGGATCCGCTCTGCTCCTGGGCGGGTTCTAAGCGCTGGTCCCCGCATCTACTCCACTCCTGGTGGGCGCTGGCTGTCTGATAAGGCTGCTGTGTTCAGAGCCGGGAGCCGGGGATCTAGATCACTGCTCTTTGAGGACAGGGACAGAGCAGATTGTGTCTTTCTCTCCCAGGCCCGCATCTTTGGGACGTTCATCATGCCCTCTCTTTTGCTTGGGTCTGGTCTTTTTCTTTTCTTCTTCTTTAACTATTGAACCTACTTTGTATTTATTCTAGGATTGAGCAAAAGAGCAAATATGTTGTAGGTAACGAGAACCATGTTTCTCACAGGTGGAAAAGATGTGAATAAGCTGAGGGGTTGGCTGGAGCAGGCCCTGCAGTGTGGGGTTGGCTTCTGAGATCTGAGAACAAAGTCACATCTTTGGTATACAGGCGCAAAGTTAGATACTTGCGGGCAAAAACTTGATAGGTGACATAGAATTCATTGCACACAAGGATGGACTATTTAACAAAAGCAGCTGGGACAGATGGTTATCCATATGAAAACAAATAAAAATCATGGCCTGTTTCATATGTAACAAAAACGAATTTCAGTTGTGTTAACACTTAAATGTGAATTAAAAAAAATTGGAAAAGATTATAACAGCATATCATTATGTCCTTTGGAGAGAAAAAAATTTTTTTAATCAAGACACAGAAAAACACAAGCAATATATTAAAAAGTGGCTCAGCTGGTAAACAATCTGCCTGCAATACAGGAGACCTGGGTTTGATCCCTGTGTTGGGAAGATCTCCTGGAGAAGGGAAAGGCTCCCCACTCCAGTATTCTGGCCTGGAGAATTCCACGGACTGCATAGTCCATGGGATTGCAAAGAGTTGGACATGACTAAGCGACTTTCACAATACATTTGATCCCAATAAAATGAGAAACTTGAATCATCAAAAACACTAAAAAAATGAAAATCAAGTTACAGTCTGGAAGAAAATGACTGTGACAGACTCAAGTAGCTAAGGACGAGCATCCAGCATATGTAGAAACCACTGGGTCTGACCTCCCTAGGAGGACAGTGTGTTCCACGGGACAGCCTGTGTTGGGTGGGAGCTGCTCTGGGAGGGAAGCTGGGAGGTCAGGTGGTGGGGGGTTGATGACTGGTTGCGGGCGGCAGAGCTTACAATAGTAAGAAATCCAGGGCAAGTCCAGGGCCTGCAGAGCACTTGGAGGCTTCTGAACAGCAGCCTGGCCGGCCTGGGATGCGAGAAGGAGCCGGGGGCGGGGGGAGGAGGGGCGGATCCCGAAACAATCTTTAAGGGACAACAAGTCAGGAGACCGCCCTCCAGGGAAAGGGACCGTCCTAGACTTTCTGTTTCAACAGAAAGTCTTCTTGAAACATCATTTGGACTCGGGTCTTTGTATTCTTTGCTCCCTTTGACTGAAAGAGTATTAGGCTGCTTCTGAAAAGGAAGAAGAAATTCACTCAAATGTGTATTGTTTTTTCCTATTAATTATGCTTTTCTAAAAGTTAAAGCATCATGACCTGGCCTCAGATTCCCGCCGCCCCTCTGCCCTGTCTTGCCCACTTCCTCCCCATCTCTCCCAGAAGGCCAGCTCCTGCACCCAGAGGTCTACTTGGTGGGGGGCAGAGCAAGGGGAGTGTGGAGCCTGTGGATACCAGTTTTCTCACTGGGTCTTTTGCCATCACTTGGTTTTTGTGTGTATGGGTGTGGCTTAGATGGTAAAGAATATGCCTGCAATGCAGGAGACACAGGTTCAGTCCCTGGGTCGGGAAGGTCTCCTGGAGAAGGGAATGGCTACCTACTCCAGTATTTTTCCCTGGAGAATTCCATGGACAGAGGAGCCTGCTGGACTATAGTCCATGGGTTCGCAAAGAGTAGGACACAACAGAGTGACTAACACTGCTCTTCAAAGATTAGGAGAAACAAATAATTTCCTTTAAAAAATTGGTTCTATGGCTTGTTTTCTTCCCTAGACCTTTGGAAAAAAATTCAGTGGTACTGTGTGAAGGGGGAAAAAAAAGTTAATAAAACTCTTCCCAGCTTTCATTATTTTTATATCCAGGAGGGAGTGGAAAAATCAGCTTTTCAGGATCACTGACCCTGTGGCAGTTTGGGCGTGCTCCTGTCTGTGTTTAGAAAGCCTGTCAAGACTGATTGAATTATCTAATTAAAATAATGGCCACAAAGGGCCTGTTTACTTTGGCCCAGGCAAGGTCAGCCCAGCCAGCCCCTCCCCGGTCCTGCCTGTCCTCCCTGTCCTGCGAGGGTCCCTTCCCCTCAGGCCCCCCAAAGGACTCAGCTCTGGATAAACATGTGAGGGTGGGGCCCACATCCACCGATGGGGTTAGGACTCACTCCAGTGGGGTGGAGGCAGTGCTTTAGGTCACTGGGACCTTGTCCTTGTCAGGATATATTCACTGCAAGGAGGCACCCTGTGAAAAACGGAGACAATCATGGCATTTATTATTTATTTATTTACTTATTTTTAAATTTTTAACTGAAGTATCATTGATTTATAATGTGTTAATTACTGATACACAGCAAAGTGACTCAGTTATGCATACATATACATCTTTTTTTTAAATTGGGGTATTATTGCTTTATAATGTCACGTTAAGTAAAAAAGCTGGCTTAAACTCAACATTCAAAAAACGAAGATCATGGCATCTGGCTCCATCACTTCATGGCAGATAGATGGGGAAAAGTGGAAATAGTGACAGATTCTATTTTCTTGGGCTCCAAAATCACTTTGGACGGTGACTGCAGACACAAAATTAAAAGACGCTTGCTCCTTGGAAGAAAAGCTAGGACAAACCCAGATAGTATATTAAAAAGCAGAGACATCACTTTGCTGAAAACGTCCCTATTGTCAAAGCTATGGTTTTTCCAGTAGTCATGTGTGGATGTGAGAGTTGGACCATAAAGAAGGTTGAGTGCCTAGGAATTGATGGTTCAGATTATGATNTTATTTTTAAATTTTTAACTGAAGTATCATTGATTTATAATGTGTTAATTACTGATACACAGCAAAGTGACTCAGTTATGCATACATATACATCTTTTTTTTAAATTGGGGTATTATTGCTTTATAATGTCACGTTAAGTAAAAAAGCTGGCTTAAACTCAACATTCAAAAAACGAAGATCATGGCATCTGGCTCCATCACTTCATGGCAGATAGATGGGGAAAAGTGGAAATAGTGACAGATTCTATTTTCTTGGGCTCCAAAATCACTTTGGACGGTGACTGCAGACACAAAATTAAAAGACGCTTGCTCCTTGGAAGAAAAGCTAGGACAAACCCAGATAGTATATTAAAAAGCAGAGACATCACTTTGCTGAAAACGTCCCTATTGTCAAAGCTATGGTTTTTCCAGTAGTCATGTGTGGATGTGAGAGTTGGACCATAAAGAAGGTTGAGTGCCTAGGAATTGATGGTTCAGATTATGATGCTGGAGAAGATTCTTGAGAGTCCCTTGGACAGCAAGGAGATCAAACCAGTCAGTCCTAAAGGAAATCAACCCTGAATATTCACTGGAAGGACTGATACTGAAGCTGAAGCTCCAATACTTTGGTCATCTGATATGAAGAGCTGATTCATTGGAAAAGACCTTGGTCCTGGGAAAGACTGAAGGCAAAAGGAGAGGGGAGACCAGAGAATGAGATGGTTGGATGGCATCACTGACTTAATAAACATGAATTTAAGCAAACTCTGGGAGATAGCAAAGGGCAGGGAAGCCTTGCATGCTGCAGACTCCGGGGTTGCACAGTCGGACATGACTTAGCTATTGAACAACAATAACCGAACCCAGTCTCCAGAGCCAGGCTGCTAAGAAAAGACTCCTATTGTCCCAAGCACTTTGCAGGTGGAAACCTTTGGAAAACTGGGTCTTACATGCAGATGCTTGAAAAACCTCCCTCTGTGTGGCAACGTCTTATTCTTACCTCAGGCAGTCCATAGTTCATAAATAAAAGGCATGATCACTGATTCAATCAAGTAGCCTCAAAGATGAGCAGATGCAGTTAGACATGAAAATATATATTATATTGCAATGTTTGATTTTTACTCGTTGATACTAATATAAAAGTTCTGTCACTGATGGTTACTCTCAAAATTACACTGGAAGTTAATTTCATTTTGAAATAATTAAGGGTGGTTTTATATAACATCTCTTAAAGTGTTGGAGGGCAGAGAGAATGAATTAAAACAAACAACACCTGGAAATATTCAGGTTGGTCTAAATGATCAGAAAGATGGAGCAGCATTGGTTCCTTTGGTCTAAAGCCACACAGATATGTGCAGTTTCTGAGGATTAAGAAATACAAATCCATACACTCCACAAATTCCACTGAGGTTGAACCTCATCTCATAAATAGATGTAAGGCTTTTAAAACTGATTCTCGGACATTCCAGCTACATGTGATAAACCCTCACTGCCCATGGCTCTCCGAGTCTAGTGGGCATTAAGGGAAAAGCCCTGCCTGCTTGGGTTGCCCCTTCAGAAAATCCATCTTCCCCGCAATGAGGGGAGGCAGCCCCTCCCGCCAAATCTTCCCTCCTTCTAGTGAGGCCTTGAAACAACTGTCCCCTGGAGAGCACAGTAAGGCCCTGATGGCCTGGGAGGACTCAGACCTTTCTGGTCTGAGGGGAGAGTTTAAGCGGATAAGACCCTAAATTCATGACCCCCATTATCACTCACTGTCTTGCTGTGAGTCCAGGCACAGTCAGCCTGGAGTGTTCCCAGGCAGGAATCTGCCTCACTAACCCCACTCCTGCAACCCCTCGTCCTGCCCCCCTGCTTCCCTTCCCCCTCCCATCCACCCTCCTGCCATCCCCCCTCCTGCCC
>SJYA01002862.1:741310-792475 GCA_006410615.1 Neotragus moschatus
TCCTCCTGCCCCTCACTCCCCATCCCCCTCCCATCTCCCCTCCTGCCATCCCTCTCCTCCTGCCCCCCATCCCCCCTCCTGTCCCCTCACTCTCTCAGGCCTTTCTGGTGGGATGAAGCTCTGCTTAGGACATGCAGGGGCCATGTAGTGACCCAGGCAGACGTCCCCAGGCCACTTGCATGAGGTGGGGGGGAGTGGAGATGAGAGGAGAGTGCAGCCAGGGCACCACAGGGGGCATGACTGGGATGAGGAACAAAGCCTGCAGAGGCTGGAGCAGGACTGAGCAGAGTGCCTGCCCTTGGGCTTCTCGGTCATGGCACGAGGTGACTGGCCTCCGTGGTCCTGGAGAACAGGGACATCAGCTCCAGCAGCGAGTGCCCTGGGGATCTCAGGGAAGTATTTTCCCTCCTCAGGCTCCTTCTCTGTCAACAGATGGAACAGAATCTATAACCTTCGAGGTTTCTGCGGGTTCTGCCCCTTTGTGTACCTCATCCTGACCCAGGCCAACCTGAAAGCCTCCTTCCTTGGTTTCTTACTCAAGGAGGGAGGGAGGGTGGGCCCAGACTTACACATACAGCTGCACATCTAACTGCACATGGGAGCCTGGATTCTGGATGCAGTTAGTGTGCAGCCATGGCATGAGGGGCCAGGTGGCACCGGGACCCCGTGGAGCTGTAATCCTCATGCCTCTTTGAGCAGCTTCGTTCATCAATGCTCAGTCTGCAGTCCCTGCTAATCCTTAAATTCTGACTCACCTGGGCTGAGACCTTTCTTCTTTGTGTGGGGAATTTCCATTTGTTTAAGCGGTTGCCTCTCTCAATATTTTGATGCTTAACTTTTAGGAAAAACAGAAAAATCCTCTTTATGAGCTTAACTCTTCTGGGAAAGATCAGAGTTACCACCTATGCTGGCGGAATGTCAAGTCCACCTCTAATCACAAAACCCACCACTGCTGCTGGGGAAAATTCGTGTGAAATGTCCCACCTCCCCACTTTCCTGCCCTGACTCTGTGCACGGAGGGCAAAAGTTACAGCGGAAACCACAATATTGCCCCTAGTGATAAAACGTCTGGGCTTTGTCTTCCGACAGCATTTATTACTGTCTTGGGATTCGGTGTGCTGATTTTTGCCCAGCAAACGGTGTCATGGTTGTGAGCGAGGTAATAGGTAAGGCTGTGGGGTCATTGCTCGCCTCCCCACCACCCTCCACCTGGACCTCCTGGAACCTCAGTCAGTGCAGCCGGGGCAGGTAGGACATGGTCACCCTCCTCTGCTAGTCTTGAGCATCTCGGATGAGCTTTGAGCTTTCCTCGCTGGATTGTCAGCTCCTTCGGATTTTCGGCCTCTCCCATCATGCACAGCATATAAACTCTGATCCTGCCCCCCCGGGGCGGGGTGGGGGGCTGTGGATCACGAGCAGGACCGCCAGGTCTCTTTGCAGAGCCCTCNTTGAGCATCTCGGATGAGCTTTGAGCTTTCCTCGCTGGATTGTCAGCTCCTTCGGATTTTCGGCCTCTCCCATCATGCACAGCATATAAACTCTGATCCTGCCCCCCCGGGGCGGGGTGGGGGGCTGTGGATCACGAGCAGGACCGCCAGGTCTCTTTGCAGAGCCCTCATTGTCTCATTTATAAAATAAGGGTAACGTCAGTCTCCTGGGGTTAATGTGAGGGTCCAGCGGGGGCCGTCCTGCACATCAGAGGCACGTCCTCTCTATCAGAGAGGGTGAGGTTTACCAGGAAGCAGAGCTGGGTCCCCAGGGCTCAGGGGTCCCTCTGCGCACCTTGTCTGGTGTCTGAGAAGGGAGGCTCAGGTAAAAGGTTCAGGGACCAGGACTGACTGCCATTCCCCCCAAGCTTGGCTAGGCTGGGGGTGCTGACAGCCAGTCACGACGCAGCAGCTGGAGCGATATGGACTCCCTGGTGGGCGGCCCTGTGAGCCACCCACTCCTTTGACCCCCACCACAGCAGCTCTTCACCCTGCACATTGCACTTTGTGGGTCTGCGGGTCTCCTGGTGGACCGTGTGTTCCCTTACTCACACTATCAACACGGAGCAAATCAAATCAGCAAGTTTCAGCCCAGACCCTCCCCTAGTTCTCTTTTGCTCATGACCTGTGTCTAACCGTGCAAGGCTTTTTGCATTCAGTCACAGATAGTGGAGATGGGAAAAACTTTCAACTTTGGTCAGTTTACACACAAAAGAAATTAAGTCCAGAGAGGTTGGACCACTTGCCTGCAGTCACACAGTGCGTTACCTACAGAACTGAGATTGGACCCTTTTGGCTTTCAGCCACTCTCTCCCACTTCTCTGTGCTTCTGGATCAGGTGATGTGCACAGGGAGGATAATTCAGAATTGAATATGTCCCGTGCGCAGTTTGTCAGCACTGCTATAGGCAATAAGCTGTGCCATGCAGAGCGGGCAGAGAGGTGCAGGGATTCTGAGTCCCACCCCTGCCTGCCCACCAGCTGGGCTCCCGGGCCAGTCACTCTGCCTTTTGGGGCCCATTTTTCTTGTTTTAAAATAAAAAATTTGGATTCTAAGGCCTCCTCCAGCTTTAGAAATTGGAATCTGTTCCTAAATTGAGCCACACTTAGAGAAAGCTTGTGATTTAAAGGTGTTACCTGATGAACACTGGGTCTTTCTGGAAAAGGGCCATTACTCACAGAAGAGGTTGCTCTGATAATTTCAGATTTCCCACGTCAGTCTATTTGGAGGTGAGCTGGTCCTCTGAGGCTGTACAGCCTTGGACCACAGAAGCAGAGGGCGCTGGCAGCATCTACGCGGAGGCCCATGAAATGCGTCCCAAGCAGAAAGGCCTGTGGCCTTGCCCAGGAGCCCGGCACACCCTCATCCATGCCGGGCCCCCGGGGCAGAAGGATGAGATGCTGGGGCCTGAAAGGACAGTGATCATAAACACAGGCCCTCGCCCTGTAGGAAGGGTCCCCCCACCTTCAGCTCCTACCTCCGTCCACCTCCCCACAGACCAGCCAATGCCCCCGGGGCTTCTCACTGTCCACAGGCTTAGAGAAGGCTCATGAGCACAGACAGGCAAAAATGAGGCCCACGCGGTCATCCATGTTCAGCAAGGTAGCGGTCTTATGAATAATTCAGGGCTGCTGCAGATCCACGCAGCTTTCCCACATCGCCTGCTTACGGGGAGTGCTCCATAGAAGTTTAGTGAATAACTGAATAAATTAACATACAAATGAGTATTCTGCAACGGGTTTTGGTATTTCTATTTGCACATCTGTTTGTTGAATGGTCTGAGGATCCACAGCCGCCCTCATAAAACGGTGAAGGCACGCACGGCCCAGAGACCACGCACACCAGAGCTTACATGGCTCCCTGCTGTTCACCCATCAGCAGAGACTGGGGCCTGAGCCCTTCACCTGAAGCCCAGCAGCTTAGAGCCCCGAGGCTCCTGACACATACTCTGTGCTGAATCTGGGTGGTTCCACACTCATCCTGGGTTGTGACTGTCTCCCCTGGCCTTGGTCAGACCTGCAGGGCTTCTGTGAAGCCCCGGTGATGCTCACACTCTCCTTCCTGGATCCTGTGACCACACCATGTGTCATGTTTGCAGACAGTTACTCACCTGGGTTCTTGGCCTCCTTAATCAATGGGATTCCATCAGAGACCAGACAAAAAATTTAGTCCAGNGGGCAGAGAGGTGCAGGGATTCTGAGTCCCACCCCTGCCTGCCCACCAGCTGGGCTCCCGGGCCAGTCACTCTGCCTTTTGGGGCCCATTTTTCTTGTTTTAAAATAAAAAATTTGGATTCTAAGGCCTCCTCCAGCTTTAGAAATTGGAATCTGTTCCTAAATTGAGCCGCACTTAGAGAAAGCTTGTGATTTAAAGGTGTTACCTGATGAACACTGGGTCTTTCTGGAAAAGGGCCATTACTCACAGAAGAGGTTGCTCTGATAATTTCAGATTTCCCACGTCAGTCTGTTTGGAGGTGAGCTGGTCCTCTGAGGCTGTACAGCCTTGGACCACAGAAGCAGAGGGCGCTGGCAGCATCTACGCGGAGGCCCATGAAATGCGTCCCAAGCAGAAAGGCCTGTGGCCTTGCCCAGGAGCCCAGCACACCCTCATCCATGCTGGGCCCCCGGGGCAGAAGACCCCCTGCAATGCAGGAGGCCTGGGTTCAGTCCCTGGGTCAGGAAGATACCCTGGAGGAGGGAATGGCAACCACTCCGGTATTCGTGCCTGGAGAATCCCCTGGACAGAGGAGCCTGGCGACTACAGTCCATGGGGACACAAAGAGTCAGACCCGACTGAACACATACACACAAGGTATAGAGCTACTAGCCCACATTCAGTAAAGTCTTCGGAGACGCAGCTGGAAAAGTACTTTGGGAAATATACAGTCAAGATATCTCCTGGCACGTTAAAAGAAAAATCTTAATATCAAAGCAAAGCAAAAAAAAAAAAAAAAAAAAAAAGGCATCTGTATATCCATCAGCTACACAGATGAGGAGGCTGGAAGTTTAGCTGGAGTCTGGAGGGAGGGGATTTCCTTCAATGTCACTTCCTTCTCCCCGGGATTTAAATGTAGAAACTGTCCAGAGAACAGCTGAGTTGGGGTGAGACAGGAATAGTGAGTCTCCAGCAGGCTCAGAGCCCACGCTGCCATCCAGGTCTGGCTCTGCCCTGCTCAGCTACGTGGTTTTGAGCAAGTGACTTAACCTCTCTGTGATTCACTGTCCTTGTTCTCAAGTGTTGTTATAAAGACGGAAGGGATTTAAATATATCCATATGTATTGTTGGAGAAGGAAATGGCAACCCACTCCAGTATTCTTGGCTGGAGAATCCCATGGACAGAGGAGCCTGGTAGGCTATGGCCCATGGAGTGGCAGACAGAGGAGTCTGGTGGGCTACAGCCCATGGGTGGCAAAGAGTCGGACACAACTGAGCATGTGTGCATGCATATGTAATATGTTCAGAGTTTTGCCCGGAACAAGGCAACTGTGTTGTGTACGTGTGGGCTGTTCCTGTAGGGTCATATGTAACAGGGCCTTCACACTGACTGGGTGATGCTGACTTCCCAACAGGCTTCTCCATCAAAGGAGCGGGCAGGACCTGGTCGGGGGTGAACCCTGGGACCCGCTTTCTCACCTGAGGCTCTCTGATACCTTCCACCTGACTCAGCCCTTCTTGGGTCTCTCTGGAGCCTGTGGGCAGTGGAATTCTGTGAGCAGGTGAGGCCACCGCCTCCTTTCTCATGAACAAGGATTGCTGTTACAGATGGATAAACTTCTAACACAATACATCTATATTTAGTGCTCAGTATTTAAAAATTATGCCAGTTGCTTTAGTGGCTCAAGATCAGCCAAAGACAAAAGGGAGAAAAATTTGCCTTTCAACAGAGTGATCCAAAAAGCTGAAATTCCCCTTGCCCCACCCTGCACCCGTAGGCTTATTTATGGCTTTCTTTTCGGAATTCCTTCCTTTAGTGGTGAAGACAGGCACAGCGCCTTTGAAGTGGGCCAGACATGTTTTCTGCACGTGTGAGCGGCTGTGGTCTCTGCAGGCCTGGTGCAGATAAACCGGTTCCCCTAAGGTTTCCAGCCATTGGTGAAGGATCCACGTCGTGCAGGACTGTGCCAACGATTTGATCATGGCAGACAAATAAGGAGGCTTCACATGCAGCCCCTCAGAGCCCTGGCCTTCAGGCTGCTGCGGACTCTGTGGCCCAGGACCCGCTGTGCTGGCCCGCAGGCTCAGTATTGCTCTCCGTCCTGTCTGCGCCAAAGTGGCTGCCATGTCAGAAGGTGCTCTGCACCAGTTCCATGTTGAGGAAGCAAGTTCCACAGCACAGAGGAATGAGCACAGGGGTCAGGTCGCCACGTGTCAGCCTAGGTCCCAAGCAGAGCGTCCACCTCGGGATTCCGTTCCCATCACGGTGACGGGTTGGTCCTACTGAACTTTTGGCCTCTCCTTTCCTGCTCAGAGCAGAACCTATGATTCTGTAATTGCATGTCAATTAATGCAACAACTCACGGACCAAGTACAACCAACATGCAGGAGGCCCTTGGTAAACTTTACTGCTGTGACTCTCATGATCACACGTGGCTTTAAACAGGGATTTCAAAGGAGTTCCCTGGTGGCCTGTTGGTTAGGATCTAGACTCTCACTGCTTCAGTCTGTGCTCAGGAAACTGAGATCCTGAAAGCCATGACCAAAAAGACACAGAAAACCATGATTTCAGAGAAAAACAGCCTCTGAGATGGCATCAATCGGTGATTCTCCTCTGTGCAGTCTTGTCCAGGACTTTTCCTTTCTCTGAGTTAATATTCCTAACACTCTCCGTCTGCACCCACTGAGGCGCCCATATCATGTCTCTCCTTCCCTACAAAGTCAATACCCAAGAAGTTGGCTTGGCTGACTTTTCCTAACTTTCCTTTAACCACCAACCCTCCACTGCAGTCTCTGCCACTAGCACTGGAACCGTGGCTTCTTCCCACAGCCATGCCCTTGAGAAGCACCTTGGCCCCTCTACTGCTCCGGGTCATGTGGCCCCATGGGTCTGTCTGCCCTGACCACTGTGATGTCCAGAAGGGTGGCCCCTGAACAGACAGTTATTGAACCAGGCAAATGCATTGTTTATTTCATTATGTAGCACTTAAATTTAAAGCAGCTATCAAAAAACTGTTCAGTATGACTGCACCACCTGGGTGTGTGTATCTAGTGTTTTCGATTGGAAAGGGTATGAAATCTAAAAACAGAGCAAGAATTTCTGATGAAAATTCAGCATCTGAAGGGAGATGTGCTGAAAGGTAAAACACATACCAGTTTTCTTCAATCTGTTTCGAAAAGAAGATTGTAAAATCTAGCAGAGACTTTGCTGACTAAAGTCCATCTAGTCAAGGCTATGGTTTTTCCAGTAGTCATGTATGGATGTGAGAGTTGAACTGTGAAGAAGGCTGAGTGCCAAAGAATTGATGCTTTTGAACTGTGGTGTTGGAGAAGACTCTTGAGAGTCCTTTGGACTGCAAGGAGATCCAACCAGTCCATTCTGAAGGAGATCGGCCCTGGGATTTCTTTGGAAGGAATGAGGCTAAAGCTGAAACTCCAGTACTTTGGCCACCTCATGCGAAGAGCTGACTCACTGGAAAAGACTCTGATGCTGGGAGGGATTGGGGGCAGGAGGAGAAGGGGACGACCGAGGATGAGATGGCCGGATGGCATCACTGACTCGATGGACATGGGTCTGAGTGAACTCTGGGAGTTGGTGATGGACAGGGAGGCCTGGCGTGCTGTGATTCATGGGGTCGCAAAGAGTCGGACATGACTGTGCAACTGGACTGAACTGAAAATCTCCCAGTACAGTTTATATGGATTACATTTTGAGATCATAATATTTTGTCTGTGTGGGATTAAACACAATTTATTATTAACATTTATTTCACCTGTTTGATTTTCTTTTTAATGTGGCTACTAAGTAGAACCTTTGTGGTTGACATTTTATTTTGAGAACTTTTAAGATCTAATCTCTTGTTGTTTAGTTGCGAAATTGTGTCTGATTCTTTGGAACCCCAGGGACTAGCCCGCCAATCTCCTCTGTCCATGGGATTCTCCAGGCAGGAATACTGGAGTGGGTTGCTATGCCCTTCTCCAGGGGATCTTCCCCACCACCGGGGATTGAACCTGAAACTCTTATGTCTCTTGCATTGGCAGGTGGGTTCTTTACCACTAGGAAGCCCCTTGTATTAATTATATACAAACAATTAATATATTCTATTGAAATTTAAAACCATGACAATAAAATTGTTCTGGTGAATATCAAACTTGTACGAAAGTCCTGTCAACCAGATGTGGAATTTTGCTGGCATTTCCTGGGATAACGAGACTCCTGGATTCTCCTCCCCTCACAATGGAGCTTCTGCTCCATCCATCAGGATGTTCTGGACACTCCAATCAACTAAGAAAATAATCAGCACCACGCTCTCAGGGGATCTGTTGATTTCTGGTCCATTTGTTATTCATAACAGATCAGACGGTTTCCACCCATCTGGACAGGTTTTATTCATCAGTGTCTGTGTCACACGTGTGCACAGAAAAAAGACTTGCCAGGTTTCATTAAGCAGAGTCTTCAAGGAGCACATGAGATGTTTTGTTTCTTTTAGGAGAAACCTGGTGTGCACCGGCTTTGATCTGGGCACAAGATTAGTGGGGAGTCAGATGGAGCCCTCGTTAGTGCAGAGTCAGATGGAGCAACGTTCCGATGTCACAGGTGAAATCGCTGAGGCTGGGCTGTCCAGGAGTCACGTTAGTTCAATAACTTATAGCCACATGCAGGAAGAAGGAAAGGCCTTTGCATTGAAAGCCTGTCCATGGTTTGCTGGACCAACGACATGAGGTGAATTTCAGTTTGTCAATATTGTTAGTGTGCTTCAGGGCAAGACTCGCTGACTGGGCAAGAAACAAGCGTTATTTTACTCATGTACATGTCTCTGAAAAATTCCCTGAAGTTGATATGAAAGAGGACAAGGTAGAGAGTGTTAAAGAAGTCATTCAAAACAGGCCATGGTGCCCAGACCTGGACCTTAACCCGGGGAGGCATCAACTCTCCTTCAACCAGGGAATTCTTTCAGGCTGTGTTTGAGGGGATAAGTGTGGACAGACAGGTCCCAGGGGTGATGGGTGACCCGCCGTAGGTGTGTTTCACTGAAGGAGTGGCCCCTGTGTGACTTGGAAGGAGGCGCGAGGTGGTGGCTGTTTCCTTGCTCATCAGATGGCGCAGGTCAAGCCAGAAGCCATCTCCTGCCGGCTGCCTTGTCAGGGGGCAGCTGACAGACCAGGGCAGCTCTGGGTCCCAGGCACCTCCTCGTCATCAGTGTCTCCTGTGGGTCACCCAGGTGATCCCAGCTGGAGAGACGGTGATGCTGTCCCTGTCTGTCTCCCCGGCAGGGCCCTCTTCTCTCCCTGGGGGCCAGCCCTGCTGACCTCTGGCTGAGCACCAGCCCCAGAGGTGGCTCACTGGGCTCTGGGCCCCGTCTTGCAATTAACCCCAGTTTCCAAAACAGCTCAAGTGGTCTGTGGCAGGAACACACCTTTGACGCTTCTGAGAAGAGTGCTCTGGGGAGAATGGCGATGGGCTCTTCTCTGCCCCAGAGATAATGACAGGAGGCGAGGTGTGCACTGGAGGCTAGTCCCGGAACATGCCGCTGGGGTGGGTGTCTGGTTGCCATAACTGAAGACCAGGGGGCATCTGGCTTGAGGAATCTTGGAATCAGTTAGGCTGTCTCTTTACCACAAGTATGGTGTTGTTGCTCGGCAGCTCCTAGCAGGAGACCAGATCTCAGAACAGTGACGGCCGAGGCAGATGACCCTGGTTCAAGCCCCAAACCCTCCTGCTGCTGACAACCCTTGACCTCTGATAACCCACTTATTCACCTCAATCAAAATATGAGGGAAAGAGCAATTCTGGTGTTACTGGTTATTTGGATATTTAAGCCACGTGATTTTTGTTTCAATGCCGTGTAGTCCACAAAGTGTTACACAAATGCTCTTTGTTGATGTTCTTTCAAAGGGCTTTCCTGGTGGGTCAGATGGTAAAGAATCTGACTGCAGTGCAGGAGACCTGGGTCCAGTCCTTGGGTGGGGAAAATCCCCACGGAGAAGGGAATGGCAATCCATTCCAGTGTTTTTAAAATAGTAGAACAGTGAGTTTACACTTATTCGTCTCTAACAATGTTGTGGAAGGAAAGACATGGAGGCATTGAAAGTCAAACCGCACTCAAAACAGCAGGCGAAAATCACCACCATTCCCTGGTGACCAGCCATCGAAGACATGGGGGTGGATGTCACAGGCTTGTCTCTGCCTCATTTGAGGCAGGCCCAGCCTGGACCAGTGGGAACCTTCAGGGAGAAACAGGCAGGGACCAACACATACCGATCCGCACGTAGAAGGGAGAGAAACTCCCCAGCTCAAAGCCAGAGAAGCCAGGTCCTCAAGGCCTGCTCTAATCCCAGAGAGAAAGGATGGGATTTGTTATTTTAAAAGATATAAAGACTAAACTCAAGCAGGATCCTGCATGGAAGTTTCTCCCAGGCTGCGTTTCCTCAAAGACTCCTTCTCACGATCATCTGAAATCAGCTGAACTCATAAAACTTTACTGTGCGGTGCCGACCTCCTCTCACTCAGAGGTGTTCTGAGCAGTCTTGACACTTACTGGAGTGCTGTGATCTGAGGACGCAGGGCAGCGCTGTGGACTTGGGTGACTGCGTTTGCAGATGAGGTCCAGTGAGAATCTGTCCTGCTCTTGAAGGCTCACCTGCATGGGGTGGGAGCACTTTTACCTCTGAGGGCAGGCCCGATGGTGTCCCAGCTGGCATGGTGATCGCAGGGCAGGCTGGTCTGCACCAGGGGGGTGGGGAGAGGATGCGAGGACAGGTGGTAGAGGGTGGAAGCAATGACTCCAGAGGTTTGGGGGACAGCAGGGCCCCATGAGAGGCTCCCTGGAGCTGGCGGTCATGAGACAGGGAAGGTGCTGTTCCAGACATGTGGCCCCCTGCAAACTGGCACCCACTCCTCAGAACCACAGTCTGTGGGGCCACCCAGGGGCAGAGGCTGCTGTGGCCCCTCTTCCCCGGGAGGGGTTCTGACTGGTGTGGCCTGCGGCGGGCTGGGACATCAGACAGGGGCTGGGGGGCAGGCGAGGGGTGAAGGTGATGCAGGGGCTGGGGGGTTAGGCCAGTGCTGGGGAGTCATTCAGGAAGGTGCTGGGGGTCAGACAGGGGTGGGGGATGAGGCAGGGATCAGGGGGTCAGGCAGGGTGTGAGGAGTGAGGCAGGAGCTGGGGGGTCAGGCAAGGGGACTGACGTCCTGGGGAGTCGTGGGTCCTGAGGAGGCACCAGTCTCCTTTTCTGTCTCCAGTTATCCTGCTGAGGAGCTCTGCAGGGACATCAATGCCGGGCCAGCCCAAGGGGACACTCCAGAGACCCCCACACTTTGCGCACAGTAGGGTCTTCATGGGCGTTTATCCATCTGAGCTGTTTATTCCTATGTGGTGGGTCCTATCTCACCCCGGCCATCCCAGTGGATAGGAATTGACCCCTTGTGCCACAAACACTCGTGGTTACCAGGTCCCCTGGTCATTTTCAGTCAGTTGAGATGCTTGCTTTTCGCTTTGTAATTTAAAAAGTCCACAAGTTCAGTTTAAAGAACCTCTCAGCTGTGCAGGCAGGAGGAGCCTGGGGACCCCACCTGTTCACAGGCTCCTCGGGAGAGTTTGGACAAGAGGTGAGAACCCACGTTCAGGGAAGCTGAGAAAGCATCTTCCTTCTCCCAGGGGCTGGGTTGGGGTTGGGGGAGTAGAGAGGGGAGCCTTGTTTCCTGGACCTGTGGTCTCCTCTGCAGGTCAACATCAGCTCCTGGAGGTGACCTTGTTTCTAGTCAGGTGATTGCTGCCAGGAGCCCAGGAGCCGGCTCCCAGAAGGATGCAAGCTGGGCGAGGGGGTGGAGGCTCCTCTGAGGTGCTGGGCGAGGGCAGAGTGGAAGAGGGCTAGGGTGGGAGGGCTGTGAGCACAGGCTCCCTATGTGAGCAAATGTTACAGATTTGTGTGCAAATCACAGAGACCTTTTTCTTTTTCGGACTCTGAGAATTATTTTTTTCTTAATCTATTTATTTTTAATTGAAGGATAATTATAATATTGTGTTGGTTTCTGCCATACAACATCACTGAGATTTTAACTATATATATTTCAGCGGTTTGAGTTAAAGGGTCAGACCAGAGGCTGGGCCTGCTAGTGTGTGTCAGCCAGCAGCTGGTGTTGCCCCGGTGGATCGTTGGATTTGGAAGTGCATGTATGGAGATCGCTAGATCTAACCCTTCACTGTTAGTTGTGGGATGAACCAGGAGCAGGGAGGGGAACACGTCCTCGGATACCGCGTCCCCTGACTCCCTGCCCCCACGCCTGGCTTCCTCAGGGCTGTGGTCCTGCCCATGCAGGCGACCTCCTGCCAGAGTGATCAGCAATGCCTGGCATCAGGGGCGGGGGGCCTTTGCTGGAAGCTGAGCTGGAAGAGGCAAGGGTGGGTCGTGCCCGGCTTCCAGGGCATAGGTGGGGAGGCGAGAGCCTCTGCTTGTCCCCCTCTCTGTGGCCCCCCTGGAAGCAGCAGGAGAGCTTTCAGCAGCTGTGGGGAAGCACACATGGGCTGGTGCTTTGTGTCCTTTCCAGGGCATTTGATTAGCTTCCTCGACTTTATATATAGTTTTCCAGGAACAGGCTGATGAGCTTCTCAACACAGGGATATTAATACCCCAAGCAAAGCACATGAAGGAAAACAGCCACCAGGGTGGGACCGTCGGGGGACGGGAAGGGGGAGGAAGAGAGGGACTCATGGCCATGGAGAGAAGAAGGGACACAGGCCCGCCAGGGCACCTGCCGTGGATTGCGAATGATCTGTTTATAAGCAGTTTAGGATCCCAGGATTCTCTATAGCCCACAAGGTGACAGGAAAAGTGGCTTCTGATGATTGTATTTCATATAATGTCATAACTTTATGTATTATTGTGATACTCAGTGGACAGCAGTTTGAGCAAACACCAGGAGACAGTGAAGGACAGGGAATCCTGGTGTGCTGCAGGTCATGGGGTCACAAAGAGTTGGACATGATTTAGTAACTGAACAACAACATCTGATACTCAGCATATTGGAGTCAGCATGTGGGGACTGCTTAGCAGCAGTTTCTACTTCCAGGTGGCACAAGTGGTAAGGCACCCGCCTGCCAACACAGGAGACATAAGAGCCTCAGATTCCATCCCTGGGTTGGGAAGATCCCCCGGAGGAGTGCATGGCAACCCACTCCAGTATTCTTGCCTGGAGAATCTCATGGACAGAGGAGCCTGGTGGGCTACAATCCATGGGGGTCGCAAAGACTTGGACATGACTGAAATGACTTAGCACAGCACAGTACCACTCACCGACAAGCCCCCCGCCACCCCGCCCCTGCAGGTTGCTAACTCTCTATCATGGCGTCGAGAGGATCCGAGACGGAGCCTCAGCTCTGGCCGTGCAAAGGCTGAGCCATCCCTGGAGGGCAGGGCACTGTTTTAGGAAGACAATCTGGGGGCAGCTCCACAATGGAAAATCCCTGGTTCTGTGAGCATCCAGGGTTAAAAAAAAATGTGGGCTTCTTTCCGCTAGGAGGCACGAATTAAGAACACGGCCTTTATTGCACAACTGGAAAACTAACTAACATGGAGCAAAGGAAGACTGTCTTTTCTTAACTGAGCTTGTCAGGAAAACTATCAAGCCTCAGCTTTGCGTAAGCGGCTTCGCTTTTATCCTGGGTGAAAACTTGAAAGTAGCAAGTGAGCTTGTTCTCAGGGACACCTGTCACACACACAGAGCGGACACCTTGTGTATTTGTGTGTGTATTTGAGTTTGAGCCTCTACAAATGGGATGGGGTGTGTGGAAGCTGGATGAGGCAGGAAGGTGGGGCCCTGGCTATGCAGGGGACATGCAGGTTTGTGGGACTAGCTGGAGAGAGGAGGAAGGTCTGGGACTGTGGGTTGGGAAGGTTTGGGTCCCACCCCCCAGGGGTCACCCAACCCTGAGAAATACTCCACCGAGGGAGCAGGAGAAGTAAGGGGGCTGTGTCTTCTGGGGTCGCTGTAACTTGGGTGGCTGGGAGCCCAGGTGACGAAGGCTGGGCCATGTGATGTGTGGTCCCTTCCTAGAAATGCACTGCCTGGAGCGCTGCAGGGATGACCCAGAAGAGATGCCCTATGTAAGCCCGGGGCCAGGATGAGGGAAGCTGGGCCCAGTAGTGCTTATGTGTGTAGGGCCAGACTCCACACATGTGGACGAAGTGCCCCGTATCCTGTAGGGGAAAAAGTAGGGTCCTGACTGGAGATCTTATAAAATCCTCGTGTACCAGACCAGGGATTATTGCAAGGACTGGGGGTTTGAGGACGGTCAGAGACCAGGGTCCTCTCAGGATCAAGGTGGGTGAAGGTGCCCACACCACAGGGACCATGGGGCTACAGCCAGGAAATTGGTCCACCCAGCTGCCCTCCCAGCAGGACTGAAATGCCTCAGAATCTCAGAAGGGGAGGGGGCCCAGATGGCAGGGATCTCAAGGGAGCCGCTGGGTGAGTCAGGGGCTGAGACACACTGCGAGAGGCCATGTTCCCCACTCCTCCTGCCCCCATTCACCTGCTCGCAAACTGGCGGGTGTGACCTTATTCGTAATCAGGGTCAGTGCAGACATGAGTTGAGCTCACATGGGAGCAGGTTGAGCCTGGAGTCCAGACACTGTGTCCTGTCAGAGCAGGAGAGGACATAGAGATGCGTGTGGAGGAGGCCGCCTGGCTGACGGAGGCGCAGGTGGATGCCACACGAGCCGAGGACCACCTGGAAGGGGCAGGAAGGGTCCTCCCTGGAGCCTTCAGAGTGGGCACTGCCCTGGCCATGCTCTGATTTCTAACTTGGGGCCTCCAAGGCTGGGAGAGAGTACCTCTCAGTTGCTTTAAGCCTCTGATTTGTGGTCGTTTATTCCAGCAGCCCCAGGAAATGAGACCAAGGGGTTTATAATACCCGACTCCTGCGGGCTCTTTCTAAGGTGTCAACAGATTTATATCCAGACACTCACACAAGGGGAGAGGAGTCTGGGCAGCCTGTTCCTCTCTGGAGGCTAAGGACCAAAATTCACCAAATAGCGGCACCTTGGGGATTGCAGGGCTGCATGAGGCCCGGTGTGAGGGGGTGCTCGCTGACGGTGGGGGTGTCTGGAGAGGAGACGGGGTGTAGGGGCGTGACCACCACTCGGTCGCTGAGAGTGGGCCTGCAGTGAGGCGACTGTGATGCAAGGCCGTGACTGCACCTCACCCCCTCCCCAGTGTCCCTTTTGGCCATTTCCCAGGGAGGCCATGCCCTGGGGGAGGGGGAGATGAGACTTCGGTAGGGTGGGGTGGGTATGCAAGTCTAGCTGGGACTCACGTGCCACCACAATCCATCAGCCAGGGGAGGGGGTGTTGGGGTCAGGTCCCCCCGCAGCTGGCCAGGTGTGTCTCTGAGTCTGTCCCACGTGTATGTCTAGTTCTCGACTCCATCATCTGGACGAACACACTTGGCAGAATTCCCACGTTGCTCCTCTGACACATGGAGTGACCCACAGGCTTTCGGGTGGGAAAGGCCAAGTGGAAGACTCCAGAACAGCCTCTGGGCGTCCCTGGGACTGCAGAGCTTGGGGCCACTACCAGGGATGAGAAGGTCAGAGCCGTGCAGCCTGCCGTATTTCCCCTTACCTTGCCTGTTCCGCCCATGCAGAGGATGAGTGGGTTTGAGGAACTAACTGTGGATCACAGTGGACCCAGTCAGATGGTGGCTCAGTGCAGTGGCTACTCCGGGTGCATGTTCTCCATGTCCTCCAGTGTCTGGTGGTATGCAGTCATTAGGCTGGTGGGAGCTTTTCCCTCTGTACCTGCTGCTAAGGACCACGAGAAGCAGTTTGTTTCTCAGCAGGGCTGGTGACACACCTCCACTGAACTGACCATCTGTCCCGCCACCACTGTATGATCCATGGGGCTTGTGATCCACGGGGCTCCTGCTGGTCTCTGCACCAAGCAGGATAGTGCACTGGTCTAGGACATCATGGTAACTGATGACCTCACGCTGACTGGACTCCAGGGACAGAGCTGGAGAGAAACAACCCAGACTCCAAAAAGACCTGTGTGTGGCAGAGGGTGGACGTTGGTCTCACAGAAACTCTGTGGACATCTTAAGGGGCCCAGCACTCCAAAACTTGTCAGAAGGTAATTTTGCATCTGACCCTGCCTCTACTAAGAAGCAAACACAAAGTCCAGTGGGCTTTCTTGGAGCTTGAAGGCAGCAAATAATTCCTTTGGCCACGTCACTCTGACCCATTTGCTGAGTGACCTTTGAGGCAGCTGGTTTTGGTGGATCTCTTGGCAAAAGAAGGTTCTGGAGCTGATGGCCATTTAACTGGAAATTTAGCAACAAGTGAGGGAGGTGGGACTCTCGGGGAAACTGATAAGATGTGTCTGCTGTCTCCAAAGGCCACGGGGCAACCCTTTTCCTATTTTACCCCCTAAGCAAATGTTCTTGGAACTGGGATTGAGCAAACAGGCTTCTAAGATGAATTTGGAGATATTTGTTATCTGGATCCCTAAACAAACAAACAGACCAGCCAGCCAACCCCAGAACGCTGTAAGGGTTACTATGGCATTCTAGGAGTCTTAGTTCCAGAGATCCTTAAGGCTAGAGCTTACAGAAAATTCACNGCAAACAGGCTTCTAAGATGAATTTGGAGATATTTGTTATCT
Source organism: Neotragus moschatus (assembly GCA_006410615.1). NCBI lineage: Eukaryota > Metazoa > Chordata > Mammalia > Artiodactyla > Bovidae > Neotragus > Neotragus moschatus. Next base: position 757,613 of record SJYA01002862.1, read on the forward strand.
GGATCCCTAAACAAACAAACAGACCAGCCAGCCAACCCCAGAACGCTGTAAGGGTTACTATGGCATTCTAGGAGTCTTAGTTCCAGAGATCCTTAAGGCTAGAGCTTACAGAAAATTCACTGAGCGCCATTAAGTGTGTCTATCTTTGTAGGGCAGGGGGATTTGTTAGTGTTCATATCACGGAGCGAGTACAGTCATGAGACCAGAAGCTCGGTGCTTTCATAAGAGCCCTGATCAAACTAGGAAATCTAAGTTCTCATCTGGGTGTTCCCAGAAGAGTCGCTTACTCATTCTCTCTAGTTCAAAACTTCCTCATCTGCAAAACAAATAGGCGGGTTCAGATCAGAGGAGAGATTAATCTCCCGATTCAGTCCCAATCAACTGGAGACCAGGGGGTCGCGGGGACAGATGTCTGCCTGGAGCTTGTAGTTTAACGAGAACCAGCTCTTCTAACCATGATCTCTGAGGCTCAGCTTTGCCAGTTTTGTGTTTGTGTTCCCATTCCCTTGGTTTTCAAGTGGAAATGCTGTAGTGTGATACCTCCGTGATGTGGGGCTCAGATAAACAGGCGTCTGTCAGGTACTGAGGACCGTGCCTGGCACCTGGCCAGAGTTCAGGGAGCATTAACCGTCGATATTAGAGTCAGTGACAGCGTTGCCACCATTTAGTCTTCTGCTTCCTGTTCCCAGGCGTCATTCTGTGCTCTGATGGCAGAACCCGCTGACTGCATTGTAGAAATACCAATTCCTGGTTCCAGAACTGGACATTTTCGTTCCATGGATCCAGTTTGGGAACAGGGATCTGTATTTCTGGAAACTTTTTCAGATTCATGATGACTGGANGCTTCCTGTTCCCAGGCGTCATTCTGTGCTCTGATGGCAGAACCCGCTGACTGCATTGTAGAAATACCAATTCCTGGTTCCAGAACTGGACATTTTCGTTCCATGGATCCAGTTTGGGAACAGGGATCTGTATTTCTGGAAACTTTTTCAGATTCATGATGACTGGAAGCCTTGTTTTGAAATCTAGGCTCTTGCCAACACATACATGCACACACACACACACACACATGCACACACACACACACCTCAGGTAAATACTCCCACATTCACATCTGTGTAATAAAGTCTATTTAAAAACAGGGTTATAATTAGAAAATTCCTGAGTCTCACAATAAAACACTTCCTTATTTGTACCTGGCCTCTTCTAAAGGGTTGTGGTGGCTGAAAGTGCCTGGGTGAGGAAGCCTTAATTAGACTTCTTCATCTGACTTGCAAGAAGTCTTTGGGGAAAGACTCGCTTGGAGGAATGTAGGGGATGGCCGGCATCTGGACACTACTGCAAGGTGATGGCACCTATCTGGCGCTTGGGACCGGTGGAACATACTCCCTCCGCCTTTCCTTCCAGATGTCAGAGGATGTGAGAGACAGCCCAACAGTGAGCACTTGATCAGACCCTGGCCGATTAGAATCCGAAGCCCGGCAGGGCTCTCCGGCGTTCACTGCAGATGTCCAGGTGTTTCACGCTGCCCAACAGGCCTTCAGTCAAACAGGCTGTGGACCTTCTCAGCCCCTGTCCCTTACACGCACGTGCCTTGGAGGCCCAGAATCAAGTGTGACAGCTGCACACGTGTGAGTGCGCATCCCAGAGTGGATGTGGTGGACACTGGCTTCCGTGGAACCTGAATTAAGCAAACACCCTTCACATTCCTGCTGGGCTCTGCTGCGCCTTCTCAAGGTTGCTGAAATTGAATTCAAAAGCCAAACATGTGTGTTGGCTGGGTTCATAGAGCAGCTGCCGATTGCAAACACATGGCTTAGCAATGCATGAGGTGCTTGGGGTGACGTTTGGGGTTGCTGATTAAGTGGGATAATCACCAGAAACATCATTCAAATCCCTTGCCCTGTACACAAGCACACTTAAAAATTTTTCTTTCTTAAAAGCACTAAGTAAAAAAAAAAAAAAAAAAAAAACTCAGATGAAAATGCTTAATGATCCTGAAGATGGAAGCTAAACTTTGGATTTGAATTTACAGACATCAGTGGAAAATGCCACATAAAGCAGGACGCTGTGCAGTTAGCTTCTTGCAGCCTTGGCTGCAATTTCTTAAACATTGAGATTAAGATCCATGACCATAAAGAGTCTGAAGAAGGTATCTTTGGGTCACAGGCAAGAAAGAAATCCAGCAGGAGACAATTCTGCTCCATCAGTCAGGGTTGCCTGTGGGTACCAGGTGCTGCCAAGCCACATGCTTGACTCAGAGAACAGTCTTGGGCATAGAGGGGCCAGTGGAGGGGGTCACAATCTTGCATTCCCTCCAGAATCCTGGGTGGAAACACTTCATTACTGGCAAGTGTCCAAGTCCTTACCTTTGCCGAGTGACTCTCTGAGGAGGTCTGGTCTTAGCAGCATGGGTGAGGATGGTGTGGGTGGAGTTTGAACAAGGATGGTGGTCCTGCCACATGGAGGAAATGGAAATCTACTATGCAGAGACCCTTAGAAAGGCTGCTGATGACCAAGCCACTTCACTGTTGGGAGTATTTTATTTTGCTGTGTGCCGCTAACACCCAGCTGTGGGAGGTTGTACGAGTCAGATGGGCAGAGTGTGCCTGGTGCAGTTTGGAGGGCAAACAGTTTGTGTTACCTGTGCCTACACCTTTTTTGAAATGACAAGGGTGTTGAACCCCACAGTGGGTCTATCTGCCCAAGTTTCAGGGTTCCCAGTGAGGCCCCGGTTATCAGTGAGGGACACTCGCTGATAAAATTAAAATTAAAGCAGGGCACCACATGTGAGGATTTGTGTCCTGTTATGCAGACGGTTTTGTTTCACTTTGTTTCATTTCTCCCCGCCTCCAGAGCAAGAGCAGGGTCCATGGCAGCTCCTGGTTGTCCACGACAATGGGTCGTGGGTCGTGGGTCGAGGATGGGCTCTGGGTTTACTAGCCTGTGGTGAACTGGCCCTTGGCTTGTGTGGTTCTCCAAGAGACCTCTGTATCACCATCATCTTTTATGTTTGCTAATGTAAGATTACCCCATTGGAAAAGACCCTGATGCTGGGAAAGATCGGGGGCAAAAAGGAGAAGCAGGAGGCAGAGGATGAGACGGTTGGATAGCATCCACCAACTCAATAGACTGAATCTGAGCAAACTCTGGGAGATAGAGAAAGACCGGGAAGCCAAGTGTGCTACAGTTTATGGGTCTGCAAAGAGTCAGACACAACTGTTGAACAACAACCACAGAAGTGTTCGGACTCTTGGTATTGCCTTTAGCTTTAGGTGAGAAAAATTAATCTCTGCTTGAGTGAGAGCAAGTTCTAGTGTTTCAGATCATCAGATTTTCAAAGTCTGGTATCTTCTAATCACCTTGTAGTAGTGCATTTAATGATGGATTTATTGCATTTATTACAATCACTGACTGCTTCACAGTTATATCAGTAAATAGTGTTTCTCCAGTTTAAACAACTCAAAGCTCTCCTGTTAACTGCTTAGCGGCTGTGAACATGCTCATCTTCCAATCTCAGCACAGAGGATTATGTACTCAGCAGTGATAGATGGTTCTAATTATTTTCTTCCAAGTGTTTATTTCTGCATTTACTTACTCAGTAAGCATCCCAGTGTCTCCTGTGTATACGGCCTCTGTTCCAAATGTGCCAAGCATGCCCCATCCAGTTCACACACGATCACTGCTCCCTGAGATGTGTGAGACCTCATGGTCCCAGGAGCTGTCAGATCCAGGGGAGACCCCTCATGTGCCCAGGACTTGGGTGGGCTGGGTGCTGGTGGTCAGCAACTTGGACTGCTTCCCTTGACCTCTGTGATATTTTGCTGTCCTTCTAACTCTCTGCTGACTCATCTCTTAAATGTCAGAATTCCTCAGAATTCAGCTCTTGGTCTTTTCCTCTCAAGCTGTCACCCAGGCTGGGCCACCTCGTCCTGTATGCAGTGACTCCGGCATCTTTCTCTCAAGGCTGACGTTGCCCTGGAGTCCTGCTCCCTGCGCCCACCCCACACCAGGGGTGTCTATCAGTCTCTGTCTGAGACTGATGTCAGCCCCCTGTGTTCCCAGGTTCCACCTCCAGGAACTGCGTCTGTTTTGATCATGAGGGGGTCAGAGGGGTTCAAGATCAAACACTGAAGGTTGGTCTAATGTATTAGAGTGGATTTTCCCTGACAAGCACAAATCCCTTACCTTGAAATCTTTCTGGAGTGACTGAGAAAGGGTGGCGTTAGGGCCACTTTCTTGGTAGGCCGTGGAGGGCGTTTGCCTCTCTGGGTGACCCATCCTGAGTGTCAGGGACCAGGAGAGTTTGGGAACCAGTCATATCTTGTCCTGTTCCTGGTAGCTTGTCAGGCTGGGAGTGAGTGCACTGAGAAGATGGAGACGATGGGGTCCCAGGAGGGCCCCCCACCCCTTGGCCCCAGTGCAGCCGTTGCACGTGGCGATGGCCGCACAGAGTTCCCCGGCTGTGCTACATCCTGGGGTCTGTGCCCAAATCCACGAGGCTGCTGGGAATCCTCACTCATTTGTTCATCAAATATAAGTGAAGGGGTGACCTGGCAACCCCCGACCCCTAGGTATTTACCTGAAGGAACTGAAGCAGGGGCTCCAACAGGCACGTTCACAGCAGCCAGGAGACTCAAGAAGCCCAGATGCCCATTGATGGATGGATGGGTAAATAAAATATGGTATACATATGCAACAGAGGGGCTTCCCAGGTAGCTCAATGGTAAAGAACCCACATGCAGTTCAGGAGATGAAGGTTCGATCCCTGGGTTGGGAAGACCCCCTGGAGAAGGAAGTGGCAACCCACTCCAGTATTCTTTCCTGGAGAATCTCATGGACAGAGGAGCCTGACAGGCTACAGTCCATGGGGTCACAAAGAGTCAGACATGACTGAGCACACACATATACGATGGAACATAATTCCACAGTACACAGAATGAAAACACAGACAGATAAACCTTAACAGCGTTATGCTCAGTGAAATAAACCAGAATCAAAAGAACAAATAAGAGTCCACTTACATGAAATATTCAGAAGAGGCAAATTCATAGAGACAGAAAGTAGACAGAGATTTCCAGGGGCTGGGGGGAGAGAAGAGAGGGGAGTTGTTGCTGAAGTGGGGACAGAGTTTCTGTCTGGGGTGATGAAAATTTTGGAAACTCATTGTGCTGATGGTTGCACAGTACTGTGAATGTACTTAATGGCTGAAATAGCTAATTATAGATATATTTCACCAGAACAAAAAAAATATGTAAATGGAGGGATGACATTTACCATTATGGTTCCTAGTATGCTTCTGCACACCTGCGAGGGGGCGATTCCGGGGCAGGAGTCAGGCCTGGTGGCACCACAGCCTCCAAGTCCAGCCCCAAGGAGGATCTGGAGGTGGGTCTCAATGCTGAACCGTGAGGGGCGTCTTATTAATAATACATAAAGAGAACTTTTTATTTCCCTGGGACTCAGGTGCCAAATTGGTAAGTCCCTTTTCACTCTATAAATGTGGGAGTTTTTCCCTTCTTTTCAGAGAAGGCAATGGCACCCCACTCCAGTACTGTTGCCTGGACAATCCCATGGATGGAGGAGCCTGGTAGGCTGCAGTCCATGGGGTCGCTAAGAGTTGGACATGACTGAGCGACTTCACTTTCACTTTTCACTTTCATGCATTGGAGAAGGAAATGGCAACCCACTCCAGTGTTCTTGCCTGGAGAATCCCAGGGATGAGGGAGCATGGTGGGCTGCCATCTATGGGGTCGCACAGAGCTGGACACGACTGAAGCGCCTTAGCAGGAGCAGCAGCAGCAGCATCCCTTCTTTGTGGAGGGGGCAGAGAGGCTGGCTGTGGGCTGGGTGAGTGTTCCCTGGTGACACGCTTTAGAGGGCCTGGCTGCAGGACATGGTGTGGAGGACCCAGGATGCGTGTGGAAGCTGGACGTGGAAAGTGGGGTGGAGGCGGTAGGGAGGCCTTGACTCTTGGTTCAGAGTGTGTGGTGGAGCCCAACAGGCTGAGTGTTCCTGAGCAGCATGGATGGGGAAAGCTGACCTCCTGGGGCCAGGTAGACGGTTCCTGAGTAGGCTAGACTGTCCGGCAGCTCCCAGGAGGCCCATGTGTCCCACTTGACTTCAGTGCGGGACAGGCACTGGCATCCGCAGGTTGTAATTATGTTGATCATGACTCTTTTCCACCCCGGGGCTCTTCTTTTTCTTCTTCATTTTTCTCCCCTGAAAAAAAAACACACACACACAGAAAAGCACCCCTCCCTGTTTCCTTCAAAGCTCTGTGGCATCTTCAGATCTGGGTACTTGAAAGCTAAGGCTGATCTTAATTTCCGATGGACGTAACGTGCGTTGGAAATTCTTTTCCACATCAAATTAAGTCTGTCTTGGACTGATTTCCTGGAAGTGTTTTTCATTAGAATAATAGTCCTCAGCTGAGAGATCAGAAGACCCGCTACCACAGAAGGGGAAACAGAAAAAGAGACAGGGTATTGTCAAGTGCGCCCCCCAGGAGGCACCCAAGGGACGTGGCCAGGGAGAAATGCTCCCGTCTCGAGGCTGGTCCCCAGAAAGTGGTTCTGGGTCTGGTGGGCTACCAGTAACTTCAGTGACAAAGCCTTTTTTTTTTTTACTGAAAGCATAAAGAAGAGAGAAACTGAATTCAACCAGCCACCCTGCCAACTGAGTAGCCAAGTTCACTGTGCACCTACTGACTGCCCACCCATCTGAGGTGCCAGGCATCTAACCATTAACAAGACAAAGTCTTTGAACGAGAGTAAAACTCTCACGGAACTTGACTCGGGGGCGAAGACAGAGCTCCCCCATCTGTGGTAGTTTTTTTCCCTGGTGGAAACATGCCCCTCTGTGCAATGCACACGCGCACACACTTGGCCTTGCCTAGAAGGGTTCCAGGAGGGCGGAGGAAATCCTTGAGAAATTCTTTCCTCCTCCTCCTGTCTGAAACTTGACTTGTTTACTGCAGCCTGTTAACGGCCTTGAGAGTGTCTTTAATCCCTAGCCAGGGTCTTTAAATGTAATACATCAATAACAGGTAATTATTCACTTTGACCTCCTTGCTCTTTCCCCGTACCCTGCAGGGTGAGTCTTGGAACTTCCAAGTCCTGTAGCAGATTCTTCCCATCAAAGTGTCAGAGCTCGGAAGGCGCACATCGGGGTATTGGTGAGCTGGCTTTAATCCATCCCCCACCCCCTCGCTCGTCCCAGCCTTGTGGTCACTGTCGGGGGCTGGCGTTCCACTTGCAGGTTTAAAGTCGGCACCACTGCAGGCCCAGACAACCGCCCCGTGCACCTACCTTGCTGCCAGGAAGGATTGTATGCGGCTGGTTAGTTGCTCCCAGCCTGTCAGGTTGTTCCATCTTTGTATGTTCAGGAAAATCCTGTTAAGTTCAAAACTTCCTTTTGCCCCAAACCGATCTTTGCTCTGAGAGGCCTGAACACAATGGTCCAAGGAGCTCACTCTGAGGTTTGCTGCCTGGAGCTCCTGTGGCAAGATTCCCAAGGCAGCATGATTTGTTTGTTCTGTGGCCAGCTCAGGGCTGGATGGCCTGGTCCCTGGCTCTGGTGAGCTGCTGGATCAGCCCTGTCCTGAGGACAGCTTTGTGCACCATCTATGGGTGAGGCTGTGTCTCCCCCATGGAAGCCACGTGCACAGCCTGCCTTCCCTTCCTGACACGTGGGAAAATGAAAGTGTTAGTTATTCAGTTGTGTCTGACTCTTTGTGACCCTAAGGACTGTAGCCCACCAGGCACTTCCATCCGTGAAATTCTTCAGGTAAGAATACTAGAGTGGATTGTCATTCCCTTCTCCAGGGTATCTTCCCGACCCAGCAATCGAACCCAGGTCTCCTGCATTACAGGCTCATTCTTTACGATAGGGAAGCCCATACATGGGGGAATAGCCACACAAATGCTCTAACTTTGTTGCTAAATCATTGTGGTAAATGCTGCAGGCTTGGTTCTCTGTTCAAATGACATCCTTACTGCCCACCCCAGGCTTCCTTGTGTGGATGAAGGGATGTCCTGGACATCAGCTGGGGCAGGGATGCTAATGACCATAAATGCTGATCACTCAGAGGAAGTGAAGTCTTAGGATACAGAGTTCTGTCAATACTTCCTACCTGGGGCTCCTGCAGAAGTGACATCAGCAGTGAATGAGGAACTCACTGGAGGTTTAATGGTTGGCCCCACCAGGGCTTCCCTGGTGGCTCAGAAGGTAAAGAATCCTCCTGCAATGCAGGAGACCTGGGTTCGATCCCTGGGTTGGAAGATCCCCTGGAGGACGGCATGGCAACCCACTCCAGTATTCAGGCCTGGAGAATCCCGTGGACAAAGGAGCCTGGCAGGCTACAGTCCATGGGGTGGCAAAGAGTCAGACATGACTGAGCACAGCACAGCACAGAGTTAACTTGAGGGGAACACTGAACGTATTTCCTGACACTGGAAACAATACCTATGTTTCTAGACCCAAACAATCAAAACTGCACAGTTGAATCCTGTGATGTTACTCAGAGAGTTTCCGCACTTGCTAATGATAGAAACTCACTTTGAAGGTAGACACAACAAGGTCTCACAGGATGTTCTGGAGTTTCAGGGGGAGCTGTGATTAACAGAGTGGAAACTTTCACTTTTAAACCTGATTTCATCCTTAACCTTGCTGGTGACCTCTGGCCTCTCACCTACTCTTTTGGTGCCTGTTTCCCCGTGATTGCGATGTCTACACCATATCAAAGGGGCCTCTACATGTCATGGAGACCTCACATGATAAGAAATATGTTTATACTGAAGAGTGCTGAGGACGTCAAACTCCGTCTCTATAGCATGTCCTTTATTTCAGTGGTCCCCAACCTTTTTGGCACCAGAGATCAGTTTCATGGAAGACAATTTTTCCATGGACTGGGAGTTGAGGGGGGATGATTTAAGTGCATTACATTTATTGTGTACTTTATTTATATTATTATTACATCAGCTCCATGTCGCATCATCAGGCATTAGATCTGAGAGGTTGGGGACCCCTGCTTTATTGTGATCAATGTGGTAAAAAGAAAAGTCATTTTTTGGATGTTATGGAGCTCCACATGCTTCTGGGCTGAAGCCCACTTTCCACAAGCTGACCGTCAGCTGCCTAGCATGCCCTGTCTAGTCAAAGACAAGCATCCCAAGAGGCACTGGGGGCATTCCATGGGAACGATGACCAGTAGTCTCTTCTGCCCATCATAGAATATTCTGTAATTTTTTTCCAGCAGACATTAAAATAAAAGAGGATCTCCCTGAAGTGCCTGGCAGATGGTAAGTGCTCAGTAAACACTATTTATCACCATATCATTGCTGGGTTTTTTTGCCCAAGTCCTGGGCAGAGGAACAGCTGGTGGTTGATGTGAGGAACTCTTGGACCAAAGTCCCGACCACCATTTTTTCCTTTCCTTTGGAAATAGACAGATCAAGCCACCAACGTTCATCTCTCACAGATCAGTGCTTTTTATGTTAGGAAATCTTTTCTCTGATGTGCACACAAAAATCCTCCTTTTCCTTGATCCCTTCCAATTCTCAATTCCCCATGGAAGGAAAGTTTTTCTCTGACTCAAACTTGTAGTTAAGTGTAAGAAAAACTAACGATGTTCCTCTGTTAAGGAAAGAACAGCCTGTAAGTTTTAACTAAAATTCAAATGATAAAGTTTAGGTTTAATCATCTCAGCAAATAGAAGCCAAATATCCATTGCTCTGAGTAGGTGACTACTCAAACATTGAGACAAGAATAATGTAAATCAGAAGATTTAAATATATTAATATATTTAACTTGCCTTTAGATATTTATCTGTCGTTGTTCAGTTGCTAAGTCATGTCCAGCTCTTTGTGACCCCATTGACTGCATCAGGCCAGGCTTCTCTGTCCTTCACCATCTCTCAGAGTTTGCTCAAACTCATGTCCGTTGAGTCAGTGATGCAATCCAGCCATCCTCTGTCGTTTCCTCTTCCTCCTGCCTTCAGTCTTTCCCAGCATCAGGGGCTTTTCCAATGAGTCGGCTATTCACATCAAGTGGCCAGAGTATTGGAGCTTTAGCTTCAGCATGGTTCCTTCCAATGAATATTCAGGGTTGATTTCCTTTAGAATAGACTGGTTTGATCTCCTTGCAGTTCAAGGGATTCTCGAGAGTCTTCTCCAGCACCACAGTTTGAAAGCATCTATTCTTTGGCCTTCAGCATTCTTTAAGGTCCTATTTTCACATATATTTATTTATTGTTAATTTTTTTTTCTTTTGACCATTTTTAAAGTCTTTACTGACTTTGTTACAATATTGCTTCTGTTTTAAGTTTTGGTTTTGGCCCTGAGGCATGTGGGATCTAGTTTCCTGGCCAGGGTTTGAACCTGCACTGCCCACACTGGTAGGTGGAGTCTTAACCACCGGACCACCAGGAACATTCCAACTTACTTTTCTATATCTCTATTACGTAAAGGCAAGCTAAACACTCAGGCAGGTAAGACTTGCCACACCTGCCTGAGTCCTGTGTCCAGGGTTCTGAGCTATTTCTGTATTTTGAGGCACTGTTGTTCCTGACAACTATGGTTCATAAATGACGTGTGTCCAGCCTTTCTTAGAAATCTAGCCTTGGTCATGGGGGGGCTGATCTGGAGGAAAGATGGAGCTTGAGAAAGTGTGGGCTCTGTGCAGAAACCACCGCAACCAAGAACTCTCAGCCTGTGCTTCCCTCATCATCAGTTTATTCTGAAAGAGACTACTGTTGACCATGATGGAAACTTCCTGCTACTAAGGAAGAGAAGTGCTTGTCTGAGGAGCAAAACAAAGCTGACCCAGGTGGGTGGCCTGGGGCGGTATTGACCATGGCTGATGGTGACTCAGCTTTTCACTATCCCAGAGCAGCGGAACTGAGCCTTACCTGTAAGGTTTTTGCAACCACCTGAGAGGGTGGAGGAAAGGACTGCCCTGTCCCACTCTGGCCTAGCTGTTGGAGGCCCATGGCCTGCCTCACTGTTCACACAGGCAAAGCCAGGGTCCCTCCCTGGTGACTTTAGGGGACGCTCTGAAACTGGGGAGATCCTAGAGCAAACTGTAGGAACCTGTAGGAATGATGCATAATCATACCTTATAACATGTAAACCGTGAGATAATTAAACTCTTCATAATCCACTTGTGGTTTAGAACGTATGTCTCCTATAAGAATATTCTAATAATGCTTTATACATGGAAAATGTTCACGGAACATCTTCAATCAAAATCTTGCACAGAAGATTCTCTGGGTCCACGTCTGAACTACAGCCCATCGCCACGTGGATCAAGTGTGGATTTGTTTATGGGAGAGTCTGGGCTGCTGTGCGTACAGGAAGCAGGTGTGTGACTTGGTTTGGGGTGACTTAATGTCACCTCCTCACTGTATTCCACTGCGTATGAAGAATCACAGGATTAATTTCTGGGTGTGGACGAGGGCCAGTGGAGGGTTGCTTTATTATGTTCACTCCAGACTCTCCCCAAGGGACAGTGTGAGCACATGCTCACAGCAGACACCGAATGCCAAAAATGCATCCAGAAGTGCCCTGGGACTCTGCCGTCTCCCAGAGGAGCTGAGACATCTCTGTATTCTTGGCGAATGGTGTTTATTTGCCGTTCCAGCTCCTCTCCTGGCCTCAGCTCCCTCTGTCTTTAGGGCTGTCCATGTCATCCCTGCCTTGGTCTGCGGCGCTGAGCACAGAGCATCTGGTCTCACAACTGCTTCTGGTGCCAACACACGTTTTGTCTCCCACTGCTGTTAACTCTGCAGTGAAGGGAGGGGGGGTTGGTGGGGAACGTGTCCTGGGTCTTTCAGGTCCTGCTTTGGTTTCACAGTCCCTGTAATCCGAGCTCCCCAAGCTGAGCTGCTTGAGTGATGACTGTCGGATGATGGCTTTATCCTAACCGGTTACTGGACAGTCACGTTTGGAGGTGTGTTTATGCTGTGATTGAAACAGGGGTGCTCAGAAGACACTGGGGGAGTCTTACGTGGACAGACAGTGCTCCTGCTGCTATGAGGTCAGCTCCACGTGATGTCTGACCCCTGCCCCGAGACCCCTGGTGCACCTGACCTGTGGTGGGAAACCCACAGCTCTGTGTGGGTGAGCCACTGCGGCTGCCTGTCTGAAATAGCCACGGCTGTCATAGGGGCGGTGGGAGAGGGTGGTCATGACAGAAGAAGGGTGGGGGCTCCCCTAGTGAGGCCTAGCGGCTACGGAAGAGGCAGACTGTCCAGAGGTTCATGGTGGCGGCTCTGACTCCACCCACCGTGGGCTGGGGGATCCGAGAGGTGCTTGGAAGGCCTCACATTCCTCTTATTTAAGAGGTGTGTGAGCACATTTCTGGTGCAGCTATTTATAAGCGTACTCATGTCTCAGTCACCATGCTTATTAAAGGCACAAATACTTTACCTCTTAGCAAAGATGAAAATAGTTTTCACAGATTTCCTGGCAGGCAGCATCACAGCCTCGCCAACCCCTTTCATCTGCAGATTTCAGCCTCATAAAGTATTGATCTGGGGAACAGAGCTCGTTTCAGGACCACATTCCCGAGAAACATAAAACCAGCTCCCCCAGGAATGGAGTGCCTGCCTCCACCCGAAGAGATCATAAGTTGCTCAGTTGTGTCCAACTCTTTGCGACCCAATGGACTGCAGCATGTCAGGCTTCCCTGTCTGTCAGCAACTCCCAGAGCTTGCTTAAACTCATGTCCATCGAGTCAGTGATGCCATCCAACCATCTCATCCTCTGTCTCCCCCTTCTCCTGCCTTCAATCTTTCCCAGAATCAGGGTCTTTTCCAATGAGTTGGCTCTTCCCACCAGGTGGCCAGAGTACTGGCACTTCAGCTTCAGCATCAGTCCTTCCAATGAATATTAAGGGTTGATTTCCTTTAGGATTGACTGGTTTGATCTCCTTGCAGTCCAAGAGCCTTTTTGAGCACCGTAGTTGGAAGCATCAATTCTTCAGCTCTCAGTCTTCTTTATGGTCCAACTCACATCCATACGTGACCTGTCATAGCTTTGACTTACATGGACTTTTGTCGGCAAAATGCCGTCTCTGCTTTTTAATACCACTGTCTATGTTTGTTGTAATGTCTCTTCCAAGGAGAAAGCTAAAAGAAAAAGTAAAAGTGTTAGCTACTCAGTTGTGTCTGATTCTTTGCAACTCCATGGACTGTAACCTACCAGGCTTCTCTGTCTCTGGGATTCTCCAGGCAAGAATACAGGAGAGGGTAGCCATTCCCTACTCGAAGGGATCTTTCTGACCCAGGGGTCAAACTTGGGTCTCTTGCATTGCAGGCAGATTCTATACTCTCTGAGCCACAAGGGAAGGCCTGTGATAAAAGAGACCGGGAGTCACCTGGTCTGTTCATTATTGTTTCTTGGGGGGTTGGGGTGGGGTGACGGTTTCTGCTTCTCAGGGGTGCTCTGAGGGTGCAGCAGAGTTCAGCACAGTGCTGGCCACAGAGTGCTGCCCCCAAAACAGTCAGTCAGTTCAGTTCAGTCGCTCAGTCGTGTCTGAATCTTCGTGAGCCATGAATCGTAGCACGCCAGGCCTCCCTGTCCATCACCAACTCCCGGAGTTCACTCAGACTCTCGTCCATCGAGTCGGTGATGCCATCCAGCCATCCCATCCTCGGTCGTCCCCTTCTCCTCCTGCCTCCAGTCCCTCCCAGCATCAGAGTCTTTTCCAATGAGTCAACTCTTCACATGAGGTGGCCAAAGTACTGGAGTTTCAGCTTTAGCATCATTCCTTCCAAAGAAATCCCAGGGCTGATCTCCTTCAGAATGGACTGGTTGGATCTCCTTGCAGTCCAAGGGACTCTCAAGAGTCTTCTCCAACACCACAGTTCAAAAGCATCAATTCTTCAGTAACTACAGTTAATGAGTACTGATTGGTTCATTAATTACATGAACAAATTAGCAGGGACCTATGAAATTTCAGCTATCTCCCTTCAGGCTGTGTAGCCTAAATGCCAGCTTCTTTCTTCCCAGATCATATTTGTCAAATTCTCACTGAAGTGAGTACATGCTTAGCGGAGAGCAGCTCAAGAAGAAGCCTACAGACCTGGCCCCACGCTGCTCCCCTCACAGCTGATTCCTAAGCAAGTGTCCAGCGAGGTAGGCTCATGAAAAATAGGCTGGCCAGGAGAAGCCTCTCATGTTTAATACACGTTTAATACACTGTAGACCCAGGGAATTGTAAAAATAAATTAAAGGCTGTGATGTCACCGCTTTTAGAAACCCTTAAAAATTCTTTCTCTTTCAACCATGGGATGAGCAAGCATGGTTGAAAACTCAGATGTTTTAAAGTGGATGGCATCTTCTTATGGTTTTTCTGATGACACCTTTAGAAAGATAGCATCTTCTTGTGGTTTTTCTGATGACTTGCACCCATCTTCAGAGTGTTGCAGGCATTTTCATTTGTTTTTCCAACATGATGATTGCCTAGAAGAGAAACTTACAATAATAAACAGCTTTAATTGTCAAATGCATCTTTGATGATATTTATGGGCAGAAACGGAACATTCTGGTGAGTGAAATAGAAACCTTCTTGGGGGATGGATGGTGTAGGAGTGGGATGGAGTTCCAGCACGGAGGCTGGAGGAGACCCCATTGGGCAGCAGCCTCCGACTTTTCCAGGTGAGGCTCCCCTGGTGGCTTCAGATAGTGGGCTCAGCACGGTCAGGCCCTTGACTTCAAGGACACGCTGTCCAGGACGGCAGCTTGGATGAATCGTCCCCAGACCTGGAGAGGCATCTACTGCTGCACGGTAATAAAAGTCCTTGAGCTGTGCTGCTTCCTGACAGGCCATTTTAACTTCCTTGGCTCCCACCCCTCCTCCACAGCCTGCCCGTATCTCCTGTCTCCCATCCAATCTGATCCAAGCTGTGGCTCAACTAGATGCAGCCTGTGAATTGCACTCGTTATAGAAGCTACTGAATAAATGAACCCTGCTGACATTGCTCCAGATCCAAGGCTCCTTCTCTCCTCAGCTTCCTTCCCATTCCCTCTTCTCCAAACACAGGGCTGGCATGAGCGATAGGATAGCTGATGGAACAGAGGACGAGAGCCAGGACTCTATAGGTCATGCTCCTCCCTTGGACACGGGGAAAGAGAGTGATAGCAGGGGGAAATGCCTAAGTGTCCCCTGGTCAGCCACTGCATGTCTTTACAGGTAGTCCTAGAGAGGGCTCCCTGCTTCCCCTTTCAGACCTTCCTCATAGCCTCTGCATGCAGTCCTGGGTGAGTCCTTCACTCCATCTGGTTCAACCCCATCCAGTTCAATCACCTGGAAACCAAGGCTGATCTGTGCTGGGGACCAGCCACTGGGGCCTTCTCTTTGCCTTCGGAAGCTCAATTAACTGCTGTAATAATTTGTTATTATAAATGTACACATTTATTTTAGAAAACCTGAAAGGTAGAGCAAAACAGAAAAACTGGAGGGAGGGGGAAAAACACCTTTGATCACACTCGAGAGATTCTACCTTGATAATTTTACTATGTGTATGTAGGTACATATATAGTATACACTCCCACACAGTTGACTTCTGCATTTTAATTACACATTGCCTTGAATCTTGGTTTATTTACAGGAGCTCTGTCTGGGTACTCTCTGCCCACCCGGGGTCTCAGTGTCTCCATCTGTACCCTTGGTGGATGGCAGTGTGGGCTGTTTCCCTCATGAACATGTTGAAAGGCTGATGCAGAAGTAGACCATTACTTGTGGTCCATCCGTCTTACTTCATCTGTGCCTTGTCTCTGCGGCTCCTGAGCCTGAGTCCACAGCACAAAGAGTGACTCCATTTTCAGTCCAGTGTATTTTGTCCATGAGAGACCAGCCATCCCCAGTCTGGCTTGTTGGGAGGACACCCTGGGCTCTGAGACAGGGGATTATTCAGAGCCAGGAGTCAGAGGGCAAGCAGAAATGCAGCCCCTCTGCAGAGGGGCCTCAGGACCTCTTCTCAAGGGCAGGCAGTTGAGAGGAGTCTTATCTGCGAGGGTAATCTTCAGGAGAAGCTGGACATTTTTTGTACTACAAAGGCGCTGCTTTCTTCTCAGCCCTGACAGGCGCTCTGGAGATCAAGAAAACTGTTGGCCACAGTTCTGAAAACTCCAGATAAAGGCTTTGATTTGTTAATTAAATTTTTGCTATCTACATTTGATATCTCAGCCAAATTGTATCCGCTGCAGAAACATCAAGAAAGTCCCCTACTTCAAAGGGGCGCCCACTCGGTGACCTGTAATTATGGAATTTACTGCTGGGGAAGCGATGTCTGGGTCTCTCCTGCCACCCTAGTGCCCCGCACACCACCCCCAGGGTCCGTGCTTGTCGGCTGATGCCAAGGGGCTGGGCTCCATGCAGGCGCCGAGAGGCAGGGAGCCCACCTGCCTGCTGGCCTCGCCCATCGCGCCCAGCCCCACCTACCGCGGACAACAGGTCTGTTTATTGAAATTAGAGAGGGGTCACCTACTGGCTGGGCTTCCCAGGTGGCACTAGTGATAAAGAACCCACCTGCCAACAGAGGAGACTTCAAGAGATGTGAGTTCAATCCCTGGGTGGGGAGGATTCCTTGGTGAGGGAATGGCAACCCACTCTAGTATTCCTGTCTGGAAAATCACATGGACAGAGGAGCTTGGTGGGCTCCATTTCATGGGTCACAGAGAGTTGGACATGACTGAAGCGACTTAGCAGCAGCAGCAGCAGCTCCTGCTGGCTTCTGGCTCCAGGCAGGTCTCTGTTACTCGTTCCCTGTGGGTGTGGATTTTATTAAAGGATATGTAGGGGCGCTTATGCTTCCCTGGTGGCTCAGGCAGTAAGGAATCTGCCTAAAAACCCAGGAGACCTGAGTTTCATCCCCGGGTTGGGAAGATCCCCTGGAGAAGGGAATGGCAGCCCACTCTAGTCTCTAGTATTCTTGTCTGGAGAATCCCATAGATGGAGGAATCTGGTGGGTTACAGTCTATGGGGTCCCAAAGAGTCCTTATATAGGGCTGCTTCCCCGGGGGAAGTGACTTAGCATGCACGCGCATGCACATTCAGAGTCTATGGGCAGAAGGCACCCCAATCTAGCCAGGGTGGGGCCTGCCCCCTGCCCTTTATCCTCACCTGTTCTCAACATGCTCAGCACTGCTCATATCTGCTGCTGTAGTGTCTCCTGCTCAGATCAGAGGTGGACATCTTGCAGCTGGTGGGTATGGTGTTGGACGGCACCCGGGAAAAGGCAGAGCTCGTGCCACCAGGAACCGTAACAGTAATTAATTGCCAGGGTAATAATCATCTCGCTGTAGTGGCAGTGCACACTTGAAAGAATGTTCTTTGTTTTTTGTTTTTTTTTAATATCCTAGATGAGCAGGAAGATTGGGCTTTTGAAGACATAAAAGAAACCTGAAGAGGACCAGTCTGGAATCCATGTCAAGGGCAACTATTGTTATTCAGTTGCCAAGTCATGTTCAGCTCTTTGTGACCACATGGACTGCAGCAGGCCAGGGTTCCCTGTCCTTTACTGTCTCCCAGAATTGCTCAAACTCACATCCATTGGTCATGCCATCCAACCATCTCATCCTCTGTCATCCCCATCTCTTGCCTGCAATCTTCCCCAGCATCAGAGTTTTTTCCAGTGAGTCGGCTCTTCACATCAAGTGGCCAAAATATTGGAGCTTTAACTTCAGCGTCAGTTCTGAGGGCATTGGTGGTAGTCACTGACTTGGCACCATTGACCTTTCTGAGCATTTTTTCTTCTCAAGTGTTTGAAAAGTGTAAATCTGGGGGACACAACAATGAGGACAAAGCCCAGGGCCCTGCTTCATGTGTGGACTCTGCCTTTGCCTGCTCTTGAGATGGGGGCCAACTGACCTCTGCTAACTCCAGCCTTCCCGGTTTTAAGGGTCCACACAGACCCTGGGACAATTTTGAGAACCATCGCCATGGACTCTGGGTTCTCAGGTCTGGCTCCTCAGGCTAGCAATGATTCCATGCTGCTGGCCTGGCTCTGACTTCTGGGCACTGACGGATGGAATGGGACTCTCCATTCCCTCTGCTTCCTGGCTGCCCTTGGAAGCTAGCACTTACTCTAGTCTCTCCAGCTTCCAGGCCCTGTCCTTGCTCTTGCAGGGTCCTTGCAGGAGTGAGATCACCCTGGAGTTTGCTTGTTTGCAGGCTGAGAGCTGGTGCCAGGGCCGTGTGTGCCCTGCTCACTGCCCCTTAGCCCCTGCAGCCATGCTGTGTGCAGGCCGAGGGTGAGTACCAGCTGGGGTCAGGGCCAGCCCCTGGGAGCCCTGAAGTTGCTCCTGAGCCGGACACCAGGCATCCTTGGGTCTCAGCCAAGCACAGGCCCCAGAAGCCCAGCTCTCGGGTTGTTTCTTCTTCTGGGATGTTGTCTGCTTGAACACAGCACTGGGAGCCAGAAGCATGAGAGGCAGGCAAGTGTGCCCCACATTCACCCAGTGAACCCAGAGACCAGAAGGGGCCGTGACGGCCTGCCACCCTGGGTCCAGGCACTTGTTCCTGAGCCGGCCCTGCTCTCAGGCCCTGGTCTGGCCATTGGGCTCAGCCTTCTGGCCACTCTGCCTCCACGCACCCCCCCACGCCCCCACCCCCGGGATTGGCAGGTGCAATTTCTGTTGCTTCCTGGCCCTGAGCCCTGTCCTGGGAATGTGCGTAAGGGCAGGGCCCCTGGATGGTCAACACCCTGCTGAGCAGTGCCTCCTTCTAGTCATAGGAGGTACTTCAGAGCAGAGTAATCCCAGGCGTCCTGCTGCTACTAAGTCGCTTCAGTCGTGTCCAACTCTGCGTGACCCCATAGACGGCAGCCCACCAGGCTCCCCATTCCTAAGATTCTGCTTTTCTGTGGCTCAGAAATCTACACTGCCTTCCCCGCATCAACCAAGTAAAGCCAAAGCCCTAGGAATCAAATGGCCAAACCACTTGCTTTGTGTCACTGTGCTCTTTGTTTCGTCCGGCACCAGCTATAGCCAGGTGAGTGCCCTGCACGTGGGTCTAGGCTCCCTGATGAAAGCCCCTGGGCCAGGTGCATCTCAGAATTCTGAACTCCTCATATTTCAGAAAGGAGATAAGGTGCACGTGGCATGTACCATACTAAGTAGGAGACACAGAGACTGTAAATAGCTTCATGGCCATTCAGGGCAGGTTTTGCTGCCAAATGAGCTTGGAAACCTTTGTGTTTCTGCGCTTTGTGAATTTCAGGCTGGAGGCAGAAGCACCGTGGGCATGTCTGTTGTCATCACCCTGAGCTGGGTGGCCTCAGAGGGATTGAGGGTCCTTGGCTGGGCCTGGAGGGACAGCAGGCCCCAGGTGATGGGTGGGGTCAGAGGACATCCTGAGGAGCAGGGGCCAGGCACCACCCATCAGGCAGGGACCAGGAAGGCGCCCCAGAAGGCGCATTGTGCTGGTAACCAAGGTTACCCTGGGAAGGACAAACACTGGCACAGCTGGGCCCTGTAGGAGATGCCTGCAGTGAGAGACAGAGCCAGCATCTCCAAGTGTCCCTTGGCCACTTGATGTCTGACTAATTCCCATGGTGGTTGGGAGCTTCTCTGGTGGCTCAGATGGTAAAGAGTCTGCCTGCAATGCAGGAGACTTGAGTTCAACTCCTGGGTTGGGAAGAGCCCCTGGAGAAGGGCATGGCAACCCACTCCAGTATTCTTGCCTGGAGAATCCCGTGGACAGAGGAAAACCTGGTGGGCTACCATCCATGGGGTTGCAAAGAGTTGGACACGACTGAGCGACTAACACTTAACACACACATAGTGGTTGGAATGTTCCTGTGGACACTGGGAAGACTGGGTGGACGGGGAAGCCGACTCTGGCAAGACTCTCGGAGGCCACATGCGGTGGTGCTGGCACCGTGCTCATCTTCCGGAGAGGATGCTGCCGTTCAGTGACTCCCCCAAGACGGACAGACAGCAGATACCCCAAGGCCGGCTCCCTTGACTGATTCTGAATTTTCCTTCTCTACTAAACCACGGCCCCATGTGCTCTGGGACTCCATGCCAGGGGGGGGGGGAGCACGTGTGAGTACCACATGCACCCAGGAACTCAGCCTCAGTGGTGTAGCTGATGGCCAGTCAACAAAGCCCCTCATATCATAAGCAGGATATGCCATCTTCTCAGATGGCTCTGAGAAGAAATCTCAGAGCCATCTGGCCCCAGAATCTGAATAACCAGCTGCATGGGACTGGGAAGCCGCAGAGAAACAGTATTTCTGAAATAATGGAACTTTGGCTTCTGCAGCTTTCACTGGATGCCTTGAGCTCTATTCCAACTACATTATTTTCAAAATTGGCGTAGAGCATTTTCTCTCCCCCCCCCCCTCACCGTTTGCTACATACCATTAAAGATATTTTCATGAGATTGTTTTCACACATGCTTTGGGTTTTTAAAAAATTGCTTCTTCCTGTATTGCCAGAAAATAGAAAGGCTTCAGGATAATTCAGTCCAACAAGTGTTTGGATTTTCTAGGCTGTCACAATGCTCCAGCCTCATACTTTGTATGAACCCAAAAGGGAGGAAAGGATGATAAACTGATTGAGGAGTTTTGTGTGGAAAAATGAGGAGACTCCTCACAATGGGAGGTGAAGGGACAGTTAGGTCATTTTGTCCAGAGTGAGAGAGACGGAGCCCAGTGCTTGTGGACTTTTTGTCTGGTTCCACACTACGTGACTCAGCTAACGAGCTTTCCATAACCTGCCTTTGGAAAAGTATCCACAAACATAACGGGTTTCCTAGATTAGGAAAAACTCCCATTCTCATGAATTTTTTTGCGGTTCTGTGTCCTTCACTGACGATTCTGTTCATTCTGCCTTGGTGGTTACACCCTCCCAGTAGGACAGTTGACAACTCCCCACCCCCGCCCCAGCCCCCAGCGGCACCTTGCAGCCTGCAGGATCTTAGCTCCCTGACCAGGGATAGAACCGGGGCCCTTGGCAGTGAAAGTACAAAGTCTCAACCACCAGACTCCCAGGCAGTTCCCAACATAGTACAGCTCCTGGTTTGTGTCTGGCTGGTGTAGCCCCATTGTGTAGCCTCAAAACACCTTCAACTTGCTGCGTGCTTCTCCACTTCCTGAAGGCTCAGAGCCAGGTTCAGAATTTGAAATGATCTGAGCTGAAGTTCAGACGTGGCATTACATCTGAATCTGAGAATCAGGGAACTATTGGTATTTTCCAGTGAGGAAAGACATAGGGCCTGCAGCTCCCCCACTGGACCTGTGGTCCGTCTCTCAGAGCCTCATGACCTTGAGCAAGTTACATGACTTTCCCAGCCTCCATTTCCTCATCTGTGAAATAAAGAGCCTGTAGGGCAGGGCTACACAAGCGAAGTGTTTGGCATGTGCCTGACTGTTGGCCACTGCTGGTGCTGGGAAACAGAGTTCAGGCTCCCAACAAGCCGTGGGAGATTTAAAGTAGATTTTCTCAGAGTTTGGATCCTTGGCCCCCTCTCCATGGGGCTTGGTCTGCTTCTCCTGGAGTGGCCATCATCCCGGGCTGGCCCCAGATCCCAGAGTGGGGTTGGCACCTCTCACACCTGGTCTTCACAGCTACTGGGAGCATCCTTTGCTCTCCCTGCATCACCTCGCCAGGCCCGCTCTTCCACGGTTTCCAGGTGAACACCCGCAGGGTCCCTGCAGGGCCACCCTGGAGGATGCATCTGCACGGTCGTCAAGGTAACCCCGAGGTGAGTGAGGTGAGTGAGGACCAAAACACTCCTCCCTCCCACTTCAGGGTCTTAGTCCCCTTTCTCTCCCCCTTCACTGTCACCTTCTGCTCTTAGGCCACCAAGCCTGCAGCAACACCCCCCCGCGCGCCCCCCCCCCCCCACATCCTAGTACAGTCCCAATGTTGAAGCTTCATGCTTTCGGACATCAGCACTACCCTGCAGGGGCTGGCTGTGTGGGTCTGGGACACTGAGTAAGCCCTCACCGCAGATCCAAGCACTGACCTTATATCAGGAGAGACCCCTCCCCTGCATGAAGCTGGCAGGGACAAGGACTCCTCAGGCCCAGTAGCTCCAGGCGCTTAGATGCAGAATGGAAGCAACTGGTCTCCACCGGGGGCCTGGGGTTCCTCCCCGGACCCCAACCACCCTCCACACGTCTATGTTTGCAGAACAGTTGTTCCTCCTAGGCCCCCAGTTCCACCGGGTCACCTTACACAGGAAAGCCTGTTCTCGTCCTGAGTCGACAGGGGGCATCTACAGGAGAGTTTTCCTCTGTGGTAACAGATTTTCAGATTTTCCTGGTGTGATGCAAATCAGCCAGGCAAGATCCCTCTAGATCTGGGCACGGGTCGCCGTGGCTGCAGGGTCTCTCTGGTCCTGGCCTCTGGCTGGGATCACTGATCACGTTACCGGGCAGTTCCCGGCTCAGTCATCACTGAGCAAACCAGCCGGACTCCATTAGTGGTGTTTGGCTGTTTGGCTAAATCTGCCACCATTTCCTGTGTGACATGCCAGGTCTGTTCTGGTCCCATTATGGCCTGTGCTTGTCCCCATGTTCATTCTTATGGGAGGAGTCATGGTAACACCTCGGTCATCTCACCTGGCTGGTGTCCAGTTCCTAATGGAAACAAATTAGGAGTATCTTTTGTATTTGAAAGTGAACAAATGTGCACTTTCTCATATTAATCTCTGGCAGGACAAAAATTCATGTCAGGAAGAACAAAGCGCTCAGAATAGCGTCTGAAATGTAACTCATGTCTAAGGTGTTTCTATCTCAGAGGGTCACAATCCGGCTGTCTCATGGAGGCAGTTCTCTGATGCTAACACCCGGATGTGATGGACGTGAACGGTGAAAGCAGGTCGTCCCTTGAATGCTGGAACGTGGCTCTTAAATCCATTTCTTCCACTTGGATGAGGGACAAATGGTATTTCTCAGACTTTATCTCAAATGTGTGTCGATACTGTTGTGATTGATACAGACAAACCCAGCTGAACATTACTGAGTTCGTGGCAGCTTTCTGTCCGACAGTCAGCACATATCTTTCTAATCAGTGTATCCCAGGCATAGCCGCCACTACACAGAACGGGCAGACTCATCATTCAAGTGGAACCTTTGGGCTTGGAAAGTTCCGGAACCCATGAGGACCTTCCAGGGAGCAGAGCCTTTGTAGCTGTCTTGTCCAGGCTGCCCCTCCACAGGGCAGGCCTCTACTGGGGCATTTGAGTCACTGAATCTTTGCCTCAAAATAATACATAAGTCCTGAGGGACTTCCCTGGTGGTCCAAGTGGTTAAGACTCTGTGCTTTCACTGTCAAGGGCCGGGTTTGATCCCTGGCTGGGGAACAAGGATCCTGAAAGCTGCATGGTATGGCCAAACCCTCCCCAAATGATTCACAGAACAGCCCTCAACTTATATCTTGATGCACATATAACAAGTAGGTTCCCAGCACCAGGATTTGAGCCTTGGGTGCCCAGGATAGGGTGCTTGTGGAGGACACAAGGTTCCTGGTTGGCCTGGGCAGGTTTCGGGAGGGTCCAGCCCTGGGTGTCCAGCATGGGTCCTGGCCTGACTCAGAGCCCCCAGAAATCCTGTAGAGGGTGTCAGACCCTAGGGTGGTTGAAGCAGGGGAAGGCCTTCCTGACCTGGTTCCTCCTCCAGGTCCCCACCCTGCGCTCCGCCAGCCCTTCCAGGAGACCCGGCAGGCTCGCAGAGCTGCTGCTGCTCACTTCAAAAGAAAACATTCCTTTTATCTCTGCAGTGAGATTAGGAGTCCAGGCACACGGACTTGTGTCTGAGCGCTTTAAAGACACTCCTGGGAAAACATAAACAGGATTTATACGAAATGCTTTAATCCCCCCAGAGAGCAATGAACTCTCATGAAAGGACACCAGCCAGCCGAGAGTTGGGCCAGTGGATGTTTGCTTGTGTCTGTTCCTCACCTGGGCCTTGGGGGCGGCCCCTCACCAGCCATAAATGCCGCCCCATATGCCTCTCGAGGCAGGTGCCTGGCGGAGGAGACAGGCCAGCAGGAATGGTCTGGGGCTCATGGCCTCCTGTTTATAAACAAGCCTCCATGTTCAGTTTCAATGCCTCTTTCTTCTTCTGGGGAGTCTCGATGGTCCTCAGGAAGTTCTGCCGTCCACATGTTCCTAAAAATGTGAAGTGTCGGTGGGGTTTTGGGGACACTGAATCATCAGTCCACACGTGTGTTGGGATGTGGCCATGACCGTGAATTCTTCCAAAAACAAGTAGCTGATTGGTGAATCGTCAGAGTTTTCGCTTCAGTTCAGGAGACCGAGCAACTTATAGACTTCGTGGTAGGAGAAAAGATACACAGCTGCTCACATACACACACACACACAAGACACACATACACACACAAGACACACATGCACACACACACACATCTACACACATACAGAGACACACATACACACTTGTGAGCACATTTTATTTTTGCAAGGGAAATTGGGAAAAGAAGTGTTGATGCCAACTCCCACATCCTTAGAAGAGAAGGCAAGCCCTCTGTTCACTTAAAGTGTCTGAACTATTAATTATGTTTTCTTAAAACTACTTGAGTTCTTAAAGTGGAGAGCGATTTTAAAGTCAGGTGGGACCAAGAGGAAATGACCTAAATATCTATTTCTCTTCCCTGTGAGTTAATGTCTCCGTTGTCCGTGTTCTATTATGTCTTTGGAAATAATGACCCTGCAGGTTTATTTTCCTTTTATTTATTTATCAATCCATTTTTTTGGCGGCCCTGTCTGGCCACAGGGGGACCGGCTCTGGGCCTGTCCGGAAGGGCTGTGTGCAGGGTATTGTTTGCCTTCTGTGTCTGAATGAACATCTGGCTGAAACTCTCAGCCCAGGGCCGGCGGTTTGTTTTTAGCGGGTGGGATTCGGGGGGAGCTTATGAGTTTTCTGCCCTTTCACCCCCATTGGCCTGAGAGACTCTTGGCTGCCTTCATTGGTGGAAAAGGACCAGAGGCCCCAATAGAATCAATACTTTCTTCTGTTGCAGGGCTTCTGAGCTGTTTGTGATGGAGCCGTGGTGGTCAGCAGCGCCTGTTCCGCTGCTGGAAGGAAAGCGGGAGGACCCGAGCTCTCAGGATCACAGCTCCCTCACTGTGTTCCCAAGGATAGAGCACACATCCCGCTAGGACAAGTGGTGCCACAGACGTGCCTGGAGGGTCGGTCCTGGCCAGTGAGGCCGAGCCCCTCGAGTAGGGGGCTTATTTGCCTCTGTCCTGGCCTCTGTGTTGCTGTAAATGGGACTTGAAAGCCAGGCTTTCAGTGGATTAGGCCTAAAGATTAGCAAGAGCGTCCTGTGCTGAGAGGCCTGCGTTCTTCTCTCTCTCCTGAGACCCCGAGGGTTAGCGAAGGACCAGTGTGTCCAGTACTCTGGCGGCAGCTGTCAGACAGGCAACCTGGGTGCGAGAGGTGGGGGATGCAGGATGGGGCTGTGTCTACTCACTCTGCTCTCCCTCGCCCCCCGACCTGAGCATCCCTGTGCCCACCACCCCCACCTGGCGTGTCTCCTAGACAATCGCCTGGGAGTCAAAACCTGGAAAAGAGGGGCAACAAGGTTCTCTTCCAGAAACAGCTGGGCTCCTGAAGCCACTTAGTGCAAAGGCTGGAGGCACTGTTTGATGCTGGGGATCATGGGTGAGCGTCCTGCTGTTGGTCTGGACAGACGAGCAGGGTGGGGAGCAGCAGCCAAGCTCCCTGAGGGCCCAGTCCCCAGGCTCTTCAGGGGCCTCTCCGTCCTTGGGGCCTCCCCATCCTCAGGCGCGGGGCTCTCAGATGCTGAGGGCACAGACGTCATTCACTGAGCAGGAAGCAGCTTGCAGGTGCCCTGACATGGACGAGGCCCTTGTGAGTGAATTGCGTGTGGTTTTCTGCGTTCCCGTGGGTAGAGCTGGAAGCCAGCGGGCAGCTAGCCTCGTGGGTGCTGTGGGATTTTCTTGTGAGGATTCTCTGTGTGGTTCAGTCCTCTGTCCTCACAGCAGCCCTCGAGCACCAGGGACTGACCTGGTGGTGCAGCTGCCCCGGGGAGAAGGGAGAACTCCCTCAGGGTCACTGCTGCTAATGGGTGGATGGAGGATGGAGGATTCAAATCCAGAATTTCCAGTTTACTGGGGGTGGCGGGGTGGAGGTGGGGGATGCCAGGGCCACCTCCCCTCCCCCCGTTAGTCGAGGAGGTGGATTTTCCACTCCTTGGTGGGATCTACACTTGGCTCAGGGGAGGCACCCCCTCAACCCCACGCTGCCCGCTGCACGTGGTGACCAGCTGCGCTCCCGCCAGCCTGGGTGGGGATGGAGCAGAGCCAAGACCGCACATCAAAGACAGACAGGGGTGTGTGCAAGCCTCCTTCCTGGCTCCCTCCTCCCTCATGCTTTTCCGACTGTCGACTGTCGGTGTGGACAACCATGGCTGGGCACTGGGGATCCTGTGGTGCGGACAGAGTCTGTTCTCCCAGCTTCATCCACTCCAGTGTCAACTGGTGACAGGTAGGCAGGTGGCCAATGGTGGAAAGAGCGACAGAGGCTTCTTTTTAGGATGTTCTTATGACTTTCACTGGGAGGTAAAGACCAAACAGTGAAAACTGCTTATTTAAAGTAAGAAAAAAAAAAAAGCAGAGATCAAAGTGCGTCGATTCTTAGTCATTTAATAGCGCAGGGAAAGGAGTGATCTGACCAGTTGTTTAAAGGGTCAGAAAGTATAAAATTCCTTTAACAAAATTCTATGGAAGGTGATAATTTAGAAACAGAAACCTATGAGGTGCCCGAGTTGTGAACAAGCTGTGCAGGACCCCCGGACAGGTTCTAATCCAGCGGGAAGACTGACCTTCAACAGTCTTGGTCCCAAAACCATACATGACTCTCTGGAGCAGAGAGTAGGGGTGGGGGGCTTTAGGGGGTGCGGACACGTCAGAGTCTTCCCATGACGACAGTATTTTGGCTGAATGTTGAAGGGTGCCTGGGATGTCTGTAGGCAGAGCTGAGAGCAGGGCATGGGCTGAGAGCAGAGCACTCATGGGTGTGGAGGTAGCACACCCATGAGTGATGAGTTTGGGGGCCGGCTCCAGGACCATCATTCTGGAAGTAAGCCATGCTCGCTCTCCATTTGGTGACAGAAAGGGACTCTGACTCATTAGAAGGTAAAATGCCTTTCACTGTGTGGTATGAGGATGCCCCAAGCTTTGGGGGTAACAGACTAGGTTGAGGTCTGGGCTCTGCCACGCTGTTCCTTTGTTTGAGCCAATGGTGTGATAAACAGAAAGAACAAGCTAGAAACACTTGCCACACTGGAGATGGTGAGGCCTGAGCTGGGGCAGCAGCTGTAGCGGGGGAAGACAGTGGAGAGGAGGTGTTTTCGAGAAGCAGGAGGTGATGGATGCCGCAGATGTGAGGCTGAGGGGATTTGAGGCTGGCCCTTTGGTGGGACCGTTGGTCAGACAGACAGACACCCAGTGACACCTGCATTTCAGGTAAATAAGGAATGGATGCTTTAGTATCAGGATGTCCCATGCAATATTTGACACAAACTTATAAATGTATGGGCTTCCCAGGTGGCGCTAGTGGTAAAGAACCTACCTGCCAATGCAGGAGACATGAGTCAGACATGGGTCTGATCCCTGGGAAGGGAAGGTCTCCTGAGAAGGGTATTCTCAGTATTCTTGCCTGGAGAGTGCCGTGGACAGAGGAAACTGGCAGGCTATAGTCCACGTGTACATTTTTAAAATCTGACAGTCTTCTCTCTGGGCTTAAGGTGGAGAAGTCAGCTACACAGAGAACACAGAAGAACAAGTAGTATTGGTGATGAACCCAAATCTTTGCAGTGAGCAGGAGGAGACCTCCAGTTGGCTGCTATTGGATATGTGTGTATGAAGTCTGCAGAGCTATCCAGGCTGAAGTCACCAGCATGCTTCTATAGAGGCTGAAACCATGGCATGTGGATGATTTTTCTTAGGCACTAGAAGAAGGGAGGGAAATCGTAGTTCCAGGATGGAACTCTGCTTTTTAGGTGACTTCGAGAAAGTCATTCATCTTCTCAGAAATGTTGTTCCCCACCTGTAAAACAAAACCCATGTGAGACCCTTGTTATCTTCAGGTGTGACACCATGTGAAAGGCCCTCGGTACTTGGTCTGGCTCTTATTGTTACCAACATTATCCTTGTCATCATAAATGTTACTTAAATGGATCATACAAACCAGTGGGCAAATATGAACCAATGTCTACAGAAACAAATATGTCAAAATATTAGCAAAATAATACTCTTATTAAGAAACAAATGCAACAAGAGTAACCACAAAGCCCTGAACTATGTATTACTTTATGTAGTTCAAATAGTAGGAGAAATCAGAGGGATACATTCTTTACTGCAATAATCTCAATTTTATTAATTATATTCTCCAATATCCTTGGAAGAAAAGTTATGACCAACCTAGATAGCATATTCAAAAGCAGAGACATTACTTTGCTGACTAAGGTCCGTCTAGTCAAGGCTATGGTTTTTCCAGTAGTCATGTATGGATGTGAGAGTTGGACTGTGAAGAAGGCTGAGTGCCGAAGAATCGATGCTTTTGAACTGTGGTGTTGGAGAAGACTCTTGAGAGTCCCTTGGACTGCAAGGAGATCCAACCAGTCCATTCTGAAGGAGATCAGCCCTGGGATTTCTTTGGAAGGAATGATGCTGAAGGTAAAACTCCAGTACTTTGGCCACCTCATTGGAAGAGTTGACTCATTGGAAAAGACTCTGATGCTGGGAGGGATTGGGGGCAGGAGGAGAAGGGGATGACAGAGGATGAGATGGCTGGATGGCATCACTGACTCGATGGGCATGAGTCTGAGTGAACTCTGGGAGTTGGTGATGGACAGGGAGGCCTGGCGTGCTGCGATTCATGGGGTCACAAAGAGTCGAACATGACTGAGCTACTGAACTGAACTGAACTGATATTCTCCAAAGGATGAAGTGAAGAAAGATAATTTGCCCCACCCAACACACCACACTAACAGTCTTTAACAGAGTGTTTATTTTCTTTTTCTTTGGCTTTTCTGGGAAGAAAATGTTTCAAGATGTAAGTAATATTCATTCTCTATGGCAGGAGAAAGAATGTTAATTGTCTGAATTGGCCCACAAATACACAGAGACACACACAAACACACACACATACACACACTCAAACCCCTACCTGATCTGTCTTCAGATTTTGCCTGGACACGCCAGCCCCACAATGACTCACTGTTTGTTCTCTACACATGGAAAGAAGCAGGACCACCAGGGCTTTTTAATCTTATACCAAAGGTGGGAAACTAATGCCTCAATGAAAGGAAAAGGGAATATCAAAATGTTTGGAAAAAACTCAAAAAGCTAATTCCTCAAAGGATTCCCTGGACCTCATCTTGGGTACTGTAAACAGTTTTAGAGCAGTCTATGTTCATAATCTATTCAAACATTTATTTCAGGCTTATGTTTGATGCACATATTCTGTTTCCCACTGGGTGTCGAAGTAGCATCCTGACATGTTCCACCTGTCAATTAAGCTGCAAGAATTTATAAAAGAGCTCCCAGGGCCTTCCTCTAGAGCAGTAAATTATCACTAGGAAGCCAAGAGGTATAATGATCAGACGAGTCTCTGAGCTTCTAGGTGGGGAGTGGGGGCAGATGGAGGGGAAGGCTCCGGTTTAAAGACACTCCTTCCACACTTGCACTCAGTGAGAAACACTGAAGAAACAGGCAGCCCCTTGTTCATTGCCTCATTTCACACCCAGAGGCTTTGCAGCCCATGCAGGAGTTCGCTTCTGTGAGATGGGAATGGGGCAGAGAAGCTGACAGCCCACTTCCTGTTACACGATGCTTTAGGGCTTTGCTTAACGAAAAGAACAAAGTTCCAGGAAGGGAGACCCTGAGATTAACTCTGCCTGGGTGGGACCAGAAGGCTTACCCTGAGTTTTCCAGCTGGTTGCTCAACCAGTCTTAAATGCAGAGGCTTAAGAACAGAAACCTATTGCCTGGTTTGTCATGGTCCAGTAGTCTCCTATAGAACTAGCTCGGCCTCCCCTGGACAAGCCCTATGCTTATTCCAGCCTCCATGTGGCTGGGTCCCCTCGTGTCTGTCTACACAACTACAGCCTAAGGCACGGACTGGCTTCCCGGCGCCGGGGTCCACCATGCACAGTGGTGCTTCCTACAGGTTTGCTATTGGCATGACCAGATGCAGTGGCTCTGGAAAGCACGAGTGCCCGGGAGGAATTCCTGTTACCTTCTGTCCTCACCCACATTATCTCTTCTAAATGAAGGGCTCCAAGTGTTTGGTGCCGGTGGTTCTGCGTCTTTGTGGGGGAGATGTCGCCCATGGGGGAGGAGAGGAAGGCAGATTCCCAGAGTGACAACAAAGTGTAGAGATTGATACCTCAACCAGCAGATTAGAATTGCAAGGGCGTTATTATTGTTATTCCTATTATTTCAAACTCTCACAAACCACTGCTGGGCCTGTTAAGAAAACTGACCCAACTGACCGGTTCTCGGAACTATGAACTGCTTTGCTGAGAAGCGATGGGCCTGTTGTGAGCTCAGGAGGCCGTACAATCACTTTTCTGCTCTTACTCTGCCGTTTCTTCCCATCTAGGGCCCTACACTTTCTTTGGAAACAAAAATTGTAATAAGTACGCAGCATTCAGTGAGGGCATACACACATTTTAAAAACAAACCGACCAGATTTCCTTTCATGTATATTGGTATGGAAAGGTCTGCTATGAGAAACCTTTTGGGAACTATAATCGTGTCAGCAATCATTTCACTTAGTTCAGCAGAGAAACAAAACTCATACTTTTTTTTTTAACTTTAAACTTTTTATTTTGTAGTGGGGTATAGCTGATAGTTTCAGGTGAACAGTGAAGGGACTCAGTCATACGTATACATGGATCCATTCTCCCCCAAACTCCCATCCCATCCAGGCTGCCACATAACATCGATCAGAGTTCCCTGTACTATACTGTAGGTCCTTGTTGGTCATCCATTTTAAACATAGCAGTGTGTACTTGCTTTCCCCAAACCCCCTAACTATCCTTTCCCCCAGGCAACCATAAGTTCATTTTCTAAGTTTGTGAGTCTCTTTCTGCAAAACATAGACTCTTTTAATTTGATTAATTAAGGCCTATGAGAGAGAATACCAGTGTGGGGCAAGGTAGTGGGAGACACTTGGACCGCTGTGTGCATCAGTGCTCTCTGGGTGACGTGTCTTCTTTCATTACTCACCTGGTGGAGCCCTGACAATGCTGGGTATGGAACCAATAAAAGGTTTCCACAAACCATCAGATCTTCGGTTTAGTCTCAGGTCCATCGTCTTTGATGCTCTGTGCTTCTTTTTCAGCAGAGTTGCCCTGGATTCCAGTTCTTTGCAGACCTTCAGACACAATTAAACGCCGCTGTGAGGGAGGAGGGAGCTGGACTTGGCACTGCGTGTCCGACCTTCCCAGACTCAGATGAAGGAAGGCGGGACTAGTCCTGGGCCAGACCTCAGCCTCTCCATCTCTTTCCCATCTCACCACCTTAGAAAAGAGAGAAGGACTTCCCTGGTGGTCCAGTGGTTAGGGCTCCAAGCTTCCACCGCAGGGGTCATGGGTGTGATCCCTGGTCAGGGAATTAACTAACTTAATAAAAAAAAAAAAAAAAAAAAAAAAAAAACCAAAGAGAAAACCTAAAATACTGAAAACAACTTTGCACCCGGGGAGGAGGCCTCATCAAGGGGCCCCACCCACCACCTTTGTATTCACCATCAGGCCTGTGAATCTTGGATGTCAGTTTGCAGGGTCACAGAGGGTCTTCCTTACCGGGGTCTATATTGAAACCACCTGGATGGGCTTTCATAAACGAAGACTTAATTAAGAAAGCCAAGACATTTGTTGTTCATCAGTAGTTGAATGAGCAAACTCAGGAACTAAAAGCCAACCAGGAACAAATGAATCACCAGCAACAGACTCATGTCAGAGCCTCTGAGAGTTTTCTAGGAAATAAGTATGTTTAATTCAGAATTGAAAATGCCTTTTGCCATCACTAGTAAAACATTTTCCAGTGAACAGAGGAAGCGATGATTTGATCCTCCACATGTATGTATACACATTGTATATGTGTATGATATAAACATGGATGTATATGTACACCAGCAGGTACGGCCGTGTGTTGTAAGCTTTCTTTATGACACACTGGAGACTCCATCCCATGGGAGATGGAACCCGAGGTGCCTAGGGGTGCACGCTGGGCACAGATACCCTCTTTCTGGTCCAGATCAGCCTTTCCACTCCTGAGCCAAGTGACTCAAGAGAAACGTGTGTCCAGGACTTGGCTGTTTTCTGCAGCTTTGTTTGAAGTAGCCACAACAAGAAACGACTCAAATATTCATTGTAAGGATAAAGGAGAGTCATTTTCTCCATTTATGCAGGCCCCCAAGGCCATTTTTCCTCTCTTAAGAGTATTTTCTGGGAGAAACAGTGAATCTGCATCCTTGCTCTGTGGGGAATACATGTGCATCTCTCCAGGACCGAGCCTGGTTTCCAACCTGAATGTAGACAGACTCAGGAATTAGTGCCAGGCTCCCTCCCAGGAAATGTGGCACGGAGCAGGAAGATGGGAGAAACCATTGTTCTTTCTGCACCTTTGCTGCGTAAATGTGTCGCGTATTCCCCTCACTTTGTAGTTGCATTTGGACCTCCTTCCCTGCAGGTAAATCTGTTGTTTCCTCCACAGTGAGGCATGATCCCTGTGCTTTTCTGGGTCCAGAGGGTCTTTCTCTTGGCCTGATCACTTTGTGCCCCCACTACCCCCCTGCCTCCCACAGGTGGACGGATAAGCACTCAAGCTGGTAGGTGTTTGCACCCAGCTCTCTTGTCTCTTTTATGAGCAGCCGTGACCCAGGACAAGTGGTCTTCACTGCCCTCAATTTTCTGCATGGTGAAACTGGACTAAAGAGTTAAGATGTTTAAGATTCAATGAGTTAGAGAACCTTTGTGATTTTTATCTTCATCTGAATGAAGAGTTGGTAAGAGGGTTTGGATGGGAGTTGGAGAGAGAGGATATCTTCCCTGACAGCCCACCCCCTGTCTGTGGGACAAGTGGGCCCCTGACTCTCCCTCAGACATGCCTTCCTCGCGGAACTGCTGCAGTTACAGCCGTCTATTATCCTTCTCCAGGGCAAGGACCATAGTTTATTCCACTTTGTCTCCTTAATACTTAGTACATAGCTTCGTGGGCCGGTCCTCAGTAAATACTGATGATGAGTAAGTGGGTCTAGGATAGATGGACACACGTTGAAAACAGGTGGAATGAAAACCATTAACAAAAAAGGGCTAAAATTCTACTTCAGCAATTCTCGAGGAGGGGGAGCTAGATGGCATCTAACGACTCATATGGATTTTAGTCACAAATTGTGTTTTGATATTTAACAAGACTTAAAGAAGTGTTCCTTTAAATGGGCTTCCCCAGTGGCTCAGATGGTAAAGAATCTGCCTGCAATGCAGGAGACCCAAGCCAGGCTTGATCTCTGGGTCGGGAAGATCCCCCTGGAGAAGGAAATGGCAACCTACTTCAGTATCCATGTCTAGAGAATTCCATAGACAGAGGAGCCTGGCAGGCTATAGTCTACGGGGTCTCCAATTTGTTGGGTACAACTGAGCAGCTAACACTTTAACTTTTACTTTCAAAGACGTGCAGGAGATGCCGTGTCCTCTACAGGAAGCAAGTGCTAAAAAGAAGGCATGTTCTGGTTTCTTCAACTCTGCCTGGGACTAGACTCACATCCCCTCCACCCTGCTCAGAGAACAGAGGCCATCTCAGATCATTGGGAGAAAGCTTGGCTCAGTTCATCTCATTAACAAGTTGCCTTAAACACTCCCAGGCAGAGGCCCAAAGGGTCTTGGCCTGGAACAGATTTAATTCTTTTATTTAGTGCCCCTGAGGGTGTGGGAGTGGCTTTCACCTGGCCTCTGATGTCCAGGAACCACGTCACAAAGCCTTTGGGTTCAGGCTCTCCTGTTACCCTGAAATGAATGGAGCGTGCTTGGCCCCACCGTCCTGAAAGGCCACGTCGGGCCCGTTGAGGTCGAGTGCACTTAATCGTTGGGGATTTCCTGTCTGGAGAGTGAGGGGTGCAGCTCTGCCAAGTGTAATTAAACCTTCACCCTCAAATGCTTCTTAATATTTATCTACAGCAACATGTGGTTTGTGTCCTGCCGGGACTTTTAGGGTTATTGCATTGAGACAGAGAGTGGGGAGGGGGCGCTTTTTTTTTCTTGAAATTTCCCACTTGTCTCTGAACTGCGCAGTTTTCCTGAGGAAGAGCTGACCTTCCCAATCCCCCTAGAGTGCCATCTTGCTCTCCCCCATTTCTCTCCTTACACGTTGAGGGGCTCAAGCGTTCAAGGCTATGCACGGCTTGGTTGCTTCTTTTCAATCATCCAAAGAAGCCTGTCCATTCTTCTCTGATGTGGGTTTTCATTTCTGATTTATTAAGGTGTTGAACACCCTTCTCTTCTGAGATCTGAGATGACCAAGTGCACATTCATCTCTGTGATTGTTCTACGCATAAAGCATTTTGGACCAGTGGGCTTAAGGCATTTCACTCATATTTGGGTGGAATAGTCCCTTCTTCAAACTATGCTCTCTCATCTTTGCTGAAAATAGAAGCCAATCTATTTCTGTGAACTGTAAATACAAATCCATGATAAAAGATAAAATACACTGATGGAAGGAACTCAGGTGATTGTCCCGTTTGTTAGCTTTCAACTCAGAAGGTGAAAAAAGCAAGGCAGATGGGACTGGTTTTCTGGAAGAAGATTCTGACTTCAGATTCACCCCCTCCCCTCCGCCCCCGCCACCCCTCCCCAC
>SJYA01002862.1:792562-870078 GCA_006410615.1 Neotragus moschatus
TTGGCCTCACTGTCTTGTGTGTGTATCCTTTTGGGCAGAAACCACTTTCCCGACCTCTGAAGGCTCCCGGATGCCTGATTTCTTGGTCAAGTTCCCAGGCTGGGACATTAGCGGGGTTGGGTGCCCGGGCACCCCTGGAGAATGCTTGCCCTGAGATGCCTGCTCACATCTGGTGTTTAGAGAGGATCCAAAGCAGTCTGCATCGTTCTTGGCCTTGACAGAGTCCATGGTGCATTTTCCCAAGCACTTTGCCCCTTCATTTTTAAAGTGATCTATTTTCTCAGGGAAATGCAGTCCTGATGTCTCTGACTCACTTACGCTGAACTCATCAGACTGCCGTCAACCGGTGAAGTCCGGCGGTGTCTGCAGCACCCAAGGGAGCTGTTGCCAAGCTTCACAGGCAACATGTGCATGGCCTGTATTCATCCTGCTTCAGACCACGTCTCCTCTCGCAGAACCTCACAGGGCCAAAGTAAGCACAACTCTTCATGCCTAGAATCTGTGAGTGAGCCCCCTAAACCTGCCTAAGGACTTAATAAGAAAAACCTGGGCTCACTTCTCACCTCCCATCTCCTCTCTGCTTCCCTTTCCTTAGAAAGCACTCAGCGTTGTAAATGAATCTGGGGAGGCAGATAAATGTAGGGAGTTCTGACATTACGTCGGTCTGATGACAAAGGGCCAGCCCGGCCTTGGGTTCAGCTGGGTGCCTGCCATTGACCTGACTTTCCTCGCCTGGGGAAGACAAATGAGCAACCCAAACAAAGAGCAAGCAAAACTCAGATTCTCTAGAAGCCGACCTTCCACTAGGAGCACCACCAACCCCAACAGGCTTTCTAATCTGCTGTGATACGTGGACGGTGGACCCCGGCGAAGGGCTCTAAGACCAGAGGCTGACTGAACACGAACGCCGACATTGGTGCCAACCGCTGAGACTGCACGGCTGAGGCTTCTGACCCTAATTGCTGCCCAGGGCTCAGCAAGACGCTTCATCATCACAGAAAATGCAACTATGTTCAGTTCTGTGGGAGGAAAATAAGCGCCTGCACACATTTTAGAAACGTCTTCCACATGGTCGAGGGAAACAGCTAGAAAATTCTGGTAAAACAAAGTTAACCCCCAAAGTTTAGTAACCATTACATACTGCTGCCTCTAATATTTAGAGGCAGAGGATGACAAAAGTCACCTTTTGTTGGTTGTTTCCTGTGAGCTAGGAGTGTCATGTACTTTACATGCAGTCCTACCCTGACCAGGGGTTATCGTCACTTCCCTTGGCTTCTCCCAGGACATCATCCATCAGAGATGCTTAAGGATCTGCTTCTCTCAAAAAAGGAGTCCGCGTTTTCTCTCAAGGAGGCTGTAGTCCAGCCTCCCTCTGCAGGTCAACACAGGACTGAACCAGACACCACTCAAGCCAGGAATCAAGGCTGACCTCTTCCTTCAAGGAGAACCATGTGGCAAGAAGGGATGAAGAAACACTCACTGCATCTGGAGGAGACTGGAATTTCCCTGATATTTTACTGAGAAATGATTTTGGAAAAGCCAGAGGTGGAGTCAGAAAGCAGGGCCCCCAGGGCCTGGGGGCACACACACATGTGCCCAAGGAGTCAGCTGGGCTTCAGAGTGGGGGTTGAAGGTGGGAGACCACCACACCCATTTCCCCACCAGCTGCCTGAAGGGGCAAATGAGACTCACGTGAAGTGCCTTATCCTAGCATCTGCTCATGGCTGTTGCCCTGTCGTAGGTGAACCTGAATCTGTAAACAGTTTAAATTTGACCAAGGCAATGTTTTTCTCAACATGGAATGGCTACCTTGGTTTCTCGACATGGCACCCAGAGCTGGGCTGGTCTGTGGGCAGACTACTGAACAAGATTGTGGTTTTCTCCTTTCTGTTTGCTGAGTGTGGTTGGCACCAGGGATGGGGTTATACTGGATTTAAGTACGTCTCAATGCACATAGCTCAGCTGGTAAAGAATCCACCAGCAGTACAAGAGACCCCAGTTTGATTCCTGGGTTGGGAAGATCCCCTGGAGAAGGATAGGCTACCCACTCCAGTATTCTTGGGTTTCCCTTGCGGTTCAGCTGGTAAAGAATCCGCCTGCAATGAGGCAGAGCTGGGTTAGATTCTTGGGTTGGGAAGATCCTCTGGAGAAGGGAAAGGCTACTCACTCCAGTATTCTGGACTGGAGAATTCCATGGACCATATAGTCCATGAGGTCACAATGAATTGGACACAACTGAGCAAGTTTCACCTTCACTCCTCACAGAAACTGGTCTTCAGAATCAGGCCAAACCCAGGTCCTGTGGCTGGTTCTCAGCCTTCCTGCTTCTGGTCAGTCTAGAAATTCTGGGGTTGGGGGCGAAGCCCTGTCCATCCTGCTTCTAGGCCCCTTAGAAGACCAGATGTTCAGAAAGATGTGCTTCAAAACACAGACCAAAAGAAAATCTTTCTGGACACTTTTCAGTCACTTAAAATGTGTGTGGGTTTTGAGACAGTAAAGAACTGACTTTAATCTTGGCAAAGCTGAGGGAAACCAACGTGGTTCCTTATCAGCCCAGTTATTTATCAGGAGTGAGATAACTTGGAGAGAACTTCACAACCAGCGGAAGGTGCTGGGAGATTGCTCACAAGTGCTAACTCTGAGGTCCTGTTTGAAGCCCGTCTTCCCCGGCCCAGCGTGAAGCCAAGGCCTCCCTGAGTCCCATGTGTGGGTGGCGGGGCCTCTGGCCATGTCCAGTTAGAGGAATTCAAGAAGGAGGCAAAGCGGGAATGTCTATTGATTCTTTTTAAGTTTTCCCAGTGCATTTTTAAATTTAGTTTTGATTTTATAAGAAACATCTATTGGGTGTGGGATATTCTATTATAACTGGGGGAGGCTGAGCCAACTGTAGTGTGTGTGTGTGTGAACAAGAGAAATACAGAGAGCCAGAGAGCCAGAGATAGACACCGAGAGACTGAGAGACAGAGAGCAGGGTGATTCTCCCGCCCCGAAGCTCCCAGAACACATGCTCTCCAGTCTGTGTCTCTGAGCCAAGCTGCGGTTCCCACCACCCTCTGGCCTTTTCAGATGTGACCCAGATGACAAAAGCACGCAGGATTTGAACCCTCGTGAAAACCAGTGTGACCCACTCCCTCCAACGACAACACACGGAAATTAAAATTCCCAGAATCCATGACCCCGCTCAATCATCGGGAAAGTCCCTTCTCAGTCCCGACTTGAAGGATGAATGTGTTAGTCCCCCGCAGCCCTGAACAGGGCTCAGAGCAGGGCTTTGATCTTCCTGCATGAGAAGAGTGACTTTAAATTATGAAAGATTGCTTTTGATGATGGGAATAAAACGAGTCTGCTCCCACCATGCAGGCTCCTCGTCCTCCCCTCTCACATTCCTGAACTTCCCATCTGGGTATCCAAAAGCTGACAGCTCGGAGGAGAGGCGGGGAGGTGTGTGATAGCTGGAGGCGGGGTGGACAATGTGGGTGGGCACTGGGAAACACCAGTCCGGGTCTGGTCCCTGTTCCTGGTGCATGGATGTCCAGCCCACATGAATAGGTGCCAGCATGGGCTTGCTGCTGGGATAGGGGGAAGGAGGCAGGAAAGGATACAGGAAAGGATGTGGGGGGTGGGGAGGCTGTGGAGGGAAGATGAAAGGACAACTTCTAAGGCTCCTTTAAGTTGTACCATCTTGAGTAGAGCCCAGCCTGAATCATGTAAAAATTGGCTGCACGCCCACATCTGGCGATGTTCGAATGGTTTCATAAGCAAGAGCTCTGCACCCGGCATGCGGGTTGTTTGGAGGTGGGGGAGAGGCGCCTGTGTTGGGTCCCTGGACTGGTGGCCAGATAGACGCCCTGGGCAAGAGGGAGCCTTTCTGGGCACTTGACCTCTTGGTGCGGGCAGGTGACAGGGTCCTGTCTTCCCCACCAGAATATGATCTGCGTTGTTTCAAACCCTCCCCTTCCCTCCCCTCCTGAATTGAAAGCCACACCTCTGCTCTGGTGTCAGACTGGGAAGTGGAATTTTCTCCAGGTTCTCTGGGAAACACAACCTTTTTCTGAAGCTGCAATTCCATCCATTCTGCCCAGATCCCTCCCCCACACACCCTCTGCCCCAGTGGGTGATCTGAGAGCCTTAGCACCCCTGGGGCCCTTCGTTTGCTGCTTTGGGGCCCAGATGCCGCAGGCTCGTGGCGGCCCTGACTGGGTCTGAGGTCACAGCTGACCGTGTCCCCATGGGTCCTGTGACGGGGTCCCTCCTACAACAAGGGCTAACCTGGCCCAGTTTCCATAGCTCCCAATCCACCCGACACTCGGGAAGCATGGAGATGTGGACCTGAGTCCTCTTCCCAGAGGAACAAAAGAAGCGAATGTGTTGGGTGACACTCGAGGGGCGGGGTGGGCAGGCATTTAATGCAGTCCCTGGCCTGGCATTGCTTCCCAGAGAGAGAGACCCAAGGGGGCTGCGGTGGGATTGCCCTGCAGTACCTGCTGGCCCCGAGCGTGTGGAAGTACTTGGCTCTGTCAACTACAAATTGTCACTTACCATGCTCCATAGAGAACCAGGTCTGGGGGCCCCCAACTGGCCCTGAAGTCCCTAAAACAACACAGTTGTTGGTTCACGTTAAGGCAATAGCATGTGGGTTGCTTCTCAGACTGCTGGCTCTGGCAGGCAGGGTCCTGTAACCACCGCCGCATGCATGCAGCATCTCACAGGCCTGGCCGGCTCTGCTCTGCTTTCCATAGACAGGAGGAAAGAGAAAGGAAAGACAGAGAGAAATGGAAGTTGAGAGAGTACCTGTTGGACACGGGTTTTGCTGATCTCATGTTTTCATGGCAAATGACTTAACTACTCCTTTTAAGAGACAGCCTTTGCCATACATCAACATTCATCAGCCATAGGTGTACATATGTTCTCTCCCTCCAGAAACTTCCTCCCACCTGCCACCCCTCTGGGTTGTCACAGAGCCCCGGGTTGTGTTCCCCGAGTCATACAGCAAATTCCCACTGGCTATCTATTTTACATATAGGGCAACAAAACACTATGAAGCAATTATCCTTCAATTAAAAATAAATAAATTTAAAAAGACAGCCTCTGAATGTCCTCTTTCCTGCAGCTTCTATTTCCTATAAAAGGTGGTTTTGGAATTTGACTTAAGCTTTGACTCTGTAGGCTGATGCCCCAGGGACAGTTTTCAATGGCCTGTAAAAGCTGTCACCCCCCACCAAAGTCAGCCCAGTGGACCACAGCCACCCAGCTCAGAGAGCCAGGGTCTGACAGGTGTCACTTAGAGGCCGACGGTTATTATCTTCACAGGAGGCCGGGACCAGGGCTGCAGCAGGCAAAGTTGTCCATGTCTCTGTCCTCCCATGACTCTGGGTTACAACCCACTTGCATTCAACCTCGTGCCTTGGAACCCTGGCGTGTTGACTCCAGAAATGCAGTGAGAGACAGGCTGCAAAGCTCCGAGGAGAGCGTGGGTAGGCATGTGTTCTTTGCGATGGGCCAGGCTTCTTTACACATGGCCCTGGCTGGGATTGGGGGTTGCCTGGGGGAGGAAGTGATAAAATGACTAATAAAATGATCAAGTCTCTAGTGTTGAGTGCTGACTTAATCTGGGCACTGGTTTAAGCAAAGCGACTTGCCTTATTTGCCTTCAACCTCCAAAGACATCTTCCTGACATCCCCCTCGACCAAGCAAAGGGAGATGGACCACTGCCCTCAGCCAGGACTGACCTGGGCCGCCCTCTGCTTCCACAAGCTGTCAACTTACCGAGGGGGTTGGTGCAGATACCTATGAGATATACACAGCAAAATGCATGGAGCAGGGGCCTCACACCTAGGACAGGAATCCTGGCTCTGCTGTTGGTAAGCTGTGAAACCCCAGGTAAACCATGTACACTCTAGCCTTAGTTTTCTCATCTATAAAATGGATATAATAGTACCTATGTCTTAGGGTACCTATGAGTGTTCATTGATTACAAAGCACATGTGATGTTTAGCACAAGAGTTAATGCTTAATAAAGAGTGGTCATATTATTACTATTATAACCCCAGGAATCATTGTTACATGGTTTGAACCAGGAATTAATAACTTTTCCCAATATGGTATTTAAAAATAAAAATGAAGTCAATCAGACATCTAAAATCTTGCCTTCTCTAAGCCTCAATCATAGATCTGGATTCTGACATCCAGCATCTTGAAAATGGGCCCGAAAATGGGTTCCAGGGGGCTCACCAGCAGAGTCCCCAGGGAGGTGGCATTGGAAAGACACTGCTTAGCAGTGATTCCAGACAAGGCGCAGAGGATATTACACTTATGCACTTGGAACCTGACAGTCCCAGTCAACCCAGGGCCAAGCTCTGAAGATGACGTCGGACCTCACAGGGGGAAAACTGGATCTTTGGCCGGAATCCTTTGTAAAGCGTGGGAAGAATTCCCTTTACGGGAACCCACAGCAGAGGCGAGAGATGAGGAGATAGGCCACGCAGAATCGGAGACTGAGCTGGAGGGCTATCTGGCAGACCAACTCAATTAGAGGAACTCTGCTCGGTGGAAGGTCTTGGTGTGTCTACAGTGTGACCCAGTTTTATTCATAGGGTTTAGAGCTTCTGGTGGACGCTGTCCGCAGTGAGCTTATTTCAGTCTCTAGAGAGACAGCAGAAATGGATATATAATCTTACCTGGAAACTCCTATGGACAGAGTCTGAGCCTGGTGTGCTACAGTCTGTGATGTCGCAAAGAGTTGTACTTGGCCTAGCGACTGAGTACGTACACAATCCTCCAAAACTCATTTGTTTCGGGCATACACTTAAGTTATGATTGGCTTATTTTGCATGGAAATATCTGGGTTATCTTAATAAAGCCTCTCCCAGGAGAAGGCAATGGCAGCCCACTCCAGTACTCTTGCCTGGAGAATCCCATGGATGGAGGAGCCTGGTGGGTTGCAGTCCATGGGGTCGCTAAGAGTCGAACACAAATGACTGACTTCACTGTGACTTTTCACTCCCATGCATTGGAGAAGGAAATGGCAACCCACTCCAGTGTTCTTGCCTGGAGAATCCCAGGGATGGGGGAGCCTGGTGGGCTGCCGTCTATGGGGTCACACAAAGTCGGACACAACTGAAGTGACTTAGCAGCAGCTTCTCCAAGTTGGCTGTGAAGGGCGGTCAGAGGTCACTGTCTCCAACCTTAACCCATCCTTGGCTGTCTCTCTCCTCACTGGTCTGATCACATCATGGCTGTAGAGATGCAAACACTGCTTGCTTTCTTCAGTAATCTGGACACAGATGGTCTCTTATTTCTAGGTGTGTGGAGAACAGGGTGTGATATTTCCTAAGACGCAGGTCAAGTTGAGGCGTGATGGAAGAGACTGAAAAATGACATATAACTGGCCCCAGAGGGATCGTACCCTGCTTCAGGGAGACCTCCCACCAATTAGGGGGAGGTCGGGTCATCTCAGAGCCCCCGAGAAGCAACTCCTCATGATGACTCTGGAGCCCAAAGTGTGTGGTGCTGTCCCACACACGGGGTGACCCAGCACGTAGCTGTGATGGAAGGGTGCGTGGAGAGGGCTGGGGGGGAGGGGGCGGCTTCCTTGAGACTGTCACGCTTTGTGCTCTGAGCTTCCTAATCCTTGAAAAGAGCATTTCTCCTCTGAAGGAATTTTACAAAAGAGTTTGACACCTTTGCCACCAGCTACAACATAAAAATCATTCAGTAAAGTGTGGACCAGAGCTTTGGGCACCAGACACAGGGAACAGCATTTTCTCAGCTCAGAGAGGCAGTTGGTGGACAGAAAACCCACTGAGACCCCTGCTAGATTCTCCTGTGTCCACAATAGTGCTTTATTTTGTGGCATCTAGAGACACAGAGATCTATTTCGATAATTAGTCTGAGAAATATTGTTGTGTTGTTTAGTCGCTACATTTTGTCCAACTCTTTGTGACCCCATGGACTGTAGCCTGTCAATCTCCTCTGTTCATGGGATTCTCTAGGCAAGAATACTGGAGTGAGTTGCCATTACCTTTTTCAGGGGA
The DNA here is from genome assembly GCA_006410615.1 of Neotragus moschatus. NCBI lineage: Eukaryota > Metazoa > Chordata > Mammalia > Artiodactyla > Bovidae > Neotragus > Neotragus moschatus. Next base: position 800,597 of record SJYA01002862.1, read on the forward strand.
TCTTTCTGACCAAGGGACTGAATCTACATCTCCTGCGTTGGCAGGCAGATTCTTTACCACTGAGCCATTTGCTAAACCCTTGCAAAGTACTAGCAGCAAGTATTTTCCAAACAAAGAAAGCAAATAGCCTTCAGACCCTGCAGAGGACTTCAGCTATTGTGAACTTTTCACTGTGTGAAATCTCGTGACCGGAGGCGTGTGGCAGAAACTGCCCACTGGCCCCCAAGGTCCATCCCCCACTTCGCTCTCTTAAGGACAGTGTTTACTGAGCTTGTTTTAGGCATTTGGCTGCCTGGATGTAGACTCATCGGGGCGAGCTTTGACTGCCTCTTAGGAGGGCAGTGGGAGTGATACGTACAATGTGCCATCACCCCAAAAGGAACCACCTGATCCCACTTCGGTATCCCCCTCTGAGTGCTGGGGGATGGGGTGGTCATCCGTGTGTGTGCAGAGGGGATGGCACACAAGTGGGGGCTCTGAACTCGGGTCCACCTCCCTTTGGGGCTCATGAACTCAGACGGCAAACTCCATCCTGACTTCCACTAATCCCTGTCTGACATCTAGCCTCTCCTTCACTGTCAGACGTAGTTGATAGACAGCTGTTGTCAACAGAATCTGTGATTTTTTACCACCATAGAACTAAGGTAATTTCATATGGCAGTTCCGTTTTTGCAAATGTCCTGAAATACCTCCACTCCTCCTATCCTCAAAATTATAATTGACGTGAGGTCTGTTGGGAGACCTGGTTACTTAGTGTGCTTGTGGGTCAGTGGTAAAGAATCTTCCAGCAGTGCAGGAAATATAAGATATGTGGATTCGATCCCTGGGTCGAGAATATCCCCTGGAGGAGGAAATGGCCACCCACTCCAGTATTCTTGCCTGGAGAATCCCATGGACAGAGGAGCCTGGCGGGCTACAGTCCATGGGGTCACAGAAAAGTCAGACACGACTTAGTGACTAAACAACAAAGATTACAAGGGAAATCAATTACATTGAAGAACAGTTATCAACATAACTGGTTCTTTTATGATCTTACGAGTCTAATTTCATGCAGGCAATAACATTATTCTAAGGTGACATCCATCACCTTTATCAGATTGCTGAAGCTCCTGATGAGCAGTCAGTTGTTAGGTTTTGGAAAGATCACCTTTAGCAAGGTAAAACTCCATGCAAACCACCTTCTGAAACCCTTTGCTACAGTCACTGCACGTCAGGCTCTGGTTCAGCCCACAAGGACGTACCTGACCCCTGCCTGCTGGCATCTGCCCCGGGGGTCCCCTGTTTAATTTCTTTTGGCTTGTTTCCCACTCAGGGAAACTGCCAAATGCTCTTCTCCTTAAAATGTCTTTCCATGAACTGCGCTGACTCGCCCTCCCATTAACAGTGTTCCGTGTGTCCTGTGTCCACATTCCAAAAAGTCTCCCTTGGCTGAAGGCCCTGCAGAGCACAGCTAGTTCCGAGGCCTGGGGCTCGCTCGACTGGCGCCTTCTGGCCGCTGCTCCCCCTCCGGGCTCAGCTCTCTTGGCTCCTTGCACAACCATCTGGGGAGCATCGCAGAATGCTTTTGAGGGTTCCAAGAGAAGGTTTTCCAAGAAGGGCAGGTCTGGCCTGGTCGGGATGTCTGGTGAGCTTTCTGTAGTTTGTAGCATCTGCCAGTTAAGACCTGTTTATTATTTATTATAGTCTGTGTGCAGGGGACCTGGGTGAGCGCTCACCCAACCAGAAGGGACCCACGTGCACCATTTTGATGGTCTGAATGTTGTGGACAGAATGGAGGGTAGCACGGCCGACCACAGCTGCCGTGAGAGGCCTGGGAGAGTCAAGGTGACGGGGCCACAACCCCCCAGAGTCAGACCTCGGTGCTTGTCTGTAGCGTGGCCGGGATGGCCTGTTTGGGTCCCTGGCAGTGAACTATCTGTAATCCTACCTTTCGTTCCCCTGGAACAGAGCAGCCATAGACAGGAGCCTCAGGCCCAGGCAACAACACTCAAAGTTAACGTTCCTCTCTTCTCAGCCTTGTCAAATACAGGTTGTCCCTCAGTTCAGAGGCAGCTTGGATTGGGGGTCCCTGCAGAGAGGAGTCCTCAGATTGGGAGGAGGGTCCACACTGGGAGGAGCTGGCCTCACAGGAGGTGGTTCAGGCTCACTGCACACTGGTGGGGCTGATGCCCACCCTCTGCCCCTCCCTCTCCAGCCCACATCCTCCTCTGGCTTGGCACTGCTTGCCTGGTGTGGTAGGGAAACTCCCCCTGTAGGTCACAGGGTGAGGGGCCAAGGGAAGGAGGGGGCTCCTGCAGAAGGAACAAGAGCCGTGGCCCCGGGGCACTGATGGGAGCCTGCAGGGTCTGTCCAGAGCTGCCTGCATGAGCCCAGGGCCGGGAGGGCTCAGCTGTGCACAAAACAGGCTCAGGCTCTGTTCCCCGGAAGATACATGTGGCTCCACTCAGGTCGCTCTGGATCATCACGCAGTTTCCTCTTGTTGCTTGCTTTGTTTTTGTTTGTTTTTGAAGAACTCACATTTCCTCTGCCCAGGGTTGTCCAAACACCCCCGTGCCCTGCCCTTTCCAGATGGGAGATCCTTTGAAGGCGCCCCTGGCCCCCTGCCTGCCCTCCAACCCCCTCCCACCCCGAGAAGAAGCTCTCAGAGGCCTAACACTGGGGTGTTTGGAGCATTTTCTATTTTTCAGAGCCCAGGGCCCTTGGGAGTATTTCTCCCAGTGGGAGGGCAGTCCTTTGAAGGTACTTTGGTTTTGAAAGAGAAAAATCAGCTGAAGAAAACAGTGCAAGCTCTCTGGAGGGAAGTGTAGGAGTTCAGAGACGTCAGATGAGAAACACAGAGACTCCACCTGTGGCTGGACGACACTGGGGCACCTGGGGTCACATGCATCCCAGCACGTCTGTGTCCGGGGCGCTCATGTTCATGTGAGGGGGCTCTCTTTGTAAGAGAGATCATGGTGTACTTGTCCTCTGCCAGGAGGACAATAAACAATAAACTCAGGCCCCAGCAGAAGGGGGCCTCCTCCCCTCCTGGGAGGTAAATCCCATGAACAGGGGAGCCTGGTGGGCTATAGTCCATAGAGTCGCCAAGAGGTGGACATGATATAAATGACTCAGCATACACATGGTAGTTCTACTTTTAATTTTTAAAGAAATCTCTGTACTCTTTTCCACAACAGCCGCACCAATTTACATTCCCACCATCAGTACATTGTCTGGAGAATCCCATGGCCAGAGGAGGGTCCCCTCCACCCCAGGAGGATGCGTGGCTTTGCTCTCTCCGTCTCTCCTCATCTTGAATCTACCTTCTGGCTACGAGCCGCCCCTGTCACGTGTGTTTCCAGACAGTAGATGAACCTGGGGTTGCCTGACCTATGAGCTCTCTCCCTTTCTCCTCTCTTGGGAGCTCTGTCCTCTAGCAGGTGCAGAGCAGGTCACAGCATCCTTGTGTGGTGGGCAAGCACCACTTTACAGCCCCAACTCTGCCCTTCGATGTTTCCCAAAGTCTCAGCTGAAGAAAGCGGAGTTGGGAAATGTGCTTTGATCTCTGTTTGATCTTTGTTTGGGTTTCTACCTGTCACTCAGTGCCTACTTTTCATTTGGTTCAGAATCTGCAGAAAGACCGAAATGGATAACAGTTGAGGTTTACTGAGGATTTACTATGTGCCAGGGAAGCAAAGTTTTGCAGAACTGAGGTAAAATGCACCAAGTCTCCAGCTGGTCAGTGCTGGACTGACCGCCACTGGTGGTACTGAATTCCCATACTTCCAGGAGTTCGGAATTCAACAAGTGGGACCCTAACACACTAAACAGCTTCTACAGAGGAAAGGAAACCATCGGCAGAATGAAAAGGCAGCCTAATGAGTGGGAGAAAGTATTTGCAGGTCATGTATCTCATAAAGGTTAATATCCAAAAATATGAAGAACTCACTAACTCAATAGCAAAAAAAAAAAAAAACAACAACAAAAAAAACTAAACAACCCAATTAAAATACAGACAGAGGATCCGAAGAGATATTTTTCCAAAGAAGATATACAGATATCGAAGAGATACATGAAAAGATACTCAGCATCACTAATTGACACAGAAATGCAAACAAAAACTGCAAGGAGGTATCACCTCACACCTGTCAGAATGACTATTATAAAAAAGATAAGAGATAACAAGTTTTGGTGACAGTGTGAAGAAAAGGAAGCCCTTGTGCACTGCTGATGGGAATGTAATTTGGTGTAGCCATTGTAGAAAAGAGTACAGAGATTTCTCAACAAATTAAAAGCAGAACTACCATGTTCATGCTGAGTCATTTCAGTCATGCCCAACTCTTTGCAACTCTATGGACTATAGCCCGCCAGGCTTCTCTGTCCATGGTATTCTCCAGACAAGAATACTAGAGTGGGTTGCCATGCCCTCCTTCAGGGGATCACCCAACCCAGGGACTGAACTCGTGTCTCTGTGTCTCCTGCACTGTGGGCAGATTCTTTACTGCTGACCCACGGGGGAAGCCCAGAAACTACCACAGGATCCAGCAATTCAACTTCTGGATGTTTATCAGAAGCAAATGAAAACACTAACTTGAAAAGATACCAGCACCTTCATTTTCATGGCAGCACTATTTATAATAGCTAAGACTTGGAAAAAATGGAAGTATCCATCAATGGGTATAATGGATAGAGAAATTGCAGTATACATATACAGGAGAATATTATTTAGCTACCCAAAAGAACAAAACCCTACCATTTGTGACACGGATCACAATAATGCACCTTGAGTGCTTCATGCTAAGTGAAATTAGTCTGAGAAAGACAAATGCCATATTGCTGCTGCTGCTGCTCAATCACTTCAGTCGTGTCTGACTCTATGCGACCCCATAGACGACAGCCCACCAGACTCCTCCATCCCTGGGATTCTCCAAGCAAGAATACTGGAGTGGGCTGCCAGTTCTTTCTCCAATGCATGAAAGTGAAAAGTGAAAGTGAAGTCGCTCAGTTGTGTCCGACTCTTAGCGACCCCATGGACTGCAGCCCACCAGGCTCCTCTGTCCATGGGATTTTCCAGGCAAGAGGACTGGAGTGGGGTGCCATCGCCTTCTCCCAAATGCCATATAATCTCACTTATTTGTGAAATCTAAAAAAAAAAACCAAAAAAAAACACGAATTCATGTAGAGAACAGATTGGTGGTGGTCAGAGGCTGGAGTAGGGGGTGGGTGAAATGAAGGGGATCAAAAGGTACAAACTTGCAGTTATGAAGTCAGTCAGTCCCGGAACTGTGATGTGCACCATCAGTATGGTGACTCTAGTCAGTAATACTGTTTTGCAAATTTGGGAGCTGCCATGAAAGTAGATTTTTAAAGTTCTCATCACAAGGAAATAAAAAGGTCAGCAATTATGTGAGGTGATGGATATTAACTAGACTGTTATGGTGATCATATTGCAAAATATACAAATACTGAATTATTATGTCATACACCAGAAACTAATGCAACACATGTCCATTATGCCCCAATTTTAAAAAGAATAAAGTTTAGCAATTTAACTAGAAAAAACTTCCATGGGACAGAGAATGAGGGGAAAGACAAAGGCAGGGAGCTGGAGAGAGACCCAGAGACGGTTGATGGAGGTGGTCCTCAGAGCGCTGACAGGTACAGAGAAGTCCCCTCTCCCCATGTCCTTGCCGGCCAGTGCTAGGACTCACCGCTGCAAAAACCAGAGATCTGTTGACCATACATCCTGGATTTTCTGGGATCTCCCTGATTTCAACTATTTTTTCTTCTTGCCAGCTATTTCCAACGTGACTCCAAAAATAGAGATGATGTAAGTGTGGAGGTTTTGGAAGCTTGAACCATCTGTCCGGACTTTGAAAACATCCTTGTTCATGGATGGAGAATCATAAACACAATTTCAAAACAGGCCTTTTTTTTTTTTTTCCCTCTCCCATGTCTCCTTTACCAGTATGTGAGGTAAAGGAGAAAAAGCAAGAGAGTTCCAGAAAAACACCTACTTGTGCTTTATTGACTATGCCAAAGCCTTTAACTGTGTGGATCACAACAAATGGTGGATAATTCAAGAGATGGGAATACCAGACCACCTGACCTGCCTCCTGAGAAATCTGTATGCAGGTCAAGAAGCAACAGTTAGAACTGGACAAGGAACAACAGACTGGTTCCAAACTGGGAAAGGAGTGCGTCAAGGCTGTATATTGTCACCCTGCTTATTTAACTTATGTGCAGAGTATATCATATGAAATGTTGGGCTAGATGAAGCACAAATTGGACTCAAGATTGCTGAGAGAAATATCAATAACCTCAGATATGCAGATGATACTACCTTATGGCAGAAACTGAAGAAGAACTAAAGAGCCTCTTGATGAAAGTGAAGAGGAGAGTGAAAAAGTTGGCTTAAAACTCAGCATTCAGAAAACTAAAATCATGGCATCCGGTCCCATCTTCATGGCAAATAGATGGGGAAACAATGCAAACAGTGAGAGGCTTTATTTTCTGGGCTCCAAAATCACTGCAGATGGTGACTGCAGCCATGAAATGAAAAGATTCTCATTCCAACCTAGACAGCGTATTAAAAAGCAGAGACATTACTGCCAACATAGGTCCGTCTAGTCAAAGCTATAGTTTTTCCAGTAGTCGTGTATGGATGTGAGAGTTGGGCTATAAAGAAAGCTGAGTGCCGAAGAATTGATACTTTTGAACTGTGGTGTTGGAGAAGACTCTTGAGAGTCCCTTGGACTGCAAGGAGATCCAACCAGTCCATCCTAAAGGAAATCAGTCCTGAATATTCATTGGAAGGACTGATGCTGAGGCTGAAACTCCAATACTTTGGCCACCTGACGCGAAGAACTGACTCATTGGAAAAGACCCTGATGTTGGGAAAGATTGAAAAAAGGAGGAGAAGGGGCTCACTGAGGATGAGATAGTTGGATGGCATCACTGACTTGATGAACATGGTTTGAGTAAGCTCCGGGAGATAGTGATAGACAGGGAAGCCTGGCATGTCACAGTCTCTGGGATCACAAAGAATCAGACATGACTAACTGAAGTGAACTGAAGGGAGATGGTGCTAAGAGAGGAAAAAGTGAATTAAAACAGTTATTAAAATCCACCAGAATATTTTAAATGCAGTGTTTGTTTTCTCTCTTCAGCTCCTGTGGAGTCAAAAGGCAAGGCCAGTGGCCGACATTCCAGCCCGGAGCTAGGATCGTATGGGGCCCAGTGGTCTGCTTTAGAGTAACCACAGGACAGCTGGGAGTGGGAGAGGGGAGCCAGGCCCAGGGCTGGGGGCCTCCTTCCCTTGGTAGTTGAGAGGGTTTCTGATCTCACCTGCCCAGGGAATGGAAAGTGTTATTGGGTACATGCATGCTAAGTTGCTTCAATTATGTCTGATTCTTTGTGACCCTATAGACTGTAGCCCATCAGGCGCCTCTGTCCATGGGATTCTCCAGGCAAGAATACTGGAGAGGATAGCCATGCCCTCCTCCAGGGGATCTTTCCCACCCAGGCATCGAACCTTCGTCTCTTGCATTGTCTCCTGCATTGAAGCTGATTCTTTACCACAGAGCTACCAGGGAAGCCTGGAAAGTGTTATTAGATTTGGGCAAACCCCACCAGAAAGCTCTTATTTTCTGGGCAGTGTGCTGCTTCCACTTGCATCCCCTTGGATGGAGATGCTCTCCCGTGAGCCTTCGTTTGCAGAAGGGAAGGTCATCCCTGACGGTAAAGACAGTTTCTGATGATGCATTCATCTTAATGAAACAGAGGAAGCACTCGGGCACTGGCAGTGAAGGTGGGTGGGGGCAGGAAGTGGAGCCAGTCCCTTGGGGGTGTTTCAGGCCAGACTTGGGGGTCTGTCTTCTGGCTCCGCCTCTTTAAGGGTCTTGCGCAGGGAAGCTGGTGTCCTCCCCAGCACTCAGGGCTCCATGGCCATGAGCCGTATTTTGCATGGCTGCCTGAAGGGCTCTGGAGCCAGCAGAGTCCTGAAAGCTCACTCCAGCCTCTTAGGCACAATCCTTTGACCTTGCATATCTCTCAACAGCCCTCTGCTTCCCCAAAGGCTCCCCAGCCTTCCTTGCAGCCTCGGCATGGCCAGCAGCTGGTCAAGTCACTTTTCCTCTCTTCCCATCATGATGGCCGATCCAAAGTTTGGGCAGGCTGCGGAAGTAGAGAGTGCCCAGCAGATACGGAATTTCTGCTTCTTCCTGTAGGTTCTCCCACTGTCTACTGCTGCCGACAGCAGCTGCTGCCAAGCCACCCTCTGGCTCCTGCAGAATTTCTGTGGATGTCCGCCCCCTCATCCAGGAGGTCCAACCCTGCCTGGTGAGACACTGAGGGGTTAGTGGAACTCTGCCATGTCCATGAGGTAAAGTGAACAGGTTACACATGCAATTTCTACCCACAGTAAGCATTGTGGCAGTGTCTTTGGGAAGAACCTTTGAGAGGAGCACCTTCTACTAGGAAGCTCATTCTGGGTAACGCCAGAGAAAGGCTTACCTCTGTGCACATGCCAAATCCTTCATCAAATAGCGACGTACAGTGGGAGCTGCCAAGACTCACTGGATGAAAGCCAGCATGACTTCTCCCTCCAGGGCTATAAGCAGATGGAATTCAGTGTATTCCACACAGTATGAATGAATGAGGCAGGGAAGAAAGTGCCTCAGAGAATCTGCTACAAATACCTTAGACGATAAAAAGACTGTTTCTTCGTATTAATATTTTATTGTCAGGGGGTCATTGCCAGTTGGCTGGGCTTTCTGCCTGAATGAGCAGAGCTGTCACTCCGACTCCAAATGCTGCTGCTTTTGAGAAAGCCCATGCAGGCACGCTGTCAACCAACCACAGACTAGTCCTAAACGGTGCCAAGCAGGCAATGCCTATAGCCTGGAAAAGTCAGGCAAAGTATCCAAGATCATGCCAGAGGGGAGGTAAAGATGAAAAAAATTGTACCTTCCATGAAAATATTATCTCAGACTGAAGATGCAGATGAAACCTAACCCAACTAAATTCCAAATTAGACTTTTCAAAATTTCTAAATGAAAAAGATCAATGTTGCATGAGATCATTTATTATTTGATCTTTTCCCCTACAGTTCCATATTTATGAGAAAGTGGTGTGTATGGTTTAGCTTGTGCCTGGTAACGTACATTTCTCAATGGGGTTCCTTGTCATGTTGGTTGGGGAGCACAGTTGACCATTTGGAGAGACAACTGGTCTTAATTCTAAACTCCTGAGGCATAGCCTCTAGAAGCCCACAAAGATTCTGAGGTTTCTAGGGTTCTGGTGTATAGAGGCAGAGGCTACTGAAGACCAGCATCCACCTATCCTCCCATCCATCCATCCATCCATCCATCTACCCATCCATCCATCCATCCATCCAATTAATTACTTACTCATCAGGAGAGGGTTTTGCAGAATGTCTTTGACTTTCCGGCCATAGAAAAGTGAGCTCTACAGGAAGTTAAAAGTGACCCCTTTACTGACAGGAAGTACAGCATGACACGTTCATGAAAGAGCTGTACTTCAAAGGATCAGGACAAAGGCTCCCAAACCCAACAGGAAGGCTCAGCATATGACTCACATGTCCCACATTAGGACATAAGCTGACTTGAAGCTGAAAAAGGCCCATGATATAACAGCTGCTTGGTCATCAACGTGATGATCACTGTGGGTTTCCTGGGGGGCTGCCATGTGATTATGGAGAAGGAACCAAAGGGGGATTGTTCTCCCGTCTTCTGTCCTTGCCTGAGAGATGAGGATGCGCCAATGATGGAGAATTTGGCAGCTAGTGAACGAGCTTAATACACCAACTTCTTTGTCTACGCTGATGTATATTGTTTCATGTTAATTAAATAATATCCCGTGCCAAAAGACTTTTATAAGAAATGGTGCGCAGAGAAAGAAATACTATCTTATTCAATTTAGTGTTTAATACAAGTAAAACAGGTAGCAAACAAGGTAGATTATTCATAAAATAGTGAATCACGGCCTTTCACCTCTGCAGAGTTGGCATGAAGGTCATTCATTCACTCAGCAAATATTTACTTCCAATAGACCTTTTTCTGTGCTGCTCAGGGTAACCCACGCTCCTTCAGCAAGGCTGATGCCATGTGAAAAACGGCCAGTGGTTTCAGCGTTCACTCTGGGAAGAAACACAAGTTTGTGCCAAACAGACGAAGCCAATGGCTGCACGTTCCCGTCCTCATAACCCTCTGAGCAGTTATGCTGACCCCAGCCACCATGACCTGCATTGCTGAGATGCCCATGGCCAGTGGAGTGAAGTTTGCTCAGCTCTTGTGCAAAAGTCCCAAACAGGTGATCCTGACCAGTGACCAGCTCTTCTCCAAGCAGCGGTTCAAACTGTAGCTCTTTTTCCTTGTACAGTGCTGTCATCCTCATCGCCTGGCTCATCTGCATCTCGTTCATCCAGAAGAAGAGGGGCAGGAAATCTTAAAGGGCCAGGCCCACTGTCACACATCCACCCCATCCCCTTCCCCCTGGTCAGAACTCAGCTCATTCAACCTCCAGGCTTCGGGAGACACTCGGACAGTCTAGCTGTGGGCCATCAGGGAAACTGGTACAAATATATTTCTGGAAAGTTTACAGGGTGCCGGGCGACGTGTCAGGGTAGCAGGTTTCCAAGGTGTCCAGGCGTGCAGAGGGCTCTGGTCACCTGTTGAGTTCACAGGCAACAGGTTCATGGGAAAGGCTGGGAGTGGGACCAGGGGGCCTGGGCCAGCATGCAGCCCACTGTATCCCAACCTCCGACCTCGGCCTTGTCAGAGACCAATGGGAGCTGCTTTGGGCTCACACCCCCGGCACCATGGACTGAAGGAGGACCCGGCCTCGGCAGCCAACACGTGCGGGACACGGGCACAGCCATGTCTTAGCTGAACTTCTCCTAAATTTTGTGGATGCGTCAAGTGACACGTACTGGGAAGAGCTGCGGAAGAGCAAGACACCTCTCTAAAGACGCGCACGAGGCCACACCACCACCTCCCAGGACGGTGTCTTTCTCTGCATCCGGATGTGCAGTTGCCTCCTTTCACCTCCTGCCTTGTGCAGGGACCTTGATTCTAGTTTGCTCTTCACTAAGGACAGAGACCAGCTGCTCCTTTTACAGCTTCTTAGACATGACATAAGGTTCACTTAGGTTGAATTTCACCTTTTTACCTCTCCAGGCTGAAGCCATGTTGTTCCTTGCCTTGCTCCCCTTCCAGGGGCCCCCGGCCAGAGCTGATAGGGCTTCCTGGTGGTCTCAGAGGACATGACCACTTTGCCAGGGGACCTGAGGGACACAGAATGCTGGCCGAGGGTCTGGATCCGCCTCTGCCTCTGACTGTGGGACCCTGACTCTGGGACCAAGTCTTCTGAACTTGAGTGCCTTGAAGGACATTTATTTCTAAATTTCTTCAACACCTAAGCTTCTTAGGAATCCTAATAATTCTATTTCTTTTTTAAAAATCTTGACTTAGAGTGCATCAGCCCCAAAAGAAAATAAATCTTTGTTAAAAGTGAAGGGACACTAGTTGTATTTTCTGGGCTGTACTTGTCAAGTAAGATTCACCAGTTCTGATACTTGCATTTGATCACCGTGTGTGTGTGTGTGTGTGTGTGTGTGTGTAACTCAGGACTTTCTTTCAATTAAATTCTTATGGAAGGATCACTATAGGTACGTGATTCAAAAGTGTAAAAACTATGTGTGTGCATGTTCTCAGTTGCTCAGTCGTGTCCAACTCTTGCGATCCCATACACTGTAGCCTGCCAGGCTCCTCTGTCCATGGGATTCTCCAAGCAAGAATACTGGAGTGGGTGGCCATTGCCTTCTCCAATAAAAACTATAATAAAGTGCAAAAAAATCACAGCCTGAGGGTCTGACTCCCACACTTCTCTCCTATCACCCTTCTTTCCTCCCACTCTATTCTCTATTAACTCCTTTTTTTCTATTTGCTTCTTGTCTATTATTCCAGTATTTCTTCATGTGAATACTAATAAATACATTCCTGCCCTCTCCCCAGTTCTTATTCTGTCATCTGCTTCTTTGCTTTTTCAAAATTTATTTTAATTTTTGTAGGGAGATAGACTTGACATATAACATTATATCAGTTTGGGTGTGCAGCATAGTTTGAAATCTGTATCTGTTGTGAAATGATCACCCAAGTGTCTAGTGAACATCACCTCACATAGTTATAATTTTTTTTCTTACAATGTGAGCTTTTAAAATCTACTCTCTTAGTAACTTTAAGTGTGCAGCCCAGTATTATAACTACAGGCCCCATGCTGTGCACCATGGCCCCAGGACTCACTACATTATAACTGGAGTCTGGCCCCTGCACCCACTTGCCTCCCCACCCCCACACCTCCCCATCTCCTTCTCAGTCTCTGGCTTCTTCCCACCCCTCTCTTCAGACCATGTCCCCATCGTTTTTCATGGCCACATAGTATTTCAGTGTGTAGAGCATCATAATTCATTTACCTCGTCTCATGTGGATGGATATTGGAGGTATTTCCAGGGTCTTTGGATCACTGCAAAGAGTGCTGCAACGACTAGCTTTGTAAACATGCCATTTTGTATGTGTGCAACTTGTTCGGAAGCGTAGATTCCCAGAGGCAGAACTGCTGGGTCAAAGAGTGTGTGCACTGGGAATTTTGCCAGGTATTTCCAAACTGCCCAGCGTGGGGTTGTGTCATCCTTACACTTTCACCTTCAGTATATGAGCATCCCACTTTTTCCCAAATCTTAGGATATTTGCCAGACTGGTGAGAAATGGCAATTCGGGACAGTCTGGGTTTTGTTTTTCTTGTATTAACAATGAGGAGCTCAGGGCCCTTTGAAGGCAGCAAAAGGGTTTGTTAAGAATGACTGAGCCTCTCCAGGGCAGGAAGTCTGTTTTATTTACCACTTTTCTCTAAACCCCTGGTAGTTCAGATGGTAAGGTATCTGCCTGCAATGCAGGAGACCTGGGTTCGATCCCTGGATGGGGAAGATCCCCTGGAGAAGGGAATGGGAACCCACTCCAGTATTCTAGCCTAGATAATTCCGTGGACAGAGAAGCCTGGAGGGCTACAGTTCATGGGGTCGAAGAAGGTTGGACACGACTGAGCAACATCCACTTTCTCTAAACCAGCAGTTCTCAACCAGGCTGCACACAGGAATCACCTGGGCAGATTAACAGGTGCAGAGCCTGGGTCCGCCCAGACCATGAAGACAGAACCCTGGAGACATCGCTTTCGCTTGTCGCCCCACACCGAAGTTCTCTAGGTTGTGTGCCAATCTTTTTCCTGTTGTGCCCCTGTGGCTTCCGAAGCCACTTTCTGTCTTCTGCTTTTCCTTAGCCACGTGGGACATTCTAGGTCTTGTTTGCAGCGAGCAGTGCTTCCTGCTCGGGAGCAAAGCTGCAAACAGACTCTGTCATGCGACAGGTCACAACAAGCCCCACAAAGCATACTGAAGCCCTGGCCTTGGAGGCGGGCAGCTCCGTCCCCCTGGCCAGTGTCTGCAGGCTCTGCAGCCCTGCAACAACAAGGTCAAGGCAGGCTCAAGTTCACGAGCATGCTTTGCTCTCTAAGAATGTTTCCAGCTTTCCTAGGGTAGAACCGCTCTGGCTTTTCGGAGACTAAAGCATGTTCCAACTGCAAATAATCTATATTGAGAGCGTGTACATATTAATAAATGTAAACGGATATTTCGATATAATGTAGAAATACGATGGTGAAACTCTTCTGCACCAGTTTCAAAACTGTCTCCTCTCACTGACAATGATAGCTGAGGAATTTGGCAAAGGAATGAAATCTTGGCTGCACCTCTGATCAATCTTTCAAAAACCATGCAGGCTGCAGCGGATCACGTGGCATGAGGGCTGTCAATGGTGCAGTGTTCCCGCCACTCTGCTGACACCCCAGAGAGAGAGAGTGGCTCACTTCTTTCTCTTTCAAGCTGGAGGACTGACTGGCTTGAGTGTGGGAAGTTCTCAAGGGGTTGTGGGGATGGGCTGGGGGGGGTGTACCTTCAGGGTGGGAGGTGGCTGCCCTCAAGGTTAGAGGTGACCACCAGGGGCCTGCAAGGATGCCCTCAGTCAGCCTCAGAGGTGCCTGGAGAGAGAGCGGATGGAGTTTGCAGAGGCCACTTCCTGACCGCACGGACCTGACTTGGTCCAGCTGCAGCCACCAGACAGAGCGCCCTTTGATGGCGGGGCCAGTCCTGACCTGCTGGCCTGGAAACACCCTCCCCGGGTGCGTGGGCAAGTCAAGGAGAAACAGTGCATTTATCAGTGGACTTGAGAGAGTGAAGGAGAACTAAGTTTGCAGACAACTGATCATTTTCTGTTCTTTTTCTAATGTATTAATAATGCCAGAGTTTTGTTTCTGACCATCTGTATGGGTTGGAAAGGTGGTATTAAGAGTCTGAAAATGGGCAGGACTCTCTTGATTGTCTTCAAGGTCACAGACATAACTCCTGCTCTTGTTCTCGCCCAGAAGGAGTGGTTCCTTCCCTCAGGATGAAACTCAGGGGAGTCCGATAAATTGGGGGCTTAGCAAGTGAGCGGGACTCCTGCTGCTCAGTGGCCATCCTCTTGCCCAGAGCCGAGACCCTGGTCTTCTCTGCCAGCTAGTTTCCTTTTGACCCAAAACATCCATGAATGAAGACCACAGGTTTCAATCGGCCGCACTGTGAATTCAGAAATTTCTTTAAAAAGAGGGAATATGGAAAGTTGTATCTGGGCACCATACCAAGAAAAAAAAGAGAGAGAGAGAAGTGTTAAAATCAGCATTTTTGAAGTAATGGGGCACAGTTTACTTTCCTCCATGAAAGGCCCCCAGAAGGTCCTATCGAAGACAATTTCCAACGTGTCTGCACAAGCGTGGAGATAAGACTTTGTTCTCTATGAAGTTTCAGGGGAAAACATCAGACAAGCTGGCCGTCCAGTATCAAAAATTCAAAATAGTTATGCAGCGTGGATTTTAAATGTCTCACCTGGTTGTCTGGGTTCCCATAAGGCCCAAAGCTAACACTTGTCTGCTTTTCTTTTGGTGACATCTAGGAAAATCGCAGCTTGCTCTTCCTGGCCTCTTTTCCCCAGTGCTGTTTATCTGGCAGCAAACTTTTCATTCCGGGCAGTGACTTCGTGGCACCAGAAGTCACTGCTCCCCTCACAGCCTTTCTCCCTGTCTCCATGATTCTGAGACTTCAGAGGCAAATGGCACTTCTCAGAAAAGACGAGAAAACTAGAATCCGAATAAATGTGCCTCGCGGTGGCCCGGGCTGTTTCAGAAAGTCCCACATCCTCCAGGGCTCGCCTCTCCTGGTCTCCAGGGAGTGGTCCCACCAGCGCCTTTCCTGCGTCTCATCCCAGAGTCGTGAAGGTTCTCATTATCTTTCCAATGTGAAACCTCAGCTTTCAGAACCAGTTGTTTCAGGAGGAAAATGAAAAGACACGGGTGCCTCAGTCAACTGGAATAATTAGAGGAACAGAATTCCAAACCGGATCGTCAACAGTTCTCCCCTACAGAGCGAGGACAGCTCCTGGGTGGGTTGATAATGCAGAACCTTCGCTGGCTCTTGGCAGGCCATGCCCGTCCATCCTCTGCCCAGAAAGAAGCCTCTTTCCTCAGCAGTCCTGCCAGAGAAACCAGGGTCCGGCTGGCCAATGCTGAAGACCCTGTGTCTCCCCAGCACCCCCAGGAGCAAGCAGAGGGGTGGTGCCCTTGAACTTGGTGCAAAGGCTCAGTGCCTCCTACTCCGGGACTCACGCTTACCCAGGTGCTTCCCTGTAGGTCACAAACCACTTGTGGGTCAGGAAGCTTTGAGAGCATGGTGACCAGCATTTACCAAAATAAGTCCCTAGAACAGAGAATATCCACGTGGCTCAGGTGGTCTGGCTGAGTTTCATTTCAGGGAACTTGCATTTCAGTTATGTGTATGAATGTCTCTGTGTGTCTTGGATGGTGACATAAAGTGTGGTTCATGATGTGGGTCAAGCTCAAATGAGATTGAAAGTTCATTGGGTTGGCAACAGATTCTCTAGCAGAGGCGGCTGGAGGGGTCTGTAATTACACAAAGGTCACGAGTACCAGGTTTTAAAAATATCAGAAAAATGGAATGCTGACCCTGTACTACGTTTCTCCAACCTCCTTGAGCAAAATCAAGGAGGAAGACTGGGATGCTCAGAAGTCTGCTGGCCACGGAGACGGAAGCCACTAACAGCTCAGAGCAGGGCATGCGGGCAGGTGTCCCCTCCCCCGGGGAAGCCTTCTCTGTGGGGCAAGGGAAGGAACGTCTTTTGATTTCTCGAGGTGGGTACTGCCACTCTTCATCTCAGTCATCTGTTTCCTGACATGTCCCTGAACACAGTGCTCCAAATGCCAGATGCCCAAACATCCTTCAAACTGTAAACGCAGATGCTTTCTTTTAATGTTAGCATTTTCAATAAAATCCTGGAATAAAATAGCTTTCATCCCAGATATCAAGGCCCACCGCCCTTTATCCCACATTCAAACAAGCTAATCGTCAAAGTGTGAACACGGTTTAGTGCCAGACCAGCTGGGAGTCCTGGGGGCGGGCCTGGCCTTCACCTCTGCACCCCTTGCTGTGTGTCCTCCTAGGCCATCATCCCTCCTGGGACCTCTTGTCCAAGTCACTAAGTGTCTGAACCACTCCAGGCTGTTGAAAGGACGCTCCACCATCTCCAGTCGAGGGAACGCTGCTCTTTGTGGCTGAGGACAGCGCTGCTCGCTTGCATTTCTACTTGCTGTGTGCTTTAGCTACACAGTCGTGTTTGACTCTGTGTGACCCCACGGACTGTATTCTGCCAGGCTCCTCTGTCCATGGGATTCTCTAGGCAAGAACACTGGATTGGGTTGCCATGCCCTCCTCCAGGCCACCTTCCTGACCCAGGGATTGAACCCAGATCTCCTGTGTCTCCTGCATGGCAGGTAGATTCTCTACCACTGCGTCACTTGGGAAGCATTTCTACTTGAGGGGGTTTA
Source organism: Neotragus moschatus (assembly GCA_006410615.1). Taxonomy (NCBI): domain Eukaryota; kingdom Metazoa; phylum Chordata; class Mammalia; order Artiodactyla; family Bovidae; genus Neotragus; species Neotragus moschatus. The sequence continues at coordinate 817,580 of SJYA01002862.1, forward strand.
AATCACAGCCCTCCTCCTGTCTTTGGGGCAAGATCAGCTGACAGTGGCTAGTCCTAATACATGTCTAGTGGGCACAAGTCGGGGCCATATGTACTAATTTAAGGTTGGATAGATGCCAGGGTTGACTTAACTTGGTTGTCTGAATGGGAGAGGTCGTCTGCATTCACAAATTATTTGGTATTGATAAAGCCACTTTTCTCCCAGAAACATCAACCATTTTCTGACCAATACTTCCATTGCCTCCTAAATTCACTTAATCCCATTCAGTGTAGACACACCCCAAGGGTTTTGACTCCGAGATATTAAAAGATAAGGATCTAATAAATGCCATGGAATGTCAGGTCAGTGATCCTCCACACCTAAGCTTGTCTTTGATCCAGGTGAGGGGCAACGTGTGTTGCTTGAATGTTACAGTTCTAACCTCGCCATTTTCCTATTCTTTTTCATTGGTCTGAAAGGAGTAATGAGCCCAACAGAATCTGCTCTCAAGATCGACTAATAAGGTCTATTATGCACAAATGCATCTAAATCCATTCTGAATCTATTTACAAGTTCCCCTGACATCCTCAGTATAATTTGCCCCGTATGTTTATAACCTATTGTAGTAAACAATATTTCTTCTATTTGTCACCAGGACGACCTCCCTCAAACTCTAAGGGGTCTGTCCTCCAGCTTAGCGTTCTGAGATTCTGTAACAAAGCCGTGCCCTTCCTAGCCACCTCCATCCTGTGGTCTCGAAGCTTCTTTCCAGGCAGAGGGATCCATCTCCTGGTGGACACAGCTCTCTTTCTGAGACCAGGGACTTTTGAGCACTCATCCCTCTCCGGACTTTTTGTTCAATGTCCTCCTTGATACTTGTGGGCAGAATTATCCACAGAATTCCAGAGACAAGCCGTGGTTTTGTTGAGAGTGACTCTTTTAGAAGAATAATTTCCTGTGACCCAGGGTTATGTCTGGGTTATCAGTGAAAAATTCATCCCAGTTATGGTGGTGGTGGTGGTGGTGGTGGTGATGGTGGTGGTTTGGTTAAGTTGTGTCCGACTCTGCAACCCCATGGACTATTGCCTGCCAGGCTCCTCTGTCCATGGAATTTTCCAGGCAAGAATACTGGAGTGGGTTGTCATTCCCTTCTTTAGGAGATCTTCCTGACCCAGAGATCAAGCCTGCATCTCCTGCTTTGGAGGTGGATTCTCTGCAACTGAGTCACCTGGGAAGCCCTATCCCAATTATACACAGACCAGAACAGGCCTCCTACAGCACCAGGGGGTGACCCAAGTCCATCCAATCAGCAGAATGACTCATGGAGGATCTACTATAAATCTATTCTGAGAGGCCCCTGCTTATCACGATCTTACTCTAGTTAGAGGGACTATATACACACATACTCCAGAAAAAAGTCGTGAGCAAAACAATACATATCTACACAGTGATATAAGTGTGGGAGAATTAGAAAACTGGGCTGTAATTTTATGAAAGTCAATTCGAAAAAATTTTCAGAATTTTTAGAGGAGAAAATGTCATGAGCTTCATGAAGGGGGCAGAGTTTTAACAGGGTCTTAAAAGATGGGGTAGAAAATAAATCAACAATAAGACTCGGATGGTAAAGCGTCTGCCTGCAATGTGGGAGACCCAGGTTCAATCTCTGGGCCAAGAAGATCCCTTGGAGAAGGAAAAAGCAACCCACTCCAGTATTCTTGCCTGAAAAATCTTGTGGACAGAGGAGCTTGGCAGGCTACAGTCCATGCGGTCACAAAATATCGGACATGACTGAGTGACTAACACACACACACATGCACACACACACACACACACACAAGAGAACAAAGAGTTTGTGAGGTGTTTCCTAGTCTGCATGGCACTTGGACTTGGGAGAGGTCCATTCCACGGGTCAAGGTGGGAATGCGTCCAAAGCCTGGTCCTGGCCCAGCCTTCTGGCTGGTGTCCCAGGAACCTGCTGTTCAAGGCCCAACTGTGCAGGGCCTTGCTGTCTAAGACAATGGCACAGAAATCACTGTGAACCCTCTGCCCTGACCTGCCCCACATGGAGCTACTTTCCTCCTGCCCTGAACTTCCCAGACTTCACCTGTATCCACTCTGGGATAATCTGGATTAAGTATCCTCAGTGAGCCTAGAATTTGGGGATTAAAACAGCCTATTTTGATTTTTATTTTCCTAGGCCATGCCTAGCAACTTCTATTTTTTGTTTTTGGTTTTTACTTCTATTCTTCCCTAATGGGTCTGCCACCATGAGAAACAAAGTACAAAATTTCTCAAGAAGTACCATACTTCATTAAATTGTTAATAAATCATCGCGTTTTAACTACAGTGGCAGAGTTCTGGGAGTGGAGATAAGGGAAGAAACCATTTTCCTTTATTCTGGCCAAGTTGGCACTTCTGTCGAAGGCCTGGCATGGGAAGTTCCATCGAAACAATTTGTTTAAGAGCAGAACCCAGCTGGGGCAGGCCACAGGAAAGTCGGCTCTCACCCCACACCAACCAGGGTCCAAAGCCACCATCCCGCAGAGCCTGAGGAAGAAATGTATATTTCCCTGAACTTTCAGGAAAGTTTCTTGGAGAGGGGCAAAGGAAAAGTCACAGTCCACCGCTTGGAGTAGCTGAAACTCCCCACAGACATCTCTTTGGTCCCAAAGCTGCTCTCCCCACTAGCTGTTTCTCCTCTTACTGGGCCCTGGCCTGGCCCTGAAACCTGCCCCCCTCCCCAACATCCTCTGCTTTCTGTCTCAACTTCATCCCTCACTCAACAAAACAAAGTCTTCTGAGTTGGTCCAACATGCATCGCTGGGGACAAAGGGCTCTCCACCACGTGCGTGCATGCTACGTCACTTCAGTCGTGTCTGACTCTTTGCGACTCTATGGACTGTAGTCTGACAGGCTCCTCTGTCCATGGTATTTTCCAGGCAAGAATACTGGAGTGGGTTGCTATGTTCTCCTCCAGGAGATCTTCCCAACCCAGGGACCGACCCCATGTCTCTTAGGTCTCCAGCATACCTGCCATCCCCAAAACAGATGCTCCCATCGCCCTATTGTGAGGGAGGGTGGGACTTTTGCAGCACAGCGACCACCTGCTTCCTTCTTCCCTTCGGGGACTCTCCTGTTGCCACTCATGTGGAGAAGGGGCACCTGTCCCTGGAGCAGCCACCTTGGGGTCCTCCAAGCCCTAAGGGGGTCTGATTTCTTGACTTGCCCTGGTGGTCCTCCTGCAGCCCCAGCACAGCACTGACCCCAACCCAGGCCTGGGGGGAGGGAGGCTGGCTGAGCCCATGTCCCCACCCCCGAGTTCCTGGTCCTAGGGCTGTCTCCCAGCAGGTTCCCAGCAGTAATCCTCCTTTGCTCCTATTTTGGAGTCCCATTGCCTCCCTGTCTGTCCGTGTTATCCTGAGCACCTCATTTTCCTCTGATCCAAACCAAACAGGAGTTTATCAGTCCTGGGAAGAATTTTGCAGGCTCCTGCCTGAGAGATACCAGGGGCTTCCTGTGAGTCCGGCTCAGAGTGGTGGATGGACTTGGGCAGGTCAGGTTCATGGCTGGGCATCTGAATGGGCCCAGGGAACCTGTTCTTTCCCTGCCCCTGCCACTGGGGTCAGGAGAGCCTCAGACAAACTCCAAAGCCTGGGGGCCAGAGCTTTCCTGGGGGCCCAGGTTGCACTGAGGGAGATGCAGTAAAGAACACAGGGAGCCTGCAGCGGTGGGTCTGGGGGTGCTCATTCCTCCAGAGCTGATGGGATACGGGGATGTCCGCTCCCCCACTCCGGTGCACAGGTGCCTGGGACAGGGGTGGGGTCTCCTCTAGCTCTGCCCTTTGGTTGCAGCACCGATGTGGACAGACTCCTCCTACCTGCTGGATGCTGGGGAAGGCTTCCATCCCCCTCCAGGCCCAGGACCTGGTCAGGCTCCCTCTCCAGCCATGCATCAGGTTCCCCATCTGTCCATCAGGGAGGCTGGGACTTGGTATCTAGAACCCCTGTGGACTCACTCGTGGTGACAAACCGGGTAGAAGGCTGGACGCACAGGTCAACGGCAGGTAGCACTGAGTCTTGCCCATGTTGTAGGGGTGAGCTGGGCCCTGGGGACACAGGACGGGTGAGTCGCAGTCTGCCCTGGAGAAGCTCTGGCCCAGAGAGGAGGCGCCTGGTCACCCAGGCAGTCACGGGCCTCGTGTTGTCACCCTGAGGATGCCGCTCTGGCAGGTGCTATGTTTGAGGGACACACGGTGACCTGGGCGTCAGGTGTGACCCCAGGGTAGAGCACTGTGTTCACTCCAGCCCTGCCTGGGGATGCATCCCTTGGAGTCAGAGTTGGGGTTCTGAGCACTGCAGGCAGATCCCGGGCTCTGTGTCCACTGGGAGGGCGGCCAGCCTCTGGTGGCTCTTCCAGGCCCAGGGGCAGGACTCTGTCCCACTTTTGTCAGCCCTTTAAGAACTGAGGCAGGAGCTTCATGCAGGCAGGTTCCACTTCCCACATGGGCTGGTTCTCCCGACCCCATGTCTGTCTTGCAGGAGTGAGAGCCCTGGAAACTTCTGGGTGGATACTCCTGGTTCATCTCTTACTGACTGCTCTGAATCTGAGCCTCTCATTCTTGGGACCTAGGGTTTCTTCCTTTAGTATTAAACATGTATAGAGACCAAACCAACTATTTTATTACATTTCCCTAGATTCCAGATTTGGGTGCCAGAAAGAGGGGAGTGAGTTGGAGTTTACTTAGGCCTGGACACAGTCCAAGGTCATTGCCAGCCCAAGAGCTGTTGGCATCCCTACTGAAACGCCCCTTCTCAAAGCTGGCTTGAGTCTCTGGACTTTTCACCTTGCAAACTCTGAACAGGATGGGTAGGACGTGGTCAGGGGAAGGTGGGATGTCGGGGCTGGGGCCACCGCAATAACCCAGGTGAGAGGTGACGAAGTCCTGAGCCAAGGCAGAGGGAATGTGGGTTTTTAGGGAAAACACGAAATTTAAACTTGTATCCGGTCTGCCTCCCACTAGACACTTTCTACACGTTTTCTCATTTACTGTTTGCAACACTCATGAGAAATTCACACTAATTATTATCCCTGTTTTACAGATAGAAGGTTCAGAGAGATTAAGTAAGTCGATGCAAGGCTTCCCTGGTAGCTCAGACAGTAAAGAATCTGCCTGTAATGTGGGGGACCCCGGTTAGATCCCTGGGCCAAGAAGGTCCCCTGAAGGAGGAAATGACAACCCACTCCAGTATTCTTGCCTGGGCTACCCCATGGACAGAGGAGCCTAGTGGGCTATAGTCCACGGGATCCGCAAAGAGTTGGACCCAACTGAGTGACTAACAGACTATAGCTAGGAAGTGGGTGATTGACACCAAGGAAGTTCTAGTGGGAGCCAGTGGTAACTTGTGTGTGGAAGATGAAGAAGAGGAGGAGAAGAACAGGAACCTGGAGGACCCTGGCTTGGGCAGCTATCAGATGGGGATGGGGCTGCTGGACCAAAAGTGGCAGGAGGCCGAGGGGGCTGGGGAGAAAGGAGACTGGGCTGTGTGTGCAGCACCAGGAGGTCGAGGTAGAGATTCCTAGTGGACGACTGGAAATAGGGCCCAGGGGAGAGGTCAGCTGGAGACCCAGGCTAGTCATGGGCTTGCTGCTCTTTATGGAATCCAAGGGGAAAGATGAGTCTTCAGTGAGTTGGTAAAGTGAGAAGAGATGATCCTGAAAACATTACATCTATGAGGGGCATGGGTGCAGCCAGGCAAGGGGCTGAGAAGGATGGTGAAAAGGTACCCAGCGTATAAAGGGAGAAAGGACTGTCACATGAAAAGGAGAGATCTTTTCTTTTTTGAATAAAGAGGCAATTTTCCGTACTAACAAACACCAAAGAGGCAAACAGAAAAAAGACTGAAAGAAGACCTGGCTGGTTGGGAAGTCATGGACAAGCTTCACCACGGCAGAGTGGAGGAGGACTAACCTTGAGAGGGGCCCAGAGACACAGCAGAGAAAGCTGGACACTTGAGCGGGACCTGGAGTGTGTGGGTTGTGCCAGGCAGAGGGAGGGAAAAGGCATTCGAGCAAAGGGAACAACAGGAGGGGAAATCAGTTCCAAACCAAGACATTTGGACTCCAGTTAGAGCTCTTTGGGTTTTCACAGACAAGACGAAGTTGGCAACACAAGTGTGTCAGGCCATGTGTTGTTTGCAACATTTTAGAGAAACTTACGATTTTTCTTTTCACTGCAGATGTAAGAACTGAGATTGGGAAAGCGAATTAGTGTCATCCAAAGGGACATAGGGTTTATTTCTTTATGAAAACAGAGTTGGGGCTTCACTGGTGGTCCAGTGGTTAAGACTCCACATTTCTGCAGGGAGCGTGAGTTCAATCCTGATTGGGGAACTAAGATCCCACATGCTACACAGAGTGGCAAAAAGAAAAGAAAAGAAAATAGATTTGAGATCAGACTGTAAGTGGGGAGACTCTCCAGACAGATCTAGAGTTGTCACGATTTAGAAGGGTGACAAATGTTGGCCATTGTGACAAATAACCCCAAAGATGGTATTAGCACCATCAGATCTTAGTTCTCTCCTAGATCCTGGGGCGGCGGGGTTCCAGCAGCCCTCCTCCACAAGGAGACTTGGGGATCTATGTCCCTCATCCCTCAACCTCGTGTCCCTTCACTTCCAGCCACATGGACGGGACAAGAGACCACAGAGAAGTCATACTAGACACAGAAAGAATGAGATCCGCCTTTGTGACATGTCTAAACCTAGAGATGCTCATACTAGGTGGAGTAAGTCAGACAGAAAAAGACAAACACCACATGCTATCCCTCATATGTGGACTCTTAAAAAATAAGAATTGGACTCATACATATGGGAACAGGTTGGGGGCAGCAGCCAGAGCTGAGGGGAGGGAGAGGGTGAAATGGGTGATGGGGTCAAAGGGCACAGCTTCCAGTTAGAGTATGAGTGAGTCCTGGGGACTTAACGCACAGTGGGTGGCTACAAGGGTAAATCTTACAAGTTTTCATCACAAGAAAAACACTTTCTGTGAGTTGTGTGTGGTGATGGATGCTAACTAAATTTACTATGGTGATCAATTCACAGTGAATACAGATATCAAGCCATTATGTCATAGAGCTGAAACTAATATAATATTTGTCAGTTGTATCTCAATGAAATAAATAAAAATAAAACAAAGCCCCCAAATTTCTGTTCCTAGAAGTCTTCCCTTAGACTGTGAGCACCTTGCCTACAGGGTTAAAGACAACAGGAGAGTGTTGAGAAGTGAACAGAAGTGAAGCCCAAGTGAAGTGGGTTTTGGGAGTAAACTTAATTCAGGGGATGCCAGGGGAACCATTGCTGTGATTGATGCTGTGGGGGCACCACACGGAGGGGGTCCCGAGTCGACTCTGGAGCTGAGTGCACAGGGGGATTATTTCATGCCACAATAGTGCTGTGTCAAGACCCTATTTTGGCATATTCAACCAAGGACTCCTTATTTTTTGGTAAGAATAATATTATAAACATATTAACAGCAATTCTAAGAATGAAAACAATACCTGCACATTATTCTGCTCTAGTTTCCTTATTTCCTTGCAGTTTGTGCTAATCTGTGTGTAAATTCTCCATAGAGTGGCCCATAAGTGGCCTGACTGCCACAGTCAAGGCTTTCTCAGCTGAATGTCATGCAGACGAGGCCGTAGATTTCTGTTCATTTTGGGGCCATTAGGCTGAGTGGATAGACAGGTGATCAGCTTGCTAATCCTATGATGTGGCAGCAGGCAGCCACATAGTAGGGATTCAAATTTGGCTGCTAATATTTTCATTTCCTTGAGTTAATGAAGAGGCTGTGTTGAGAAAAGTAATTCGACACAGCTTAAAAATTCTCCTACGTGCTCTGAGTGATGTTGCTGAGTTTACCAGAAAGAGAGAGAGAAAAAAAATGGAGCTCCACCATCTAATAAAACGTTCAGTAACTTTCTCAGCTGTGACTGTGGCTTCTGATCAGTCACAGGCCAGGCTGGTTCTCCTCCACCTTCAAGAAACTGACCTTGAAGACCAGGGACAGAAATTTGACCCTGCTTCCGCTCCTCTCAGGACCCAGCAGTGAGGCTTGGATGATGCACTTGCGTTTGGGGGAAGGATGGAACCCCTAAAACGGGAGCCTGCTCAAAACTTGAAAGCAGAGCTGGGTTTTCATGTCGCCTTTATGTTTTACGAGTGTTGAGAACATGCTGGTTGTTTACTAATTATCAAAGCGAGTTTTATGACTTCCCTGAAGGAAAACAAAAAAGGAAAGAATCCAAGTGCATATTCCTCTCGGCCTGGGATGAAAGCTTGACCTTTTGTGCCCTTAGGGACGGGGTGGTTTGCAGCCCTGGAAAATAAAACTCGGGATGCATGTTCAGGAAGGCGGGAGCCTTTGAAGTGAGAAGCCAAACAGGAACAGCTGTCTTGATGGCGCTGCCATGCTGGCCTGGCGTGACAGACCAGTCCACGCACCGCTGCTGGCTTCCCACGGAGCTTTGCTGATGTCCCGTGGACACTCAGTGCCAACTAACAAAGGACACATTCAACCAGCCCCAGACCCCAGGGCATCTCTTGTCTCTCCCAGAGAAAATAACACGGCCTCATTCTCCCCACAACCAGAACCAGACTTGCATGGAAGCCTCAGAAACAAGGAAAATGGAAGCAGAGAACATGCTGTTACCGCTGAAAATCTCATTATGATGATTTAAGACTCAATCAAGTTCGACTGGAACAAAAACACTTCTGCCTCTTTAAGCTTATGAGGCCTTGGAACTGGCATGGAGTCAAAAAATATCTTCTGCGAGGAAATTTTTATTTTTTCATTGGGATCTACATCTTAGGTTAAGTGCCATCAATCACCATCGAAAAATTAGCATAAAACATTCTTTTCCCTGGAGAGGATGTGGAAACCCTTGGAGCTCGTCACTTACCATAACCACTGGGCCGCAGTATTTATTTGCATTCTTACTTTGGTCTCTTTTCAATGGACAGGCCCTTTACGGCTTCCTTCCTGTTTCTATCGGCGGAAATTGAACAGTCGAAAAATGGTAAATAACTTAGCTCTCTCAGTTCCCAAGGCTGAGGTCCTTTCTTTTATTTTCTCTTAAAAATTAGTTCGGCTATATGGCTTTCTAAAAATACAATTTAGGGTTGCCTTTATTGTTCTAGCTTTGTTACTCTGTTTGAAGTCTTTATGACAATATGCTATTTCCAGTGAAAAATATGATCTATGGGAAGTGAGTTCTATAAATGGACTCACAGGAGTCGTGACACATGAAGTTCAAGGTGGCCCTTATCACTGTGACGGCAGGTAACGTGTGGCAGTCCCTTGCCTCTGCCCCCTGCTCCACCTGTATGGAGCCGCTAGTCTCAGGCAGACATGTCACCTCCATCAGGTCTCCCTGTCTGGGGCTAGAGTAAGATCCCCTCCTCCCTCCCTCTCCTGCTTTGCTTCACTCGGTTACAAGCCTTTCAACTTTGCTTGTGGTTTTCTCAACGTGCCAGATTCCCACCTGCCTCCATGACCCCACACGCCACAATCCTCCTGCTGAGAAAAGTCCTTCCCTTGCTGTTTCCTTGCGAACATTCAGAAGTTCCCAAATCTGCTCTCCCAAACTTGCTTCTTGTGAAGTGGATGTTTAAGGACACCCTCCCAGTTGGCTGCAGATGTGTGGGTGGCAGTCGTGTAAGTGACACAGAGGGTTTGGTCTTGGGGTTATCACCAGCTTTAATTTCAGTTGTTGTGTGGATGCCTTGTCCTGAACTGTGAGCTCCTCCAGGGCCAAGACTGTGTCTTAATCACCCCCTCCCAGCTCTGGTGGACACCAGGTAGCCAGCAGGTGCCTCATAAATGTCCGATGAGCAAATGGCTCATGTCCACCAATTATACCTCTTGACGTTGGTTCCCAGTGGCAGGTTTTGTAGCCTTGCACTGGAACAGACTCTCCAGGGACAGCCTCAGGGGATGTTTATTTTAACAAGCACAGTGATCCAGGGATTAGAAGACACCAGATCAGGGAGATAGCCACCCTCTCCCCTCAGGGATTCTGGGCATAGCAGGTATGAAGGAGGCTTAGAACCACACCCTCCTCCCATGACCACCCCCAGGAGGGAACCAGGATTCAAATCATTGGGTTTGAGAAAGGTGAGTTCAAGCAGTGAAGTGGGTGTTTAAGGACATCCTCCCAGTTGGCTGCAGATGTGTGAGTGGCAGTCGTGTAAGTGACACAGAGCGTTTGGTCTTGGGGTTATCACCTTGCAGAGTAGGGACCCGTGGTGGCGCTGTGCTGTGCTGCTAAGTCGCTCAGTCATGTCTACTCTTTGAGACCCCATGGACTGTAGCCTGCCAGGCTCCTTCATCCATGGGGTTTCCCAGGCAAGGATACTGGAGTGGGTTGCCATGCTCTCCTCCAGTGGGTCTTTCTGACCCAAGGATTGAACCCGAGTCTCTTACAATCTCCTGCAGGTTATTTACCACTAGTGCCACCTAAGCTGTCAGAAGACAGGGTGCTGGAGAATTTTACTTCCCACAAATGATATCGACCCCCTACCCCTCCTAATTTTAACCTTTGCTTTGTTGTTCTTGATAGAAATGATCTGTGGATAAGACTTTGCCATAAAATGGGCTTTCTGCGTCCTAAGCTTCTTTGCGCCTGACCCCCAGTCTGGGAGATGGCTGCTCATTGTATCTTTTCTTATTACTTGGTGGAGGCGTCAGAATTAGCCATGGGGAAGGATCCCTTTCTGATTCGTTTTCAATTATCAGAAGATTTGCCAGGCTTTCGGGAGGGGGCCTTGCTCATCCCCAACGCCCTGTGAAACCCCCTGAGTGAGCCTCTTTTATCTCTTTCTGGATGTCCTGCTTCCCTGCATGCCACACTGCGCTGGCTAAATAAACGGGTAAGTCTAGCTTTTGTGTCCTGCTAATCCTTTTATTTCCTAAATCTTATTTAATCTGAGCAGCTTCCTTTCATCTCTTTAACTGTCCCCAGGGTCACCCTCACATCTCATCAGCCGTCCTTGAAAATGCTGGGTAGAGTTGAAAGGGTTCCCATAGTGTCCCCGAGTCTCGACGGATTCCAAGCAGGCCAGGCCACACTGACCAAGGGGCAGACTGGGGACAGACCCCTCCTGGGTGCCCATGGCCCTGGGTGATGCCCACTGGTGGTGGAACCAGCCACTGACCTCGAGACTCTGTGAGAGAAAGAGGCTGTGTTTCTGATCTCGGAGACATGAGGACAAGGCCAATGACAATATTAAGTTGGGCTCAAAGAAACACAATAGGGCTAGTTCATGCTAGTGAGTTTTACTTTTGTCTAACGAAGTTTGGGTTTGAAGGAAATAGAATAGTAATTAATACAATGCCACTGCTTAAAGACACCCAACAAGCAAATCCATATAGATCCAAAATGAACATTTCTGTTTCAGTGCTTACTAGATGCTTGTTCGGAAAAAGGATGATATAGAATAATTGAAACACCTGCCCCATTGCGTTTATGTTTATCATCACAGTCTTTTTGCTGAACTTTGTTTTGGTTTGACCCCCGGGTACACGGGCCATCTTCCCGGTTCTGAGCTTCTGCCTCTGCTTCTGTTCCTGCGTTGCTGGATTTATTATTTCTGCTTTCGGGAGAGCAGCTGGAAATTTAACTAGGAGGTGGAAGTGTTGAGGTTTCACTGAACTTTGACTTGGTCTGTCAGCACCTGTCTGGCTTTAGCTAAGCCTTGGTGACTCCCAGCACTTTTGTAACGTAAACCAGGAAAATTATTTGGCCTTTGCAGGACTGAGTGAGGATTAGAGGGGATGAAAACCGAAGCAGCTGAAGCGAGTGACACACAGGAGGGGAAAACAAATGTCAGTTCCCACCGCCTACAAGGTTCTCTTGAGGGAGAATTCATGAGAGATGCGTGTGTAAGAGACCCATGTTCTGCACAGACAGTAGGGACACCAGTGGTGTTTGCACACGCCTTGCATACGAACAGGATTATAAACTGCGTGAATTTTAAGGATATTGGTGAGGGTGTCCCCACCTTGCCAAGAACCTGGAAATAATCATACCAATACAAAGTGGAGGAAAAGCATATCTCCAAGGCTAATGTGATGAGCGGTTGGCTTCTAGTTTAATTAACCCATATTGAGGTCAATCAAGAGAGAGACTTTCTTCCCAGATGAGTCAGTGGGGTAGAGAACGTGAGGGACGTGGAGAGGCAGATTGGCATGGCAGCTGACTCCCTGGGAAGCAAGATGCTCTCCGGGAAGGGCATATGCTCTCTGCCCTGCAGCATCAAGGCTCCGTCCTGCTCCACTGTGTCAGCAAGCACCTTTACTTCCAGAGAGAGAAGGGAGATGCCCCTGGTGGAAATGACACATTTACCCGAATTCTCTGGATTCTCAAGCTATGGAAGTATTCCCCAGGAGAATGGTTCTATTCTGTGAGAAGTTTTAAAAAGTCTACTTTAATCTCAGTGTAAATCTAGAACAATCACTTGTTTTGTAAAGAATCTTCCTGCAATGCAGGAGATCTGGGTTCGATCCCTGGGTCGGGAAGATCCACTGGAGAAGGGAATGGCCACCCACTCCAGTCTTTTTGTCTGGAGAATCTCATGGACAGAGGAGCCTGGAGGGCTATAGTCCATGGAGTCACAAAGAGTCGGACATGACTGAAGTGACTCAGCACGCACGCCCATGGGAGAACACATGACGTCGGGCCGAGGTCTGAGGACCCAGTTCCAGGGCAGCACCTGCCAGCCCAGTACTGGACCAGCCTTTAGAAATGGCCCTGCATTATCCGGGATGGGAACCAGGTATAAGGAGGGCAGGAATGTGGTCTGGAAAAGGTCTTCCCTTACAGCTGGCCTCTGGGATCGGCCCTTCGTTCCTGACCTGGAACTGAGCCTCTGCCTCCTGCTCAGGTCCTGGGGCAGCAGCCATGTGGGTGTCAGGGAGCCCAGCCCAGCTCCCACCTTCCCATGGGAACGGGAGGAAGAAACAACAAAGAAAATGCCAAGAAAATCAGCCCATCAGCCAGGAAGCCCCGGGGCCTTTGCTCAGCCGCACAGGCCACCACAGATGCGTCAGGTGTTCAGAGGACCTGGGAAGGGGCGGCCATGGCTCCCTAGGAGGCAGGAGAGGTGGCTGAGAAGTCACTCAGATGCTGTCCTCAGGTGGAGGTTTACCGGGACCACCTGGTCTGTAGGGTAGGTTCATGGAGGCCAAAACAGCGACCACCACCCATCTGGTGATGCTGTCTGCAGACCAGGGGGCCCTGGGCATGTGACCCTCTCCGAGACCGAGGACCACTGTCCACACCTGCCCTGCCACACGGAAAGGACCCTGCCAGCTCTGTGACAACACGCAAGTGCCCAGTGACTCTCCACCTGCGAGCTGATGGGGGATGAAGGGGGACAACCAGACAGTGGACTGTTCTGGAGACACCGCGGAGCAGAAGCGCCTGGCAAGGAGCGCTGGTGGTATTGGGCTCCCCTTCCCTCTGTGCGGCATGTCAGGGAGACTGACTACAACAGTGAACCTGCTCAGCTGGCTCTTGGAAAAGGAAAATGCTGGGATGAGGTGGATGGTGGGGAAGAGACAAGGAGGCAGTCACTCCCGGCCGGGGTTGGGGGTGTCCTCTGGGGAGCCGCAGGCCCCTGCTCTCACCCTCATTACCAGTGGCCACGTCCCCGGCCAGGTGCCCACATCACTGGGGTCTCTCGGGAGCCCAGCCTCTGCTCCCTGCTCTGTCTTGCCTTGTGTGCCCGCCTGGCCGGACAAGGGCCCTCAGTGAGGGACTTGGCCGCCAGCCCCCAGTGGCAGAGTCCAAGAGAGAGGCGGGATCATTTCCAGTAAGAGAAGGAAGTGGTGAAGCAGCTCGTGACGGTGGCCGCCCTCTCGGAAGTGTCTGAGGGTGGAGGGCAGCCTGGCCTGGCCGCCTTCAGGTGCCCTTTGGAGATCCCGGTGCTGATGTCTGTGGTGGAGACCCTGAGCAAGCCCCCGTCCCAGGGCACCGGCTCATGAGGTCGCAGGCTGGCTCTGTACCCACACCGTTGGGAATCTGCACCCTGAGTTCAAGGGTGCTGAGATGTTGGAGGAAAGTGGATCAAGGAGAGAAGGTGCTGGGTCACTTTGGCTAGGCGGCACCCCTCTCTTGGTACATGTCATTGGAGTGGCTGGCGAGCTAGTTTTGAAAATGGATCAAACACTTAGGATTAATCCTTCCAATAAACCCTTCTGTGAATGTGAGAACGTATACTCTATGAAGTTTTATCCAAAGAGGTGGGAGTAGCACCCGTCCATGGGAACACACAGAATTTCTCCTGGGAATGAACAAACTGGGTTCCAGGTGACCCCATTACGTAGTCTTGGGCCTGAGGCCAGGTTGCCAGAAACAACAGTGAGGTTGGAACTTCAGGGGTGATGCAGGGCTTGCAGCTCCAAAGGGGCCTGCCAGTCGGGGATCTGTCAGGGCCAGCTGTGGGGGACTGGCCGGGGACCCAATTTCTAGGCACTAGGCTTGTGACTAGACCCTCATCCATTTCTTCCAGCTCCCTAGGCTACCAGCACCCAAGAGTGGATTAGAAAGACTAAATCTTGGTGCATTGGATAAGCAACCAGCACCTGAAAGACCCAGGACACCTTGGTTTCCTAGACCTTATGAATTTTAGGATGCTGACAGAACACTGACACACATTCATATATGCACAAATATTCACACACACTCTCCCCCATGTACTTACACATACCCCACATAGACACACACACGACATCCACAGACATGCAGCTCACTCACACACCCACAGCCTGCCACTGATGCTGCAACCGGAACAAAATGGTCTGCTTGCAGGGAGGGGAGAAGGGTGTTTGTGGAGATGGGAGGATGCCAGCAGAGCAAAGACATTCTGAAGCTTCTTTGTTTGCCACATCCCGAGGAGGATAAATCATATCTGCCTGGCAGAAAACTTATTTTCCATGAAAAAAGAGGGAAACCCTGTTGATAATCTAAGTCATTGATGGGTTGTGGAAAGTATGAAAGCAGGAAAGAATCTTTGGAATCACACAGGCATGCTCACATGCACACACACACACACACACACACATCCCTCACTCATGCATTTGCAATCTGAGACTACCCTCAGATTTATTTCTCTTGATAAAGAAGCTCTTTTATTTTCTACAGAAACCTAAGAGCAGGGTGGAAGTTATCAAACTATCTGGTCCAGATCAAATTATTTTCCCCTTGCATCGTAATTTTACCAAAACATCTTCACTTTCCTACATTAAATATAAAGCAGACTGTAAGGAATGTCCAACCTCATACTTCACACTTTCCCAAACAGCTTTTGTTTACCTGTGTTCTGTGTTTGCCTCTTGGAAGGAAATATTTCTCTCCAAGACCAAGACTGAGATAAGGGAAGCCCTTAAGCGGGGTTCCTGGCGAGACCTCATCTGTGGGCAGAAAAACCCCAGAGTGATCCCAGTTAGATGTAAGCTGGTGCAGAGGATGGTGGTCCTTTGAAGTGAACCGCAGAGAAAAAGTGATTCTGGCCTCGGGGTAGCCCTGCCAGGGAATTGGGCCATGAGAAGGAGCATGAATCATACCCTTGATTCACTTTCCTCTGACATCTCAGCATCCTTGAACTCAGGGAGCAGGTTTTCAGTCTCTTGATGAGACCACTAGGCTTTTACACAAAAACACTGATCATCTACTTTGGGAAAACCCTGTCCCTTGGGTCCCTGAATCTTTGGACTTTGAGCTCGTGATGGGGGTGGTGGGGTCCTGGCCAAGGGACAGGGCAGCCTCTCCAGGAACCACCCAGGTTGTAGTGACCAGGCCCACATGTGCCTCCTCCTGAGGCAAGTGGCCAGAGGAGCCCAGTGTCTATCAGACTGAGGCCCTCGCTCTCCACTTGACTTCCATCCTGGGGCTCCGAGCTTTTGTGTCCACTCGAGGTACCCAGGGAGCAGTGATGGATAAACTCCCCCTCCTCCTGAGGCAAGTGGCCAGAGGGGCCCTGTGTCTATCAGACTGTGAGGCCCTCGCTCTCCACTCGACTTCCATTCTGGGGCTCCGAGCTTCTGTGTCCACTCAAAGTACCTGGGGAGCAGTGATGGACAAATTCCCAGACGTGGCCCCTAGAGCTCTGAACCCAGTAAGCCTCGAATTTTTAATAAACACTGTGCACGTTTCTGAAGTAGTTTGTCGAGTTCCCAAATCTGACATGTTCCCTTACACATAAGGAGGATCCTGAGCAAGCAAGAAAAGAACATAGATTCCAGACTGGTGTGCGTTTCTCCTGTTGGCGAATCTGAAGAGGCAAGTGACTGTACCTCACTACGAATTTCAGTTCCTAAGGGTTTTCCTCTCCTGTTCATCTCTAACTAACGCGTTGGCGTTAAATTCATCAATCTTTGTGTTTTTAGCCCATATGTTTATCTTGGGCTTCATTCCAGAGAGAATTTCAAAGCCTGTCACAAACTACATCGTATACAAGTTGAAGTAAAATTGATAATAAAAGACTGGGGAAAATACAGACTAAGAGTCAACACTGCTCAGTTTGAAAAGAGAAGCATTCATCATTAAGTAGAAACGTCTCAATCTAATTCTCATACTTCCCTCAATGGCCCCCCACTCCAGTACTCTTGCCTGGAAAATCCCACGGACGGAGCAGCCTGGTAGCCTGCAGTCCATGGGGTCGCTAAGAATAGGACACAACTGAGTGACTGCACTTTGACTTTTCACTTTCATGCACTGGAGAAGGAAGTGGCAACCCACTCCAGTGTTCTTGCCTGGAGAATCCCAGGGACGGGGGAGCCTAGTGGGCTGCCGTCTGTGGGGTCGCACAGAGTCGGACATGACTGAAGTGACTTAGCAGCAGTAGCAGCATGAACCCTTTACAATCATTCATAGCATCATTGATGTGACCTCAGTGTTCTAAAAACTTTGAAAATTCAAAAAAACACAAATTTTTGATGGAAAAGTAACACATTATCAGGAAAATGAAGATTAGTACAAATGATCGAAGACCATCAACTTTAATATTTAGGTGAGCTTCCTTCAGTGTGGAGATATATGTGAGTATCCATATAAGAAATTGGACTTATCATAACTGAGGTTATGCCCTTAAGGTTATGCCCCTTTTCAATTCTGCTTTATATGGAATGTTCAGAATAGGCAAATTTATAGAGAAAGGAAGTAGATTAGCCATTGTCTACAATGGGAGGGGAAGTAAGGAGGGAAGGCAGGTGGCTGCTGATGAGTAAAAGTTTATTAGAGTGAAAAACAATGTTCTAAAATTATTGTGATGGTTTGGCCACCCTATAAATCTATTGAAGATCATTGAATTGTGCACTTTAATTGGGTGAACTTTACAGTGTGTGAATTATATATCAGTAAATCTATTTAAAATGTTTCGGTTTCACAAAATAAATTCTATATTTTCTTTGCAATTTTCTTTCACCACCTTATGTTAAAATGAATATCAGTATATATTAGTTTGTTGCATAAATTGTGAGATTGTAAGGGTGATTACTTTGATATAGTTTGAAAACTTTACAAAATATTTTAATAAAATATGTTCTTCCAGAAAAGAAAAGCCATTTCCTGAATGAACATATATAATAATAGATATGGACACATCCATCCATCCATCTATCCTCACATTCATGCATCCACCCATCCATCCTGCATCCATCCAACTATCCATCCATCATTCCTTCCATCCTTCCATCCATCTGTCCTTCCATCCATGCATCCACCCATCTATCCACGTATCCATTTATCCATCTATCCCTCCATCCATTCATCCATCCATCTATCTATACATCTAACCACCTATCCACCATTTATCCATTGATCCATCCATCATCTATTCATTCGCCCACCTATTCATCCATCCATCCATCCATTCATCCACCTTCCATCCATCCATCATTCACCCATCCACCCACCTATCCATCCATCCCTCCCCCATCTATTCATCCATCCACCCATCCATTCATCCACCTTCCATCCATCCATCATTCACCCATCCATCCACCTATCCATCCACCCCTCTCCCTATCTATTCATCCATCCATCTATCCATTCAATAGTCATCCCCTGTCTAGCCACCTAGAGCCCAGCAGTGAACACAAGGCACGTGGCCTTGCCTTCACCAGATGACGCTCTCAGGGGCCACAGCAAGTGAAGCTGTGAACACCTGTCCCTCCAGTCATTCTTCTACCATTCACTAAACCAATTTGTTAATGAAACATGACAAGTATCTTTGAAAGGAAATGCTTGAGGCAGGCATAGAGTCATAGAATTTCAAGAGGTCCATAGCAATTTCTGTAATTCTATCATTTTATGGACATGAGAATTGACCCAGAGGAGTTCAATGATTTGATCGAGGGAGTAAATTGAAGCCAAAATGGAAACTTCTAAATTGCACAAACTCGTGTACAGACCCAGTGAACAAGAGTCATTTTTCTCTCTGGAGGCATATTTATAAGGCAGATTTTCTGGGAGAGTCCCAAACTTAGGTACTTTTATTCTTTTCCAAAGGCCATTTAAAATGTATAAGTATATAGATTTATTTCTTTCCTTTGTTAAGACTTATACAAAATAAATTCCAAAGTCAAGAGTGGTGTTTTTCTACAGCATGGTTTTGATTCCTTTGTCAGGCTGTATTTTTGGTTTATAAAATACAGTCACTATAACCACATTCTTCTCAAAAAGAGTAGGTGGCTGAGGCTTTGGAGTGTCCTGCCAATGTCATTAACTTGCTAAACCTGAACTTCTGCTTTCTCCAAATCTTTAATTACTCCCTGCCTCTCGCAACCCCGTCAATATTACAAGCAATTAAATTGCAGAGGTAACGTCATCTTGTTGACATCTGGAAGGCATTACCACTTGCCATTTTCCTCCCAACCGGACCCCAGGCCGAGGCTGAGCAGGACCCCAGCACCAGTGTCTGTGAGGGATGGACGTCCAGCCTGGGGTCTCTGGGTCACTCCAGGACTGAAGATGGTGGTGTCTGGGGAGGCTGTCAACACCGTGGATCTCCAAGAAATAGCAGGGTGACTCATCAGTGATGATGGCCAAGACTTCAGGCAGCAAGAAGTACCAGCAACTCACACGGACCCCAGCCATTATGCTCTAACTCAAGATCCAGGCACCAGGGAAGGATTTGCTCGATGAAAGGATGGATAAATAAATGATTCTTTAGTGGTAAACTTTCCAGCATTTTGTTGGGCTGGCCTGGAAGCCACCTAAGGGTAACATCTTGGATGACATTAATAGGGGCACATATGTCCCCTGAGGTTAGACACCCGCTGATGTGTGGGGGCCATGAGAGAAACAGGGGTCTTGTGACAGAGTCCCCGGAACTCTCCACTTTCCTCTGGCCTTTATTTGGTACGCCGGCAGCTGAGCCTCATTGCACATGTGTTTATCAGGTGCCCATAGATCCTGAGCTGAAAACCCATCGTGAAGGTGCTGGAGCCTCTAGCTTGCCCCCTGCTTCTGGGATTTCTCCTCTGATGCGCTTCCAATCCCGAGCCTGTCTTCTTCAGTGGGAATCACTGTCATTTAGAAGAACCACTTCTTGCTTAAAAAATAAAAAGGGTCAAATTGTCTTGTTCTCAATGCCAATTGTCTTAAACACGAGCCACAGCTGGGAAATAGAAGAGGAGCCCTGTCCAAACCTTTCTGGCATGTTTTCCTTCAAGCACCCACACTTTTCATGGGTCCCATGTGAGACCACGTGCACAGACAAGGAAACAGGCTGGCGGACAGCTCGGGGAAAAGCCCACTAAAAATAAACACAGCTCATCCTGCTCTGTATTTTTAAAGACTCCTCCATGTAATTCAAGAACCATCATTTAGACGCAGCCCTGATGGAGGCCACAGAGCAGGAGTGCCCGGCCGTTCCTCCTCCTGGGTGAGTCAGCCCTAAGAGCAGGTTAGACTAAGCCTGGGTCAGGAGGTGCATTTCTCTCCAAAATCTGTTCTCTCTCGATAATAAGGGGGTGAAGAGTTTAAAGCCACCACATATGATGTTCTGAAATGTTCTCTTTAAAGAGAAAAGCCCCTTGGAAAAAGTTCCCAGGGCTTCAGAGATGGCAGGTGTGGCTGGGAGGACTGGGCAAGAGCCTCCTCTGGGTAATGGGGTTGGGGATCTTCTCCTCGACTTGGGAACCTAACCGAAGAGAAAAAGAAGCAAAGGAAATCTTTGCTCCAGCATTAGGCATGTGGTTGGCATTCGCCAAGTGTTTGTTAATAATAATGACTGCTTGATGCCAAACCCCCTTTAGAGCAAATTGTCCCAGATCCAAATTCCACAACTAGCCTGAGGATCCAGGGCCCTGGCAGGAAGCTCGGAGGATTTGGAACGGTTCACACATTGCACAGCAGCCCGCTCAGCAGTGCGTCTCCTCCCAGCCCCCGGTTCCACTCCCAGCACCTCCAGATCCAGTGGGGTGCTAACTGGAAGCCCTTTTTCCCCAACTCTACCAGGCTTTCTGCATCACCTTCACAAGATAAACCAGGTTCTACTGGGTTCCTCCTCTGGAGGGCATGAATCAAGACAGACTTCATGAAAGCAAAGGACCCCCGGTGAGTGGGAAAGGATTGGGAGTCTGGGGTTAGCAGATGCAAACTCTTACATATAGGATGAATAAACAACAGGTCCTACTGTAGAGCGAAGTGGACTATATTCAATATCCTATGATAAACCACAGTTCAGTTCAGTTCAGTCGCTCAGTCGTGTCCGACTCTTTGCGATCCCATGAATCGCAGCACGCCAGGCCTGCCTGTCCATCACCAACTCTCGGAGTCACTCAGACTCACGCCCACCAAGTCAGTGATGCCATCCAGCCATCTCATCCTCTGTCGTGCTTTTCTCCTCCGGCCCCCAATCCCTCCCAGCATCAGAGTCTTTTCCAATGAGTCAACTCTTCGCATGAGGTGGCCAAAGTACTGGAGCTTCAGCTTTAGCATCATTTCTTCCAAAGAAATCCCAGGGCCGATCTCCTTCAGAATGAACTGGTTGGATCTCCTTGCAGTCCAAGGGACTCTCAAGAGTCTTCTCCAACACCACAGTTCAAAAGCATCAATTCTTTGGCAATCAGCTTTTCTCACAGTCCAACTCTCGCATCCATACATGACTACTGGAAAAACCATAGCCTTGACTAGACGGACCTTAGTCAGTAAAGTAATATCTCTGCTTTTGAATATGCTATCTAGGTTGGTCATAACTTTTCTTCCAAGGAGTAAGCGTCTTTTGATTTCGTGGCTGCAGTCACCATCTGCAGTGATTTTGAAGCCCAGAAAAATAAAGTCTGACTCTGTTTCCACTGTTTCCGCATCTATTTCCCATGAAGTGATGGGACCAGATGCCATGATCTTCATTTTCCGAATGTTGAGCCTTAAGCCAACTTTTTCACTCTCCTCTTTCACTTTCATCAAGAGGCTCTTTAGTTCCTCTTCACTTTCTGCCATAAGGGTGGTGTCATCTGCATATCTGAGGTTATTGAGATTTCTCCCGGCAATCTTGATTCCAGCTTGTGTTTCTTCCAGTCCAGCATTTCTCATGATGTATTCTGCATGTAAGTTAAATAAGCAGGGTGACAAGATACATCCTTCACGTACTTCTTTTCCTATTTGGAACCAGTCTGTCATTCCATGTCCAGTTCTAACTGTTGCTTAGTTAATATTTTAACTAAGGCACTTTTAAAATCTGTATTCTGAATCTATTTCTTTTAGGATTCTATTAAGTGGTGTTAATTTTTATTGCTACTTATAATTCCTGTCGTACACTTTTGTTTAGAGAACCAGAAATCTCTCAGTGACAATGGAGTTACATAAACATTTTAGCTCACTAACAATCCAAATTACTGTAGAAAATTTACTCCTATTTGCCAACTGATAGCAGGGTCCATGAAAGGTTGCTGTACAACTCAGCAAGAATCAGTTCTATTAAAATACTATTCTTAGAGGGCTCTGCTTCTCCAGGTATTCAGGACTTGTGAATGTTAGTCGTTCTTTTGTTTTTATCAGATTACCTAATTGCCTTTAGTGTAGAGTTATTTTACTTGGGATTTTATTTTAAAAAGTAGGAATATCTTGAAACTAAGCAAATATACACTAAGACTTGAAAAAGTATGTAAATTACTATGTTGTTGTTATTTAGTCACCAAGTCGTGTCCAACTCGTTCAGATTCCATGGACTGCAGCATATCAGGCTTCCTTGTCCTTCACCATCTGGTGGAATTTGCCCAAATTCATGTCCATTGAATTGGTTATACCATCCAACCACCTCATCCTCTAGGATAACTGTAAATACAATCTGCTCTAAACAATGAAGTCCTTTGGAACCTCCATTCTTAATTTTCTGGTAAAATTCTTAGGCATATGTGGCCAAAGAAGATCTCTAAAGAGATTAAAACAGATTAAAGAGATCAAATCTCTTTTAAAATTACTCAATTATTCCATTCATTTCTCCATCTTTCGTATCTGTGTTGAATCTCGTCTGAATTAGAATAGCCACTTCCTTTATATCAGAGAGGTGTATCAGGGCTTTAAATACAATTGCCCAGTACTCTCAATGTCCCTGTTTATCATTCAGACTTTATAACAGAGAGTTAGCTTCATTTGCTGCTCAGCAATATTTATCTCAGAGATATAGACAAAGATAAAATGAAGATTGTCTCCTTTCTTTAAAAGTTTGACAACAGCTTTTTATTACCCAAGTTGGGTACTCTTCATCTGTCTTTTCCTCTATTTGGTTCAACAAGGCAATGGCTAAGATTTTCTCAAATAGTGGATTTCCTATAATCTTGTTATTTTCAGTAAAGATTACTTCCCATACTCTCATCACTTTAGCTTCAGCGAAAGGCTATGTAATGGTTTCTTAATGGATACACAATGTGATCCCTATACTAGGGTGGAGATTTTTTAGGGGAAGAAAAGAATGTTATGATTGGATGGATTGGCAACTTCTCTGGGTAAGATTCTGTGATAAGAGACTAATACCTCCCAATAGGACTATAAAACAGTCTGGGAGATCCTCAACTCTGGATGGCCATTTGGAGCCAGCATAGGATCAAAGGAAAAGGATCAACGGGAGATGGACTACCTGTGAACTAAACTTTAAGGAAGAGATTTTAAAAAGTGGGGGTAGGGATCTTTGATGTCTATGACTTATCCAACCAAACGTTATGGCAGGGATTTGGGGAAGGAGCCCTGTCAAGGAATAATGTACACACACTTGGCTGAGGTGTGGCTGGTGTCATAAAGCTTAGCCATCTTTAGCAACCAAGTCACATAACAAAGTACAGATGCAGTGAAGGAACTGGAGACCTCACTAATAAAGGCAGTGAGTTCAATAGAGAAACTGAAATTTAATACAGAATTGCAAAGAAATGGTCCTTTGTCAGCTTGTCTACAGAAACTCTCTCCCTTCACTTCTACTCCTCCAAAGATCATTTTTACAGACCATGAATACATTATCTGTATTCATTGACAATACTCTAAATATAGAAAATACCTCCTCAGGACAAGCTAAATGGCTCTCATCTCTACCTTTTTCTACTAACATCCTTTTAAAATGGCTTTGTAAATCTATTAGCACATTTTGGAGATGTTTCCATTATAGAAACAGACAAGTTGCTAATTGATCTTTTCTGAAGATGCTCCCCTTCTATAAATGAAGAAGTTTTAAGATTCACGTATGTAATGAGGACGTCTTACTTCCATATTCTAGTATAAATCTTAGTACTTAACACAGTGAGTGTTGAATGTGTGAATGAATAAAAAGAGTTTAGAGATTTGAATTTTACCAACATGAACTAAAAGACATAATAGTGTTTTTTTAAAAAATACATTTTAATCTTATAGTTCTTATCATTTCTCCAAAAGACTGTTCTCTTGGTTATCAGAAGTTCCTACCAGTTTCTGATTTTAAAATGAGTAATTTCTCTTTTAAATGCCTGTAGATGCCTTTCCTGAGTGTTTGGAAGTTCTCTGACCAAAATCAAAAGGATGGAAGCCCATATTTCATTGGAGATTTAAAATAACTGATTACTGGGATTAAAGTAATATTTTAGTAAATTCAAAGTTCTCAATTAACCACTGACTGAACTAATTTATCACTTAAATAAAAAAATTTATTTAGCTTACTAGAAATTAACAAAGGATGCTGAGTTGAATTGTGTATGGGGTACTGAGAGAGGGTGTGGGCAGAGTGAAGAGTAAGAACCAAGACCTGTTAGGAAGTCACAGCTGCTGTCACTTTCTCATACCTGGAGTAAAGTCTTTTCAGAGTTAGAAAACATCCAAGGATGTAATTCATTATTTTACAGCTGAGGAAGCTGAAAGAGGGAGTAATTTAAGAAGCCTTACAATTGTACTCATTTCACATGCTAGCAAGGTTATACTCAAAATCCTTAGAGCTAGACTTCAGCAGTATGTGAACCAAAAACTTCCAGATGTACAACCTGGGTTTCAAAGAGGCAGAGGAAACAGAGATCAAATTGCCAACATTCCTTGGATCATGGAGAAGGCAAGGGAGTTCCAGAAAAATATCTACACTTCTGCTTCATTGGCTATGCTAAAACCTTTGACTGGGGATCACAACAAACTATGGGAAATTCTTAAAGAGATGAGGGTACCAGACCACCTTCCCTGACTCCCAAGAAACCTGTAGGTGGGTCAAAACGCAACAGGTAGAATCTTACATAGAAACACTGTTTCACATTTGGGGAAGGAGTACAACAATGCTATATATTGTCACTCTGCTTATTTAACTTATATGAGGAGTACGTCATGGGAAATGCTGGACTAGATGAATCACAAGCTGGAATAAAGATTGCCAGGAGAAATATCAATAACCTCAGATATGCAGATGAAGCTACTCTAATGGCAGAGAGAACTTAAGGAGCCTCATGAGAAGGTGAAAGAGGAGAGTGAAAAGACTGGCTTAAAACTCAACCTTCAAAGAACTAAAATCATGGCATCTGGTCCCATCACTTCATGGCAAATAGAAGGGGAAAAAGTGGAAGCATTGCCAGATTTTTCTTTTCTTGGACTCCAAAATCACTATGTTCAGTGACTACAGCCATGAAATTAAAAAGCACTTGCTTCTTGGAAGAAAAGCTATGACATACCTATATTGCATATAAAAAGCAGAGACATCACTTTGCTAACAAAGGCCTGTATAGTCAAAGCTGGGCTTTTTCTAGTAGTCATGTACAGATGTGAGGGTTGGACCATAAAAAAGGCTGCTGCTGCTGCTAAGTCGTTTCAGTTGTGTCCGACTCTGTGCGACCCCATAGACAGCAGCCCACCAGGCTCTACCATCCCTGGGATTCTCTAGGCAAGAACACACGAGTGGGTTGGCATTTCTGTCTCCAATGCATGAAAGTTAAAAGTGAAAGTGAAGGCGATCAGTTGTGTCTGATTCTTCGTGACCCCATGGACTGCAGCCTACCAGGTTCCTCCATCCGTGGGATTTTCCAGGCAAGAATACTGGAGTGGGTTGCCATTGCCTTCTCTGAAAAAGGCTTAACAGCAAAGAATTGGTGCTTCTGAACTGTGGGGCTGCAGTTCCTTTGACTGCAAGGAGATCCAGCCAGTCAATCCTAAAGGAAATCAGTCCTGAATATTCATTGGAAGGACTGAGGCTGAAGCTGAAGTTTCAATACTTTGGCCACCTGATGCGAAGAACTGACTCATTAGAAAAGACCCTGATGCTGGGAAAGATTGATGGCAAAAGAAAAAGAGGGAAATAGAAGATGAGATAGTTAGATAGCATCACTGACTCAATAGACATGAATTTAAGCAAATTCCAGGAACTTGTGGAGGACAGAGAAGCCTCATGTGTGGCAGTCCATGGGGTCACAAATAGTTGGTCTTGATTTAGCAACTGAAAAACAATCAGTTCAGTTCAGTTGCTCAGTCATGTCTGACTCTTGGTGACCCCAACGACAGCAGCATGCCAGACCTCCCTGTCCATCACCAACTCTCAGAACTTACTCAAATTCATGTCCATCAAATCAGTGATGCCATCCAACCATCTGATCCTCTGTCATTCCCTTTTCCTCCTGGCTTCAGTCTNAATGTAAAGGAATATAGAAAGAATATATATATGTAACTGAGTCACTTTGTTGTATGACAGAAATTAACACCACACTGTAAATCAACTATATTTCAATAAAACTTCTTTAAAAAAGAAAAGACAGTAAAGGAGTTGGCAGCTGCTCCAGTGACCAGGTGATGGGGGTAAGGCTGGTCACTTCTCCAAGTCCCTTCTCTTCTGCAGGCGGCAGAGGGCCCACCCTTCTCTGCAACTAACAGTATACTCTCCTGCTTTTTGACCCTGGTCACCTCAGGGAGCATCCAGCACTTGGGATAATGTCATCTCCAAACACATTTCCTCCACATTTTCAGGGAGCAAAGAAGTCACACTTTCAAGTCTCTCAAAGACAAGGTCATGAGCCCCTGGCTTAATGAGGCCACACCACGATCATGGCCACTCAGCCCGGGGAACCCACACCCCAGCTGCCCCCCAAGCAGCCTCATCCAGGAGGAATGGAATTAGATTCTCATTGTCGCTCAGCTTGCCAGAGAGTTGTGGGTTTTGCCAACTTTGGTGTCTTTTCTGCCAACACACACGGGTATTCACATCATCCGACTGCCGGGGTTGGAGGGTCCAGGTGGCTCAGCTCACAGGCACAGTGCAGAGAAAGAGGCTGAGTTGTCCATTGTTTGAATTTACTCTCAATAACAGTAATTTTATTGAGCTCTGTTGTGTATTAACATACATGGGAGAAGGAGATTCGCAACAGCGAAGGGGAAAGGGATTGCATGTTTTACAGATGGGGCTCAATGTCTTTCCAATAAGAGCATAGCTCCACTTCCTCCACTGCAGTCAGCAAATGTACTCAGCAAGCTAGGGCCCTCATGTGGGGTGGGCGCTCTGATGGGACCCTAGAAACTCAGAGGTGAGGCGCAAGACACAGTCTTGTCCTCAGGGAGCTTCTGACAGCTTAGAACCCAGAACGCCAAGCAAAATATGACGAAAAGGAAATTTCAGCGTTGTTTCTTGATTTTGGTGTTGGCTGTATAGATGTGTTCCATTAGTGAAAATTCAATGAATTGTACACTCATCTCTGTGTGTATACCTTGGAGTGTGTACACATATATGTATCATCGGTCTCAGATGGTAAAGAATCCACCTGCAATGCAGGAGACCAGGGTTCAATCCCTGGGTTGGGAAGACCCCCTGGAGAAGGAAATGGCAACCCACTCCAGTATGCGTGCCTGGAGAATTCCATGGACAGAGGAGCCTGGAAGGCTACAGTCCAAAGGGTTGCAAAGAGTCAGACACAACTGAGAAACTAACACTTTAAAAAAGCTAAAGACATGTTTGAAATCTAAAGATTCATTCCAACACGTGATCATGTGCATGGGGAACAGACCTTTTCCCAAATTCTGAGGATCTTTTCCCTAAAACACCCTATCCTTTGGGAGGGGGTGTCTGAGCCTAGGCAGAGGTCTGCTCACCAAGGGTTGGGGCATCTCATCTGGTGAGAAGCTGCCCTGGGCAGATGCCCAGGTGAGTCCAAGTGCAGCCCCAGGAGTCCTGCCATGGCTCAGGGCCGGATTGGCCCCCAAGGGTTGGGGTGATGGCCGGATGGTGGTGAGATGTTCACGGTGGAGCTGGTGGAGCGGGCGCTGCCGTGTCATCTACACTCCCCAGGCCCGCAGCTCTCACAAGGGCAAGGCATCTGCTCGTGTCCCTTTGGTGGTCCTCACTGACTTCCATAAAGGAGGTGCTGAGGTGAGCCCGTGACCACCCCAGCTCACTGCCTGCTCAGGTTTCCAGCTGTAGCTCCAGGCGGGACTGCGGTGGAGGCCGGATGTCTCTGGAACAGAGCAGACAGAATGAGACAAGCTGGCTGGACTTGATGGAGCAGGATCTTGGGGAGGAGAGAGCTGCATGGACAGAGACGAGCTCCCGGTGCAAGGTCAGCTGGCCAGCTGGGGCTCAGGGCCCTGGGGAATCTGAGAGACGTGGGGGCCTACCCTGCATTTTCCTGTTCAGAGGGGCAAGGAATCTGGAGTATTTACCACCACTACTCCCCCAACTCATCTGCAGGGGTGAAGGCTGTGTCGTAAATATCAGCCCTCCAGCATTTCTGACTTACTGTCTTCCCAGGGGAGAAAATACCCTAGAGGGAGGGCCACAGCTGGGATGAGGGCAGAGCACTGACAATGCCACATTGCTTTTCCATTTCTGCTTTGCACGGAGTTGTTTGTTTTTCCATGAATTGGTCATGAACTTTTGAAAATGTATTTTATACATCTATCTACACGATCCTGATTTTTTTCTTTTATTCTCCTGACATAATGAATGACATTGATTCATTTTCAAGTGTGAAGCCAATCTTGCTTCCCAGAACAAACCCAACTGTTTTTGATGGCTGGTCATTTTTATACACTGCTAATATTCATCTATATACCATAAGCATATATGATTTAAAGTAACCACTAGCACTTTATTTAAGACTTTTGGATCTTTGCTTATGAAGATGACTGCCCTACAATTTTCTTTTTTTCTAGAGTCCTTGTCACTGGATTTTGTTATAAGTTCTTCTGGGTTCATAAAATGAGCAAGGAAGTAGGCTCTTTTTTATATTTTCTGGAAAAGTTTATGTAAGACTGATGAGAAGAATCTTCCAGTAATCCTCCTGGGTCTGGAGATTTGGGGGAATGTGTTTAATTACAAATTCAAGTTCTTTACTAAAAATAGTACTATCCTGGTTTTCTACTTCTTCTAGAATCTGGTTTTGGCAATTCATGTTTTTCAAGTCATATTATCTAAATTGAAAAATAAGTGCAAAGTGAAGGTTGGAAAGATATCAAAGATAATTGAATTTAATTATTACTACAAATGTCTGAGTGATCCATTGATAGGCTGGTGATGACTCATGTATTTAATAAGTCATTTATGTCATTTATTGTGTATTTATTTCCCGAAATTTATTTTCTTGCCTTCCTTCCTTCCAATGGAGTCACTAGTTTTGTTTTCGTAATTGAAATTTTTATGTAATTTGTGTTCTGCTGTCATTAATGCTTAATGAAGCAGACTTTCTCGAGTCATTGGAGTTATTACACTGACTTTAATTTCAATTTGGAGAAATTCTTCTGCCAAGAGAACGGCAACTGGAATGTCAACAAAAGTGTTAAAGAAATTCTTAGATTCAGATGAACTAAAAATGTGACATCATAATATATACACAATGAGTTATTTGAGAAAAATTGTCTCTATCACAGAAAACTTTATGAAATATTTTAACTTTATTATATAAATTGCTATCATTTATATGATGACTTTTCACCACTGATATCCACACAGTATGTTCATTTTTCCTCTTCCAAATTTTAAAATTCTGGGTTACGATGAAGAAAGTTGAAAATAGCAGTTTTACTGCTCAATTTTCAATTTCTTGAAATCTCTAATTAAGATTATACTGTAGCTTGATCTTTAATGGCCAGAATATTGTCTCTATAGAAACTGGATTTGGCATTCTTTGTATGTGAATCTTTTCAGTCATGCGAACATTTTCATTTTAAAAACTGTCTTATAGTTTATTGGATGCCACTCATTGCAGATTTCACATACAATTTCTCTTTTTCCCAACACATTATCATGAATAGCTTTAAAGACAGCAAAGTCAAAAGAATTTTCAGGAGACACCTTGTGCCTACCGCCTGTTCTCTGCCTTTGACACTGTTCTATCAATTTCTTCATTTCATAAATCCCCATCTCTTTATTTCTTATAGCTATAAAAGTATACATTAATACCCTCACAGCTGAGGCCATATCTTCTTGGTTCAGATTCATGCTATACATCTTTATTGACCCAAGAATCCTTTGGGATTTCTGGTCAGAATTCTGCTGACACCTCTTTCTTTACCATACTATGGTTATTCACCCTCAAGGGCTCTCTGAGAAAGGCTTTTGAATCACTGCTTAATGTTAAAAGTTACTTTTTCAGTTCCTAAGTCAAACCTGTATTTCTTATAGCAGGTGTGAAAGCAGCAAGCTGCTCACAAATCTCAGCTTCCTTGTTTTCATTCTGAAGGCAGATCAACAGGTATAATAAATATTAGTTGTTCAATGTGCCTTTTTTTTTTTATCAAGTATGACCTAGTTGAAATAAGTAATACTCAATTTTCTCATTGTTATACATTTTTTTTTCTTTCACTTTGTTATGGTTGTTATCCAGCCACTAAGTCATGTCCAACTCTTTGCCACCCCATGGACAGCAGCACGCCAGGCCTCCCTGTCCCTCACTATCTCCCAGAGTTTGCTCAGACTCATGTCCATTGAGTCAGTGATGCTATCCAACCATCTCATTCTCTGTCACCTTTTTCTCTTCCTGCCCTCAATCTTTCCCAGCATCAGGGTCTTTTCCAGTGAGTCAGCTCTTTGCAGCCACTGGCCAAAGTGTTGGAGCTTCAGCTTCAGCATCAGTCCTTCTGTTCAGGGTTGATCTCCTTTAGGATTCACTGGTTTGATCTCCTTGATCTTTTTCACTTTATCATTCCTCAAACTATTAATCTTAGTTTGAATTCTCCTTCCTACAGATTCATTATTTGTTTAATTGTTTTTATCTGTCTTTCATGTTTACCATTCTAGAATCAAATTCCGAACTTGTTCCTAAAAATGCCTTATTATGGTCTTTACGTATTGTGCTGTGAATGCCTTAAAAAGCAGTTTAATACTCAGTTAAGTACTGGACATGTAACTTTCTCAGAATACCATACCAATGGTCTCTGTTAGTGTTGAATACTGTTGTTTTACTCCTTAATCAGCTTTATTAAAAACCATACTTATGGCATGTACAAGCTTTCCTGGTGGCTCAGATGGTGAAGAATCTTCCTGCAATGTGGGAGACCCAGGTTTGATCCCTGAGTCAGGAAGATGCCCTAGAGAAGGAAATGGCCACTCACTCCAATGTTCTTACCTGGAGAATCCCATGAACAGAGAAGCCTGGTGGGTTACAGTCCATGCGGTTACAAAAAGTCAGATAATGAATGAAGCGACTGAGCACACACCGTCTAGCTGCGATTTGGGGGTAGGAGGTACAGCATTTTGTGCAGGTTTTGTAAATGTTATCTGTAGGAGTGCTCAACCAGCCAAATTTCCAGCCATTAACTAGAAGACAAAGCTAACTTCTAATGTGCCGTATTTACCCAGGCTGTCTAGAATCAAATCTCTTTTTCAATAGAAAAAGAGTCCTTACTGAAAAGAAGGTAAAACTAATGTCTTTTTTTAAGCTTATTGACCTTGAGGTTGTAAGAGAATTGGAGATCCCATAGACGTCCCTCAGAAAGGGACACAGAGACAGCTGAGAACTTGACCCACATCCTCCTGCCGCCCGGACTCTGACCCTGGAGTGTGATTTGGCTGTAGGAGAATGAAGAGTTAACTGTGGTGAGCATTGCAATCTGCTCAACAAAGACTTCCCTCCTTATTATTTTTCTCCTACTTCTCATAAACCCTCCCTCGAGGACCATTTCAGCAGGAATATGATCAGAGCGTCCTATGAAATGGCTGTGCTTTGGTTACTGAAGCACTTAGGAAATATGGTTTCCCAACCACATCTTGGGAACAAAGAGGTCAGATGCAGTTTTCAAGTGTGATGTTCTATTGTTTCGTAGTAGAGGAATTCTGAGTTTGCCAATGTTTTCAATGGCTAAAAGAACAAATAAGACCAGTCCACATAAACCCGCCTTACGGGTTTCACAAGCACACAGATGCACCATGGGGTGAAGGCCTGGAACAGACGTGCCCTGGGAGGAGAGGGTCCCAGTCCAGAGACGTGCCGGGTTTGACTTCCTGCAGTTATTTGTGTGAGGACACAATGCTCTGGGACTCTGCTGGGAGGCTTCTCCCCACCCTAATCTCTTCCAATCATGCAGAATGTAATGAGCCCTCAAAGGGAAAACAACTTCCATTTCGGCCTGTGGAGCGTTTGTTTATAGCTGGGCTTGCAAAGAAGTATCTGGAATTATTTATTGGTAATTTGCACATTACTGAATAACAGATGGTCTGCAGAAGGGAGTCTCTTTTGCAACTTAAAAAATGGTTGGATTTCACATGCCGTCTGTGGAAGGCGACTTGTGTTGCACGAGAAGTCCTTCCAGGGCCCCCGAAGGCCAGGCGAGCACCCTGAAGATGGCAGGCGTGTGTTCAGAACCGGGGAGCCTCTGGGTTGGCGTGGTCCCACACTGGGCTGAGTGATTGTTGAGACTCCTAGTGACACGTGAGGACAGTGAACCACCAGAGAGGGTCAGCATGGAGCTTGTGACCACGTTTCCCCAAAACAACTGAGTAATAAAAACAACAACAGTTTCTTGTTATTTCTGAGGATCCGCTGCACTCAGTGTCCTGGCACGAAAAAGAGAAGAGAAGATGGGAGAGGATGAGGCGGGGTGGGGGAGGGGGGGGTCAGGANTGACACGTGAGGACAGTGAACCACCAGAGAGGGTCAGCATGGAGCTTGTGACCACGTTTCCCCAAAACAACTGAGTAATAAAAACAACAACAGTTTCTTGTTATTTCTGAGGATCCGCTGCACTCAGTGTCCTGGCACGAAAAAGAGAAGAGAAGATGGGAGAGGATGAGGCGGGGTGGGGGAGGGGAGGATCAGGATGGGGGAGGGGAGACGGCAGGACCTAAATCCAGGCAGCTGCCTACACTTCTGGGCGGGGTTGCTGTTACCCACACCAACGTCCTGTGCAGACACATGTGATGTGCGGCATCCACTGAGGCCCAGAGACAGCAAGGCCTCAGGAAGCCCCAGCGCTGTGTCCTCCCAGGGCGTCGCTTCCCCCTTAGGAGCAGCTGGGTGAGTCCAGGCCTCAGGCCATGTGTCCTGGGCCCTGGAGCCTGGGGCTCTGAAATGGGGCTGGGAGGGTGATAGGCTGTGCTGGAGGAGGTCCCCAACCTGGTGGGGACGGGGAGGGGGTACTGGGACATGCCACTGCCCCAGATGTGGGACCCCTTTGCTCTTGGATAAGGAGCCAGCCCTGCTGCTCACTCTTGGGGCTCCGGGCCTGGCGGGTGGGGGCTAGACTCGGTGGTGGGGGGGTGTGTGTGGAAGGATGAGGAAGGGCCGGGGCCATTTTCTGTACTCAGACTGAAGATGACATAGGAGGGTGAGCTGCCTCTCAACCAGGAACGCTTAGGGGCTCAGCAGTGAACCAAGCCCGTGTGTTCTGTTCTCAGAAGGAAGACACGCGATGCTACCCTGAGAGTGTGAACTACTGATAGCTGGCAAAAGGCCCCTGGAGTTCCCGTCTACACTGAAGCCCTTCAGACCCCAGGAGGGTGAGCGCCCGAGGTGGTCATAAACACACAACACACTTCTGGGGCTTCCACTTTCCAGACGGAATCTGGATGGCATTTGCCCTGTTGAAGTGAGGTGGACTCTAAGGCCCGATCTGACTTTAGTGTGTCCTGCACCCCGAGAAGACCAGTTCTTCAATAACACTGTGACAGCTTCTGTTGGTAGAATATTCTTAGTGTCCAAAAGACTTCTCTGTCCTCTATTTCGCTGATTTCTATAATTAAATTAAAAAACTTTTTCAGAACACATTTATGAAGTTATTGCCAAATGGAGTGGTGCTAGCGGTAAAGCCACCTGCCGATGCAGGACACATGAGATGCGGGTTGGACCCTTGGGTTGCAAAGATCCCCTGGAGAAGGAAATGGCAGCCCACTCCAGGATTCTTGCATGAAGAATTCCACGGACAGAGGAGCCTGGTGGGCTACAGTCCATGGGGTTGACAAAGCTGGACACGAGTGAAATGACACACCAAATGGAAAAGGGCTAAAAAACACCAGAAGATCAGCAGAGGATGCTGAACTTTCTTTCAGAGGTACATCTAAAATGAGGAAAAGGAAAATGTATAGGAAGGAGGGAAGGGAGGCGAAAAAGACCCTGAGATGAGTTCTTTCTGTAATCACTTGGGAAGCAAGTCCCTCTGGAGGCATCAGCCCCATGAGCCGAGGCCATCCAGAGAAGGTGACAGAGAGGAAAGAGGACTTGCCCGAGACACCACGTTCCTTGGTGACACAGCCGGGAGAGGGCCCTGCAGCTGCTCAACAGAGGAGACGCCCCAAGGAGGCCTGAGGAAGCAGGGGTTGCCGTCTCACTAGGTGGCTCCCTGAGAAACCCTGACTGGCTCTGTGTCTGAAGACGAGGAAAGCACCCTCCGTGTGCCTGGGTGTGGGGCTCACAGCCTCTGCCCCGCAGCAGATGCCGAGACAGGCCAGTCAGCTTTAGTCTGGGCTGGTGTCATCCCCCTCAGTGCCGTGGGTTTAATCGAGGGGGAGTCCACGGGAGGGAGACTGAGACCCCAGCGTCATGCCATGGCTATGGCTCACTTCCTCAGCACCCTGCCTTGTCTTGTCTCTCTCTCTGGCTGGGTCCAAGGGCTCCTGACTGTGTGGCTCCATGGCTGGGTCCCCCGTCACCCACTCTCACCCCCTCCCACCAGCGTGTCCCTCCATGTCCACCCCAGCACAACCCACATCCTCTTCTGCTCCTCACCCTGCAGCCGGGGCCCCCTTCTCCAGCCCCATCCAGGCTGCAGCTCCAGATTTGTGCACATCGGGGGTCCCGCATCCTTCCCCATTTCCCGTGTGCTCGCACAAGACAGAGCTCGTAGGAGAGCTGGTTAATCTTGCCCCTCTTTATCAGCCCCGGTTAACAGAAGGGAGGCCTGACTTGGCACAGGAGGAATTTAAACTGGGAGGGCAGAGGGAGGCTTGGGGATTATCTGTGGATTTCCTTTATTTGTTCTCTTTCCTCCTTTGCGGCGGCTAATCCAAATTTGATGGGAAGTGAGGCATCAGCTGTCTCAGGGGCCTCGAGGGACCCTTTGTGATGTGACTTTTGTCACTTCTTGCCTTTGTGTCCCAAACCTACATTTCTCCCACCCTCCAGCCCCACACATTGTGCTGCTGTGTTTCCTGAAGTTCCAAGTGGTTTTTGACCCAAAGTTGGTGCTGCAGGCCCACGTGAAGGACCTCAGCTGGTCTTTTCAGGCTCAGAGAGCAGGTTGTAGGTGTACCCCTGGCCTCAGGCCAAATGCCCTCTGTGTTTGAGGGTGCTCTGGGGACCAAGCACCTTCATTCTACAGATTCTGCTCCCCACCTGTTAGTACCCCAGTCCCGCAGGGCCTCTGAGGAGAAAGGGACCCCAGTGCTCACATTCTCCTGGGACTTGGGAGACTGGGCTGGAGGCCCTTGGGAAGCAAGGCCTCATCCCCCAGCCACCCGGGCGCTGCATCAGGAATGCACCAGCCCCGCCACCTGCTCTCTCAGGAGTTCCACACCTCCTGCATGAAACAACAACCTGAAGAAGGGTGTTTGATCAGAGGCAGAAGGCAAAACCCACTGATGGATTTTTCTTAAACTTTAAAATCCCCAGGGTTGGTCTTTTCTGAGCCTGATTCTGACAATTCTGACAAGGTTTTAATCAGTACCACCATCAACTCATTTACAGCAAACATTTTCCTTTTGGATTGGGTCTTACAGTCCTCTGGGGCTCCCCTGTTGGCTCAGTGGTAAAGAATCTGCCTACAATGCAAGAGACGTGGGCTTGATCCCTGGGTCAGGAAGATCCCCTGGAGAAGGAAGTGGCAATCTGCTCCAGTGTTCTTGCCTGGAGAATTCCATGGACAGAGGAGCCTGGTGGGCTATAGTCAATGGAGTCACAAAGAGTCAGACATGACTGAGTGACTAATACTTTATAGTCCTTTAAGCTCTGGGTGAATTACTATGATTTACAATATCTGAATTTTTCTTTCCCCTATCAGGAAGTCAAAGGCAAGTTTCATTAAAAAAAAAAAGACATTTTATTAGAAATTAGGAAGTTGGATTTACCTCATTCAAGAATAAAAGCTATATGACCTCACTAATCCCATGGTATATTTGAGGACCGATTTAATTGAATTAGTCAAGAGAAGACAGAGATAAAAGGAATTATTCCTCTACTAACAAATGAAAATGAATTGTGGGTAAAACAAACCAGACCATCGGTTAACTTCAGAGTCTGCTAGTTCAAGTTTAGGGGGAGTGAGTCAGCAGGGCCTGTGCCCGAAATGGGTGCAACCCCAGGCGGGAGCAGGAGGGCTCTAGACTCTGAATTAAGCTCCAGGCAACTGTGTCGCCCTGCCCCCACCCCCTCCCCGAAATTGGCCTCTCAAATTCCAAGAGTGAAAGTTAAGTTACACAAGTGATTTTTGAAACCAACTCTTCTAGAACTTCAAAAAAAAAAAAAAAAAGGAGAGTCATGAGTTTTTTTTACTTCTAGTTACAAGTTTGTCTTCAAACCTTTTTGACTTACAGTTACATCGACAGATTTAAAGTAATTGCAGCTTGTATGAGTATGTCGTAAAAACCCAAGCTGGTCTTCCCAGCTGACCTCTGAAGTAAACAAATGCACTCGGAGAGATCTTTGGCCACAGAAATTTTCTTTCTCTTTGGAACAATATGAAGTGGACTTCTTTGAGGAATAATTTAAGCAGCAGGAAAGAGTCTAGTAGTCAGTGAAGAATTCGCAATATATCCTCGTAACACATTACTTACTCCAGCTCACGAGTTCCAGTCTCCCCAGCACTGGGAAAGTCAGCTAACAGTTTTGATTCTCAGGCTGTGTGCGCTTAGTTTACCATGTTCGCTAATAACTCCCACTCCTTCCCCAGGGGCCATTCTGAGCTGCACCTTAAAGAAAGAACATAATGAAGTTTTGCATTTTGACCTATTAAGACCCCTCTGTGTGCATACATTTCGGGGATTTGTTCATTCCACACATTACACTGACTGCCAAGGGCAACTGAATGGGAAGAGCCACACCTGTTAAAGCTGGGGCCCCACCTCTGACACAAGACTCAAGACCCCCAGGAAGGGCCCAGAACGGTTTCTGTAACTTGGAGAAACATGAAATCACTACTTCCTCTTTTCCTGCCTTCCTGCCTCCAAATTCAAGGACTTGGGACATCTAGACGTGGGAGACCCTCTGGTTTGCTGGAGGGATGGGTTATTGAAGCAGCTTTCTCACTGACCTTCTTTTCCCTTTCTCAAACCACTGCCTGAGCAATTTTCTGAGATGCAAACAAGTCCACATTAACCCAGTGTGTGAAGCTTTCAGTAACCTTTTGTGGCTTAAAATCGTTTCCAAGGATACAATCTTTCATAATCTGGTTCCATTCCAGCTGACCCACCTGGACACCTAGGATGATAAGAATGTCCCCTCAGGTTCACTCAGTAGACCAATGCTCTTTTATGGTACCTACAGTGCCCTTTTTGCAAAGGTAGTGCTAAATTACAGATGGTGTGTAGCGTGGATAAACCGTGTGGCTGCCAGAAACTTCAGAGAAAGAGGCCCCAAAGAAAGGCTAACTATACATTTCATCATTACTTCATTAGCTGAGTCATATCGTGTCTGACTCTTTGCAACCCCATGGACTGTAGTCCATCAGGCTCCTCTGTCCATGGAATTCTCCAGGCAAGAATACTGGAGTGGGTTGCCATTCCCATCTCCAGGGGAATCTTCTCAACCCAGGGACTGAAGCCAAGTCTCTCCAAATGTAGACAGATTCTTTACCATCTGAACCACCAGGGAAGCCCTCATATCTGTGTTGCTGCTGCTGCTCCTAAGTCACTTCAGTCGTGTCCGACTCTG
Source organism: Neotragus moschatus (assembly GCA_006410615.1). NCBI lineage: Eukaryota > Metazoa > Chordata > Mammalia > Artiodactyla > Bovidae > Neotragus > Neotragus moschatus. The sequence goes on from SJYA01002862.1 coordinate 855,326, forward strand.
TGCGACCCCATAGATGGCAGCCCACCAGGCTCCCCTGTCCCTGGGATTCTCCAGGCAAGAACACTGGAGTGGGTTGCCATTGCCTTCTCCAATGCATGAAAGTGAAAAGTGAAAGTGAAGTCGCTCAGTCGTGTCCGACCCTTGGTGACCCCATGGACCGCAGCCTTCCTGGTCTTTTTGTCACAGAGACCAGAATCAATGGTGGCACCAGGTATGCAGGCAAGTTACAGGGCTGGGCATGCACATAAGTCTTGTAAGTATGCAGATCGGGGGGAACTGGGAGAAGATGAAGGAAGCCCCCAAACGCCTCTGGAACCAGCTCTGGCTGTTTCCTTTAGCTCAATTCGCCCAAACATGCACACGTTTCTATAAACAGCAGTGTTTCTCTCAGTGATTCTGTGGGATTTCTAAAATGTGCATCTATTTAGTCTAAGATGGAATACTGGTTATAGGATGAAAAAAAAAATTAAACATGGCATTCCTCAGGGCCCCGAGCCCCAACCACAGACTGAACTCCCCAAAAAAGTCATTAAATCACAATGTGTGCTTAAAATAACAGATTTGAAAGAAAAAATGTTCCAAGACATTAAACTTCAAAATGATCTCTGACTGTAATCCCTTCTGCTTTTTGGGTCTGGACAGCATTTATCCCCCTCCCCCTGCAACATCAAGGGGGAGACTGGCCAGGCTCCTGGGAGGGGACACACTTGGCCTGCTGAGTGAGAACACGGCATCTGGGCTCTGGGTGTCCTGGGGGATGCGATGTCCCAAACTAATGGCGTGTGTGTGGACATCAGTCCAGAATCAGCTTCAAAGCCCTTGGTGGTTTAGTTGCTCAATTGTGTCTGACTCTTTGTGACCCCATGGACTGTAGCCCACCAGTCTCCTCTGTCCATGGGATTTTCCAGGCAAGAATACTGGAGTGGGTTGCCATTTCCTTCTCCAGGGGATCTTCCTGATTCAGGGATTGAACCCTAGTCTCCTGCATGGCAGGCAAATTCTTTACCAACTGAGCTACCAGGGATGCTCACAGATAACTTTTTTTCCTGAAGATTCTGAGAAAGTGGAGCAGTGGATATAAGCAGGTTCCCCTGGGCTGGTGAGTAGGAAATCCTCTGAGGAATCAGGAGGGAAATCTCAGGTGTCTTTCTTCAAGGGGCAGCCTGGTCCTTGAGGCAGGGTTCTTACGTCTGGGAAGGGACATGAGCTTCCTGTCAAAGACCCTGGGAGGCTTTGCCTCCACCCCTTGGAGAGATGGGGGCGTCTGGCCTTCACCCTCTGCTCCCCAAGAACCTCTGCCCCAGAGAAAGGTAAACTGGGGCAGCCACACTAGCCATGCAGGAGCAGAGAGGTGTGGGCACAGAAAGTGTGCCCAACTCCAGAATCCATGTCTCTGTCCCAACTGCTGATGGAGCAGACCCAGAAGGTCAGATACATTTCCACGACCTTACAGTAAAAGCACAATGTTTGAGACCAGTAGCTTTCTGACTTTCATCATCAGCAGGGTTCTTACAGTCTATCAGGGGAAGTCCACAGCCAGGGTGGAAGCGAGTGTGAACGAGATACCAGGGGAGGGGGCATCGTCACCTCTGTTCCAGGTCAAGCCCAAGGGCAGGGCGGGACCCTGGATGGGGAAAGAACTGGAAGCCATGTCTCAAAAGGAATGTTTCAAGCACTAAATGTTTACTGGAGACAAAACACAGAGCGTAGATGACAGGGTTTCCTCCACTTGTTTAAAGCACCATTGTCTGGAGGAGGAAGGAGCTTTGTTTTGTTTGGCTCCGGAGGATAGAATTAGAACAGATAGGAAGAGGTTGTAAGGATCCAGACTTCGCATCAATAGCAAAGAACATTCCAACAGAGCTGTTTAGACAGAGAATGGTCATTCTCCAGGGAGCGAGGGGCTCTGTCTTTGAACCTGTTCAGGAAGGGCTGTGAAAGCACCTGTCAGGGATGCTGGTGGAGGTGCCTCCGACTCGGGAGGGGCGACCGGGCGACTGGGGGGTTCCTTGTAAGAATGGAGTTCTCCATGCAGAGCCCTGGCCGCTTTCCCTGCTGGTGCTCCAGGGGAGGACGGGGGCTTGATGCTTCATTGCGTCTGCAGGATGAGCTGTTTCTGAGTTGGCAAGTGGGGATACTGTAAACATTCTCCTACTCTGCTCCATGTTTGTACAAACAAATGTGTTTTTGCTGAAACTAATGTAAATACATGCTAACTAATGAATGCACTCACCCAAGCACTGAGGAGCCAACAGACCTCTCTTTTCAACCCAAATAGCTCAGCCCAGTTGTTTTACACGTTAACCAATTAAAAAAACAAAGTCCACATTTGTCTTCCTTCTTAGGTACAGTAATTACTGGTAACAAATCTAAGGTCACAGAAGCTTCCAAGGAAGCAGGGAGGTAGAGGTGGATGGAAGTGGAAACATGTGGGCACACAGTAGAGATGGAGCCCCAGTGTTTTGTGGGAAACTCCCACAGGGTCCAACCCCACTGCAAGAACGTGACTGCTGGTTACCCATCCCTCTGAGAAGCACAAGAACAAGCAGAAGGCTGGGTCCTTGTTAAGCTAATGGACACTCTAGTCATTGTGGAGCCAAGAGTGGGTTACCCAATGATACCCCAGTCTACCAAGGAAAACAGAGTAAAAGACCAATACACCAGGAGTATCCACACCTCAAGGCCATCCTACAGGGATTTAAAAATGAGCGGTAAACTTTTCAGCAACAGCAACAGAAGGATACAGGCTGTGGTTTGTGGTCCGTGGTGATGGCATAATCCACAGGCTACAAGCGACCATCTCAGTGCAGCCACAGAGACCGCTCAACGAGGGATACACAGTGGCCATGGTGACTCCATCAGAGACTGCTTGTTGCGTGAGCATTTCAGGATTTCATCTAACAACCACTTCCTACTGAACTGAGTCTCATTCTGTAGGAATGAGACTCCTACAGAATGAGACTCCAGAGTCCTAGAGAAAAGCAGAAATTTGAAATCAGAAGTTATAGCAAGAATGGGCTGATGATCCCGGCAGATCTCTTCTAAAGAGAAGTTCAGCCATTTTCCTCAGACATTTTACAGCAGTTCCTGATGATATGGTCTTGCCAAAACCATCGTTGCTCATCACAAGGGTTTCCCGGTAAGTCACATTTCATGCATCCTCTATCACGGCAAGGTCTTTGGGGGCCATGTTTCAGGAGGTGAGTGAAAATGGCATAGTACGATGTTCGGATAGAAATCGACAAAACAGGCTTGCTTGTGGACTTGGTGTGGGAGAGGGCATGTATTATATACACTGGTTTAGAAAGAACTCTTGCCTGTAAATCAGTGAACGTGGATCCAAGCTCAGGTTCCCCAATTCACTGGGCAATGGGTATCTAATTAAATTCCCCATCTGTGCACCAGAGGGGAACCCCCAGCTGCCCACACCTGCAGACCAGCATAGACCTATCCGATGTGAATTCGGAAGCACAGGTGAGATTTTGTGGGTAGTGGGGAGAGTGTGGACCCATGTAACCTGGGTCAGAATCCTGCCGCTCGCCACTTATTCACTCAGGCTTTAGTTAAAGTCCCCAAGACTCAGGTTTCTCAGTTCAAAAATCCCTAATTTTAGGGCAGGGTTCAGCTTTGAATAAGGTTCTGTTTAACTGCTCCCAGGAGAGGGACTTGAGAAGGAGAAGTTCTGAACAACCATTTCTCTTGGCTGACCCTCATGAAGCACTTCGTGCTTTGCAGACACGGTGCTGAGTGACTTCCTGTGTTCTGCCATTTCAGCTTCAGGACAACCTCGTGAGCAGTATTAACCCCAAATCCAATAGGGCAGGTGTCGCTGAATGCCACATTATTTCCGTTTTCAAAGAAACACCAGAAATTCATTCACTTCAGTTACTCAGGGAGCTGGCTGGTGTCTGACAGCTTCCCTGGCTCTTTTTGGGGAAATAGCATCACAGCCAGCATATTAACCATCAAAGATAAGAGTGTCTTATGACTGTAGACTTTCTCCTCGCTTTTTTTTTTTTTTGGCTCAAAATGCTATTATCCAGACAGATCACCTACCTTTGTTACTAGACTCAGGTCAGAATGATTTTATTTTATACACAGATCTCAACACCATTAAGACTTGCCAGTATTTTGGGCCTTTGAGAGAACCCGCTTTAGAGTCTGAAGACTTCTCCACGTGGGAAGTCTGGCTGATGAAGTCCAGCTGGACAAGCAGAAGGCTTCGCAGGGCCCTTTGTCCAACACTCATCCCACGTTGAGTGTTTCCTCTGTGAGATGCTCTCAGTGGCTCCTCCCTGGAGGGCATCCTGTCCATGCTTCTGGACCTGTGGCTCTCTGCAAACCTCAAAGTCAGACATGCACCTTCTCTCTGGGCAGCGGGACGCTCCTGGCCGGGGTCGGGGCGGGGCTCACCCTCGCCTGCGTCCCCCGCACGCGTTACATCTCTGGCTGGGTCTCCCTGAGAGTCTGACACAGGCCGCGTGTATCTGTCTTCCTGGTGCATATTCTCGGCCACACTTAAGTTGCAGCATTTGTCTCCGTGTGCAGTGCCCCTCAGACTACTGTTTATCATCTCACCTCTGTCCTATGGTCAACTTCCTGTTCTTTCCACGTTAAGTGGCATCTCACCACGAGTCCAAGTGAGGTTGGATGTCGGCTTCAGAAACACACATTGCTGAGGGTGAGTATGGTCCTTTCATTTGCCAGCTGGAGACTCAAGTCTCGGAGAGGTTAAGTGGTCACTCTGGGTCTCACAGCTTCTAAATTGTAGACCCAGAGTAAGCCTTTGTTGGGGAATAAGGAAGACCTGAGCAAGTCGAAACTCACCGTCTTGTATCCTGTTCCTTCAGAAGGTTCCCCAAACTCAAGTAGACCCTCAACGGATCACCGATTTTCCTCTGCCTCTGCTTCCCAGACCTGAGGGCTGCCAGCTGCTGGGAAGGGATACAGATTCATCATTTGCTGCGGGGCTGTTCCCACACATGGCTCTACACGTGGGTGGTGGTACATGTTCTTGGTCTGCCTTCCTTGTCGCACGGAGGGTCTGCTCTCTCTTCTAGCTGCCTGATGAGACCTGTAGCACCTGCCCCCACCCCCTGCCACATTTCTCTAGTGTGTGTTTGTGCTGAGTCGCTTCAGTTGCATCCAACTCTTTGAGACCCTGTGGATGGTAGCCTGCCAGGCTCCTCTGTCCATGGAATTCTCCAGGCAAGAATACTGGAGTGGGTTGACATTCCCTTCTCCAGGGGATCTTCCCAACCTAGGGATCAAACCCGGGTCTCTTGCATCTCTTGTATTGGCAAGCAGGTTCTTTACCACTAGCACCACCTGGGAAAACCCATGTTTCTCTAAGGGGGACGGATTCTGCTTTGGCTGCTGTAAGGAAAACCACAGGCTGGGCAGCTTAAACCGCAACCAATTATTTCTCAGGGTTTTGAAGGCTGGGAGTCCAAGATCAAGGTGCCAGCAGATTGCATATCACAGACAGGAGGGGAAAGCTCCCCTGTCTATTCTCTCAAGGTCACCAGTCCCATCATGAGACCTCCACCCACCCAAATCTAACTACTTCCCAAAGGTAATTACCTCTTAATTACTTTTAATTACCTCCAAAAAACCATCCCATGGGGTCAGAGTTCCAACATTTGAATTTGGGAGACATGAGCCTGTGGTCACAGTGGATACCAAGGCTGCACACTGTGCCTGGGCAGGGGCAGCTCCAAGCAGGCATGTCTGCTGAGTGCTGGGGGGTTTGAGGTTGGCTCTGATGGAGTGTTTATACAATGGAGACCAGCAAATTCCATAAAGCATGCCTTTCTTCTCTTAGAGAGATGGTCACCAGTAGACCCTTAATTGGGCTACTTAATCATCCTCTCTCCCATGACTGTTCTGCTACTTTGTCATATATTAAGTTCCCCAAATTCAAGGATCTGTGTCTGAGCTCTCTATGCCATTCTTTTGGCCTATTTATGTTCTTTGATGAGTGACATCTAGTTTTTAAAATGTGCCCGTGTAGCACACCTTAATAGCTCATGAAACATAATTCCACTCTTTTTTTTCAAAGTTGACTTAACTTTTCACAGACAATTAGACATTAGAATATTATACCACATATGTTTCAGAGCCAGTTCGCCAAATACATTAAAATACATCTCTGACATTTGATTGAGGTTGTTTTAAAATTATAGAACAGTGTTGGGAGAATTGATTTGTCAAAAATTTGTCATTCTATCCAAGAACATGATTAATTCTCCATTTACTTAAAGTCTGTTTTACAAAATTTAATTAAATTGTGACATTTTCTAAGGAGATTTTATTCAAAATTTGTTAGTTTCTGATGCTGCACAGATATTGTTACAATTGTGAATGGCAGCTTATTAATTTTTTTCCCCTGTTTTCTAGCTCAAAGAGTGCCATTGAGTTTTAAAATTTGATTTTTGGTAAGTTCTCATTGCTTCTGTTGGATATTTTGAATTTTCTATGATTACAGTGTCAGAAAATAATGATATATTTACCTTTCCCCTTTTAACTATTACACTGCTTTTCTTTCTCTTTCTTTCTAATGACTACCACCTACCGTACCAGGTTCAGCTGTCACAATGATAATAAACAGTTAACAGATCGTGATCTAGAAATGACCTCAATATTGGAACTATCAACGAGATGCTAAATATGTAAAATATTTAAATAAAGACATCAAATGTGTTAAAGAATTCAGTGCAACAGATGGACAACATGCATGAACAGATGGAGAATTTTGGCAGAGAGATAGAAACTATAAAAAGAATCAAATGGCAATGCCAGTAATAAGGGGAAAAAAAAAGAACATACTATCAGAGAAGAACTCCTTCAATGAACTTATCAGCAAACTGGCCACATGAGAATAAAAAAAAAAATTAATGAACACAGATAGGTCAATAGAAATTAAACCAACTGAAACTCAAAGAACAAAAAGACCAAAACAACCAAGCAAAACATGTAAGAGCTATAGGACAATTTGGAATCCATGTGATTGGAGAGGACAGGGAAAGAGGATGGGCAAAGGAAATACGTGAAGAAAATTGTTTTAAATTAGAGAATCAACAAACTATAGATGCAAGAAGCTCAGGAAAATGGAAATCAGAAAAACAAACAAACCTAGATACATCATAATCAAACCCCTGGAGACCAAAGATAAAAGAGAAAAATCCTGAGGGCAGCAGCAGGAGAAAACTTACACAGAGGGAAAAAAATTATAGCCAATTTCTCATCAGAAATTTATCAAGCCTGAGGAAAATCAAGAGATGTCTTTAGAGTCCTGGAAGAAAAATCAATAAACCCAATGTCCTGTGTCCAGTGAAAATATCTTACAGAAATGAAGACAGAACAAAGACTTTTTAACAAAAGCTGAAAGAATTCACTGCCAAGAAATATTGAAGAAAGTTTTTCAGGAAGAAAGAACAGGCTAGCAGATGGAACTGTGGCTGAACACAAAGGAAAGCAGGATGATGGAAATAATAAAAATAATGTTCCATATAATAGGCACTTTTCTTACTTTTAATATCTTTGAAAGATCATTGAATACTCAAAGGAAAAATATTAACAATGTGGAGCTCATGACATAGAAATAAACTGAATGACAACAATAGCATTACACACACACACACACACACACACACACACACGCTATAATAAAAGACTTAAATAGATCCAGAATCTTCCAACATAATACCCAAATATCCAGGACATAATTGAAAACTGCTCATCATGCCATGAACGAAGGAAATCTCAACTTGAATGAGAAAAGACAATTTAATGCAGGCTAGCCCTGAGGTGACACAGAGGTTGAAATGATCTAACAAAGATTTCACAGCAGCCGTCACAAAAATGCGTCAACAGGCAATTTTGAACATGTTTGAAACAAATGGAAAATATACAGTCTCAGCAAAGACATGAAAGAAGTACCAAGAAAGAAGGAAGAGGCAAATGGCAATTTTGTTTGTGTGTGTGTGTGTGCTCCTCAGGTCTGATTCTTTGCAGCCCCGTGGACTGTAGTCCACCACGTTCCTCTTGTCTATGGGATTTCCCAGGCAAGAATACTAGAGACCATTGTCATTTCCCACTCCAGGGGATCTTCCCGACCCAGGAATCAAACCCAAGCCTTCTGCATCTCCTGCACTGGCAGGCAGATTCTTTACCACATGCCATCTGAAAATGTAAAATATATAAACTGGAGGGACACTCACTGAGTCTGCGATGGTGGTTCTCTGAGGAGGGGCGAGCGAGTTTTACTTGGGGGTCAGGGTTTGAGGCAAGTGTGTCATCTTCTACATATTTCATTTTAATAAAACCCAGAAAGAAAAACTAAATACTAACTTTCTTGTCTTTTATGGGGAACATTTGGATGCTTGTACATGCTTCTGTTTTAAATAAAAAGAAGAAAAAAGAATATCTTTAGAATAAAGGCTGGTGAGAACTTGTGCCCTGAAGGTGAAGGGTGCCAGGTCCACTGGGAGGATGGACGCTAAGAACTGAGAAGACGGCCTTTTAGATACATAAAAATGGTCCTAAATCCAATCCTTTGATTGCTCTAAATATTAATAAAACCTTGTACTCTATACAAAAAGCTCTGTGCTTACTAAGAATAAAGTATGTGCAAGAAAACTGTTGAGTCTGGATCCTGTCTAGATTAAAAATTTGTACTTACTGGAGTGGTTACCATTCCCATCTCCAGGGAATCTTCCTGACCTGGGGATCAATCCCACTTCACCTGCATTGGAGGCAGATTCTTTACCACGGAGCCACCAGGGAAGCCCTAGAGCACTCACCACAGCAAAGGTTGTGTGATTCAGGTAAGAGGCGCTTGTTGCTATGGAAACTGAAGACTCAATCAGGACTTTGGTATTATTTTATCGTCTGGTTGGTAGGGTTACATGAGGACCAAGTGATGTATTTGTAGAAACTACTGTATTCTTTTAACTAATATAAGGGTAGGCCACTATTTTCAGCATACTTACTAAGAGGTAAGAAGTTCGTGGTGATGCAATAGCCATGTCCCTGGTTTTGTTTTCATCTGATAATTTTATACCATGGCCCTGAAGATAAGTATAAAGCACAGGAAGACTAGTGTCTGTTTGGGGCAGAGTATCTGACTAGTTTTTAAATAGTTACTGGGAGAGCCACTGGCATCTCTGGGCTCCTAAGAAAACGCAGTTGGAAGATGGGATGTAAATGAGACGGGAACCACTCCACGCATCTGCGCCAACTTTTCCTGGTTGAATGGTTTTCTAGAATCACATTAGAGCCTATTCATTATTTGGAGATTGAAGGCCAGCTTCTCACAGACTCCTCCACCCAGGGAGCCCTCACCCTGGAGAGCTCTGAGAGGCTCTCCTGGCAAAACACGGGCTGCTCACCATCTGTCTCTTGGTGTTGAGAGGGGGTGGCCGAGTGGAGACAGGAGTTGCCATGGATGGATCTGTGGGCGTCAGGCAAGAGTGGGACCACCTCCCCTCCCCCATGCTCTGCCCATGGGAGGTGTTAGGGCCCCTTCTTGGCTTGGGCTACTCCTGCTGAGAAGGGAACACAAGGCTGAAATCACTCAGAGCAACAGCCGATGGAAAATCAATTTATACTTAGGTTTCAAGTGCTATATATACTAAAGGACACCTGTGCCATTTCTTACTGTGCAGGCTCTGCACATCTGTGAGGATAGAAGATGCCAATATCGTCTATGCAAGGATGAGCAGGAGATGAAAATCTGGAGACTTGAATCCAGAATTGGGGTCTGGTTGAGGGAGGGAGGAGAGTGGGGGAAGGGGGTAATCAAGAATTTGCTTTTCTGATAAAAGTTCCTTTTAGGCTGAAAATGTTCTTGGCATAATGAGTTAGATAAATTTATTATCATCTCTTTTTCCTTTTATTTGAACAAAAATGGCCTGTTTCTTAGGGCCCATTTCTTGGAATTGTTTAATCACAGGGATCTGTGATTTGAGAAACCAATGCCCACCCATCTGTCTAGTTCATGGTTTCAGCTATGAGGCCCAGAGAACTAAAGCAAGAACGCTGGGTTCCCAGCCCAGGGACCTCCATCATGGGGGAAGTCACTCAGACCACCGAGCTCTCGGTCCTTTGATGAAAACTGGAGTCAGCCTCCCGGGATGACATTGGATTCCAGCGTAGAGCAGCTGGAGACAGCTGAGGGGAAGGATCTGCATCCTGTGTCACCTCCCCAGCCTCAGGTGTCCTGAGTAGCTGCCTGTCCTGTGCCCTTCTCACCCCTCGGGGCCCTCAGACCCTCGGGTGTGGCAGGAAGGGGCTCAGGCAGACACAGCTCCACCTGAGCGTGCAGCCCGAGCCTCCTGCTCTTTGTCACGACACCAGCCTTCAGTGGGTCTTCCAGGGCACCGAGGGACAGCAGAGCAAGGGTGCTGACTCTGGGGACATGTCCACAGCAATTCCTGGGGTGGGAGCTCGGAGACATCATCTGAGAACAAAGTCTGTTCCCCGAGGGCGCATCTCAGGGGTCAGTGGGGTACCCGGGTCCACCTTGCCCTGCTGTTCACAATGCAGGAGCAGCCATTCCTCAGACTTTAAAACCTAACTTCTAAAGACTCACAAGTTTCTCTCCATGTGGCTGAAACTCAGTCACACCCAGTGATGGTCCTGGAGCCGTCTGGTCTGCACGGGTGCAGAGGGCTGCAGCCTTGTATCCTGGTCGCCTAAGGGCACAGCATCTAGCAGGTCAGCTCTAGGACAAGGCTCACTGTCGCTGTCTCCTTTGGGTGAATGTTGGTAAGATTTAACGGCTTCCTAACACGCAAAACCATGTTCATCCATGCACACAGAAGGGCAAGTGCATATGTGCTCAGTTGCTCAGTCATATCTGACTCTGAGACCCCATGGACTGTAGCCCACCAGGCTTCTCCATCCATGGGATTTCCCAGGCAAGAATACTGGCGTGGCTAGCCATTTCCTCCTCCAGGGCCTCTCCTGACCCAGGGATTGGACCCACATCTCTTGTGTCTCCTGCATTGGCAGGCAGATCCTTTACCACTGAGCCACCTGGGAAGAACAGAGGGCGTAGGAAAGCCTACATCCTAGCCAAGCACCCAGCAAGAATTTGCACATCTTGTAGATATATTGAAATAGTTTACTGTTCTTCAGGCTGTACTCTGATGGGTTGTCTTCCCCAGGGGATAAGCACCTTGAGATGAAAGAAACAAAACAGGACAGAAGAGGACAGATGAATAAACTGAATGTCCACACATCTCTCGAGCGAGCCAGTGTGTCTGGGGAGGATGGGTGGTCCCCCGTGGCCCACCCACATCCTTCCTCCTTCTGAGATGACCCTGCCCCACCTCTCCTGGCATCCCATGCCAGGGGTGGACGGACTGCAGTGTCCACAACCCCCTGTTGATACGACCTTCACTCACAGGCTCCTGAGAGGTGTAATTATGCAGCCAGGATTCTGAAAAGGCTGGCAAAACATCAAAAGATTCACAGCAATATTTCCACACTAAGAGAGATTTGCCGTCATGAAAAAAAAGAGGTTCCTTCATGTGGTATGGCGCTCTCCTTGGCGGTGGGGTCACTGAATGCATAAATTTGATTTTCAGACTCAAAGGTCCCGGTGCCTTTTGTAACTGGCTGGGTAATCCTCGGCCACCCGCCTCCACTGTCCACTCAGACTCCCCATCACTGGAGGGCAAGCCCCCTGCCAGGAGTTCCTGAATTTCCGCAGAGGCTGAAAAAGCTCCCTAGCAACTCGGACAGCTTCACATCCATGCTGGGTGGGGGTGGGGTGGGGGTGGGGGGGTATTTGCTCGGCCAGTCTCCACCCCCACCCCAGCCCCGGCACACAAAAAGGCTTCTATTTTTTCCAGGGATTACATGCAGGGCAGAGAAAGGAGCAGCGAGGGCATGTGATGTGTGTGTGTGTGTGTGTTGGGGGGGGGGTGTGATGGTGTGAATGGCTGGCTGAGCGGGGCTTTGAGCCTGCGGCTAATTTACTGCCTAGGTTTCCTTTCCTGTGGCTTTGAAGGGGCTGTTGTACTCCACCCACCGCGTCATAATCGCCCTGCCTATCCGCCCAACCACCCAAGGAACTCCAAAGCACTCTGATTTATTTGCAATAAAATTGAATAAAAGGGGTGCTCGAGAAATCCTTATCCTTAAAGCCCGTTGCTTCAACGCCAAGTTTCTGATAAGGCCTGCAAAAATACCTTATTCCAGCCTGAGTGGGGCTTCTGAGCTAAGCCCCCTGGCTCTGCAGGGAGTGTGAGGGCCCAGCCTCAAGTCTCTACCCCCGTATCTTGTGCCTGAAAGACCCCCAGTGTCTCTCCTCCAGCCTTTTCTCTGATTGTGAAGTCCGAGCAGGACAAGCTGGGGTTGGTCTTTCTGCCAATCGTTCTGATCAGAGCCAACACCTTCCTCTGTTCCTGGAGGTTCCGGGCAGCCCAAAAGAATAGGACCCTAAGAGGATTAAACACCCAGTGAGGAGAGAAGCCTCGAGCAAACTGCAGAAGTTGAAGAGAGGGAAATGGCACAGGGGATCACAGAGTCTGAAAGCCATGAGTACGTGTTCCTTTCTCTCATCTCCAATTCTCGTGGCAAATGAGGAACAATGAAGATACTAAGTTTTGACTCTAGTTTTAAATGGTGCAGGGTCACAGACCTGATAACAGAAAAAATGGCTTAAAAACACATCAGGATTCAAATGTGCCTTAAAATATGATTTTAAGAACCATCAATTTTCAAACTGGTGTTTTTATGACAAAGTTAAGCTTCATAACACTGCAGTATGAGAATCAGTTAAACAAAGATTGCGTATACCTGAGATGTGGGGTTCCTTCCACACCATCTCTGCCTCAGAAACAAATTTTAAATACAAGATGATTTATCATTTATTAAGGAAAAGTGAATCTGGAAGTTAAAGATGGCTGCATTTGTGTGATGTTAGGGGCATAGAGTTATCAGGTGACCTCTTTGATTCCATTCGTCTCGTCTGTAATCACTTACCCTATGTCTCAGTTCTATGACTATAATTTGGATCCAAATGGACCATTCAGCCTGATAACAAACAGTGCATAGTGTCATTTATAGCTAGGAGGTTTGAATAAAACTTGACAACATCATTGTGGACCTTCACAAATGCTCCCGACCCTCCGCCTTATCTCAACCCCATCCCATGATGTGAAAGTGGATTCTGGAAATCAGAGCAGGACCCAGGGCCCTGGTCACGTGGGGGAGGTGAGGGTGGGGTTGCAGGGCCCTCAGCCTTGCATGGTTCCCCTGACAACTGCCTGCATCTGAAGCACATTAAATAACCTCATCCTTTATGTGGGCCCATTATGTTCTATCAAAGTCATTATCAATGATCAACAGAGGGCAGAAGACGTTTGAAATAAAATTGTAGAGGAAATATTAATACTTAACAACGAAGAGAGGGATCTACATGAAATGGCGTTGCTGGTGATGGTGACAAGGAAACAGCTGCTGGGCCTGCTGTGCGTCCCGTAAACTCACTGGTTTAGGCAAAAAATACTTTTTCAATCAGGTGAAGATGGGAACTTTAGCTCTCACACATTCGAGAAGATGCACAGCCCATGTGTAAGCTGGTGTGTATCTTGAACGGGGCTCAGAAGGTCATGGCCACGAAGCCAAGCTTTTGGCATATTGTTATCGATGAAGGGATAACGTTCACAAGAACACCTCTCTGAGAAAGAGGCCCCCAAACAGCACGGATCTAGAGGAAAATCTTTCCCACAGGACCCAGTCCCCCAAAAATCGCTGAGAGAGGGGTCACCATGACCCCACCGTTCACAGAGGGCTGCCTGCCAACCTGGGATAGGCTCCACGGGACAGTGACTCCTCACGGGACCCACCCCAGGTTTCTGGAAGTTTAGCCTTAGACACCGGTGCTCCAAGTATGTGTTTCTACCTCAGGCAGAGACCCTGTTTCTGTGCTGCAGGGACGGCCCCTGCCCCGATGTGACTCCCAGATACAGAGGCTAAGCCCATCAAACCATGCTGGCCTCTACCTGCATGTAGCAGACAGGTATGCATGTGTTCGCTTGTGGGCACTGGAGCGGGTAAGGGAGTCAGCATGCCCCCTCCTCAGCTGGTCAGGAGGGAAGATGAAGGCACTTCCACCCTTTCTGCCAAAAAATGCAAACTCCGATCACCTGCACGTGCTAGAGAGGACGCTGGGCTCAGGATCCAGGCCTTACTTCCCGCCAACACCAGAGCAGAGATGTGGCCAGAAATGCTGGTCTGGAGCGAGCTCCACAGAGGAGCGGCCGCCTGGCACCTGTGTAAATGTCCGCCCCAGCGAGAGTGACCCCACTGTCACCTCCATGTTGTTCGAGCCCAAGCTCCCCCTTAACCTGAGCCTGTTTCTTGGCACATCTGCTATCCCTTACCTGGCTGAGCCCCCTCCTCACCGCAGGAAACCTCCCTGAGGTGGAGTTGCCCCCTTACCCTGACATCAAGGGCTCAGCGTGGAAATAGCCCAGCTGGGCGCCTTCTCCAGCCAGGATACTCGCCAGCCCACGTCCATTGTTTGCAGAGTAGACACAGAGTCCGCGGTCAACATACAGAGGAAAGGAGGGGCTTTCCCAGCAGGCAACTCTGGCAGCTCTCAAACACCCTGGCACCTTCCCATCTGCCCCCACTTTCTCACCTGCCCCCTACCTTCTCATCTACCCCTCACCTTCTCACCTGCCCCCCACTTTCCCACCCTCCCCCTACCTATTCACCCGGCTCCCCCCTTCTCA
>SJYA01002862.1:871548-905536 GCA_006410615.1 Neotragus moschatus
CCACTTTCCCACTTGCCCCTACCTTCCCACCCTCTCATCTTCCCACCTGTCCCCACCTTCTCATCTGTCCCCTCATGCCTACTCTCCAGCCTCCCCAGCCCCAGGGGAGGCAGTGGGTGCTTTTGGCAGGTATGACCAGGTGTTGTCATGCCCCCAAACTGATGTAAGAAAGCACTCTTGTTAGGTCGATTGATGAACGAGTGGCATGAGCACTCACAGAAAGCACACTGGCATGTTATCCCCAGGGCTTTAGCTTTCCTCAAACCCAAGCCCACATCCAGTTCTATGGACCATATCATAGAACTGAATTAGACATAAGATGGATAAATTATCCATGGATCTTTATAAAGTTCCATGCTGCTAAGTCGCTTCAGTTGTGTCCGACTTTGTGCGACCCCAGAGACGGCAGCCCATCAGGCTCCCCCGTCACTGGGATTCTCTAGGCAAGAGCACTGGAGTGGGTTGCCATTTCCTTCTCCAGTGCATGAAAGTGAAAAGTGAAAGTGAAGTTGCTCAGTTCCATAATGTTGTTTAAATAAATACATGAAGAAATGAACTTGGAAAGTAAACACATCACCCCACCTGTGCACACTCACAGCATCACCAAGTGTCAGCCCTCCCAAAGGTACCACGATCAGCATCAGAAACTGGACAACAACCATCTGTGAGTGACAAAGCCCGGTCCAGATAGGCCTGTGAGGAGACTGTTCCATTTCCTGGGGCGAGGTGAATTATTTCAGTATCTCTGAGGCTGTGCATATTAAGAGTAAGCTCGCTGTTCAGATTTAGCCTTTCCCATTCCAAATCCTACCCCCCCCGAAATAACCTAAGAAAAAACTTTAATGATTTGTGCAAAATAGGGGGAAATTGAAATCAACTCAAATACCCTCCGAATAATTTGCACGAAAGGGATGCCTTAGATCTTTCAAAGTCATGAGAGTGTGGGGTTCAAGGTGATGAGCGGGGATTTGGGGGGCCTTCCCAGGTATAAAAGCCTCTCTGTGGCCTGATTCTCATTTGTAGAAAAAAAGGATTTTGTCTTCCAGGCCTTCCCCAAATTCCAGAGAGCAGGCTCCAGAAGTTCATGGTTAGGATAAGCAAGTCATCTTACTGTCCGAGCTCCTCCTGAAGGAATGCAGGTTGTTAGACCCTGGTGCATACCTGTAAGATGTTCTGTAGAAACTAAGACTTCCACCCAGGTGGAGGATGGTGACCACATGCTGACCGCAGCATGCAAAACCCAGACTGGTTGGAACATCAGCCCATTACCTCACAACAACCCATCAGAAGGTCCACCAGCCACTCGTGTAGCCTTCAATCCTCTCCCCTCACACCGTCTTTAAAAACCCTGAAAGCCATCGGGGACTGTGGGTCTCTGGAGCATGAGCTGCCTGCTCTCCTTGCCCGGCACTGGCAAATAAACACTTTGCTGTGAACACCCACTGTCAGAGTCTGGCTTTCTGCGCCATGAGTGCTTGTCGTGGGGCTGCCTGCACTCTGAGCTCGTCCACACGGCTCGTTCGCTCCAGAGGAGACATTGCAGAGACAGAGCAGCAGCCGTGGGGGCTGTACCGTAGGTGGGGTCCAGTGCTTCGGTGGGGAGAGGGGCAGGAAGGGGCGGGTGTTCCCTGTTCACTGAGAGTTGAGGGTTTCAGATGCCTGTTTCCTCATCCAGTCCTAAAACCTTAGGAGGCAGAGACTCTTACCACCAACATCCCCACATCCAAACCCACACCTCCTCCTGCCCGTCCTCTGCTTCATCTTTCTCTCTAAACTTATCACCACGTGGCATGGTGAACATGTCACCTAGTTCTCTTCTCTTTCGTCCCCTCTTAGGGCTTCCCTGGTGGCTCAGATGGTAAAACATCTTGCCTACAATGCAGGAGACCTGGGTTTGATCCCTGGGTCAGGAAGATCCCCTGGAGAAGGAAATGGCAACCCCCTCCATTATTCTTGCTTGGAAAATCCCATGGACAGAGGAACCTGGTAGGCTGCAGTCCATGGGGTCACAAAGAGTCGGACACAACTGAGCGACTTGACTTTCACTTTCTCTTGTCCTCTCTAGAACGCAAACTGGGGTTTTATATTTTCCTCTTTTCTCCACTCTCTGGTTGCCCATTCCTAGATCATGGCATGTGATAAGTACTCAAGAAGAAACAATTGAATCAATTTGAGAAATCAAACAGAGCTGTCATCCTAACTTGCCCAAGGCAGTGGAGCTGGTCCATCATGGCCCTGGAGTTTGAACTCTGGGTTTCCCTACCTGGAACCCATATGCATTCCTTTCACTGTCCTGATCATTAGAAAACATGCATGGATGATGCTGAGTGGAACTTTTTTTTTTTTTTTGCAGTCTCCCCACTTCTCATCCCAGCGACTAATGATTCTCCTCAACTATTGTCAACGTCTGAAATAGTTCTCCTTCCCTCTGCATGTCCAGTCCTCACAGGAAGCAGCTCCCCCATCTCTCCCCTGAGCCCACCTTAGTTTCTCTTTCTAAAGGCGTGGCGTCCATCTCCTCACTTGGGTCCTTAGATGTAGAGGGACAGGTTAACAGAAGACCCTGTGACTGCTCCCCCATCACTGTCCCCACCTTTGCCCTAACCTTTCTCCATCTTGTCAGCTGACACAGCAGATTTAAAATCACAAATTTTATCCGTGCGTCCGTTGCAAAGATGGTGTTATGTGGGCAGAGGGTGAAAAACCGCCTGCAGCCCTGCAGCCCCCTTGGTGAGGCAGGAAGCCTGCCAGGCTGTTCCAGCTCCTCCAGGGCTGGAATCAAGACCCAGCAGGTCTGAGCCAAGGTCCCAGCCTCTCTGTTCAGACTTGGTGATGGCACATTCCTCATGTGCCTTCCCGTCTGGGTACCCATGGGGCGCTGCTGACCTTGGATGACCCAGCATCTCTTTTCTGGGGGTGCCTCTCTGCCCCTCAATACAACGTGAAAGGTGCTGATGGAAAGAGAGCATCACAAGCAGGGGATGAAAAGTGCTCACTCACACCTCAGCTCCAGAAAGTTCGACCCCCAAGAATCTGTCTTTCTCACACATAAGAAAGGCTGAGAAAGCTTCCTGAGCTTTCCTCTTGGGAGGCACCGCTGGAGTTGGCTGGTGATGGGATCCCTTCTTAAGTCTTGAAAGGAGCAAGTTGCCCACACTCAGCTCCTGAAAGCTGGCGATCCTCCTGGTTCAGAACACCCTCCCTGCGAGTGTCATCCTGCAGGGCTCCCCTGTCCTGCCGCAAACACCAGCCCCCACCCCTTCTGTCCCCAGTGACAGCTCTGCAGGGGCATCTCTGTGATGCTGGCTTTCAACTCTGAGCCCTGAGACTGCACACCTTCAGTGAGTTCTGGTCCTTGGAGACCTTTCAACTGAAAATCTCTAGAACATTTTGTGCCTGATGGAGTTGTAGCTTGGGAGACATCAATTACCCACTTTTCCAATGGGGATATAGGTTCTTTGAAGTTTAACAGCATTCAGAAGCATCTTGGAAATGGCACCAAGACGATTATTTTGGTACAAACGGCTGCTGTGACCTGGGCGTCACCCAAGCAGGCTGGTTTAAGACATTCAGAGAGGAATCTGAGCCAGCATGTCTGATACTTTTTCTAGGTTTAAGGGAAGGAACAAGAAATGCCAGGTTTTCCACATACAATCTTGTTGGGTGGTTTGGAAGAGCCGCCAGGACCCTGGGGGATCAGTGTCACTCCTGACTTAGGAAGTGAGTCCTGAAACATGTGAGAACCTTGCACACAGTGTATGAAGGGCAAATTAAAACGTCCAAGCAGCTGGGAATCAAAGTCTTCCCAGAGGAAAGTAAGCAGGACAGACAGGCAGCATGAAAACCCTAAACCAAGGAAGGGCTGGAACCCATCTGGATGGCAGTGGCGGCCGGTCCCCTGGGTCACTTGGAGGTGTTTTTGCACCTTTCTCCTTGGCTCCTTGGCTCCCCTGGGTCCCCGACAAGCAGCTTTGGTGCTCAGGGCTTCCGAGCCTGCTTGCCTGACTTAGAATGTGTGCCCCACCTCCACCCCCGTCTTTCAGCCTGTGAGCAAGTCACTCACTGTGGGAGCCTCCCTCCCACGAGGCAGGCCCCGGAGCGCTGCACCTGAGCGGGGGTGGAGGGGCCGTGCGCCAAGACCAGGTGTGGTGGCATCAGCAGGGCCCCTGGGCTCTGACTCTGAACAGGCAGGAGAACACTCCTCAGTGGAACCGAGAGTGGGAAGTCTTTGCACTGGGGCTGAGGGGGGAGTGGAGGGGAGCCCAGACTGGGGGCAGTCAGCCAGTTGAGTGGAGAGCAGATGGACTTGGAGGAACCCCTTGAGCCATCAGGGCACATCCAAGGCCATGATGGAAGGGTAGGACGGACTAGAACAGGGCAGAAATGGTAGAATGGGATCAATAGGATAGCATGGAGCAGAAGAATGTCCCATGGAGCTAGGGTATGGATGGTCCTGTGATGTATATTGGAGGACCAGGCAATGACATAACGTGTGGCTCCATTTGGAGGGGGTCTTGGTTAAGGAAAATGGGCTGAGGGCTTGTAAAAACTGCCTGGGTTTGCAGTAACCGGCCCTTAACCCATCTTACACAGCTCCACTTTTTGAGGGCAGAGTAATAGCCTACACTCAGAGCTCTGTGTGCAACCTCAGTCAGCCTCTGGAACAAACTTACTGAAGAGGAACTGCTGATTGCTGCATTTTAGAGACAAGAAAACTGAGGGGTAGATGCTGGTTAACTTGCCCTCGACCACTTGAGCAGCAACAGGCACAGGCAGGGTTCAAAACCAGATGCGTCTGACATCAGAGCTAAGTGGTGACATAGGCTGTCCTTTCTCTGTGCCCTCTCATGTCCTATAACAAGGGGTCACCCTCCTCTTGGGGTCAAGAAAAGGTATTCAGGGCTTAGAGGGTAAAGATGTGACTCCTTCTCAAAGATGCTTCAGATAACAATAAACCTCCCCAAATGGGATCCTCAAAACCATTCCAGAGCCCCCCACCCAACCCAACACTCATACACATCTGAGGGACTGCAAAGCTGCCACAGCCCTTGTCTAAGGAATACACACAACCTAACTCTGCAGTAATTTGCTGTGGAATTTTGCCATTAGCCTGTCTCCCCTCTTTTGAAAGTTGAGGCCATTGTCTTCCCATCTCCAACCTGTGGCACTTCTCCTTTGTTTTTGTAGGATATTGTCAGTAACGTTACCAGGAGTGATGTCAAAATCCTACCTTCAATTCTTGGGTTTTATGAAGCAAGTTGTTGAAATGATGGGGGAGAAGGCTCAAAGGCGGACTTCCTCCCCATTCAGACACTTCAAACGTTCCTAGTAGATTTCAGTAGACTTCTCATCATGTCCATCAGCAGGGCAGATGAGTGATACTTGTGCACGAACTATGTCTTCTCAGTTAAATATTTTAACATATACTTTACTACAATTTCCACTCAAGAAACACGTTGTAGACAAACTGTATTTTTGTCACCTAGGTCTTACTAGGACTACGAGCCGCTGGCAGTTAATGTGTCCCAATGTGTATCGTGGTAAAGGACCCACAGTTTTCATCTGGGGACGATTGCTCCATCTACATTGGTTGGCCCCTTCTTATTGACAGCATCAAACAGAGAGGTTGGTATTTGGAGGTTTTGTTAATCCTCAGGAGTCAGGTCTTGTCCACAGTGTGTGGTACAAACGGGACCTCCAAGAACATCTGGTGAATCAGTGGGGCCCCGGGCCTGGTGCAGACGATCAGGCTTCCTTGGACGAATGGGAGGGCCAAGAAGCTCTTCTCTGTGACACTGTAGAGGTGGTCACGTGTCAGTCTACATTTGTCAAAACCCCATGGGATGTGCAACACAAAGCGTGAACCCTACTGTAAACTGTGACTTAGTTCAGTAGCAGTGTGTGAAGATGGCTCATCAGGTGTAACAAATGGACCACACCAACACAAGACGTTAGTCACAGGGGAGATGTCGGGGGAAGGGTTTACCAGGGCTCTTTGCACTTTTCCCTCAATTTTCTGTAATCCTAAACAACTAAAAAAGTGTTTTAAATATGAACAAAAGCCTCCTCTTAACCAGTACACAGATTTGCTGCAACAAAATTAAAAACAAAGAGCGGGGGTTAGGAGTGGGGAGAGAGAGAAAGAGAGAAGGAAGGAAAAAAAGATAAAAAAGGAGGCAGTAAATGACAAAGGACCCAATTAGGAAGAACACATAACTTAAGAAATGAAAGAAGTTCAAATATAACTTGAGGGAAAGAAGAAATTTCCCGAGTGCTTCACACTATATGATTTTGAAAATGCAAGTTAATAAATGATCATGGGATGTGGCTGTGATCTAGCCAAGAGAAACGTAAAGTAATGCCATATCCGCCACAGCAGGAGCAAGGTTAACCGAATGTACCAATATCGTGTCAGAGTAAACCAGCAGAAACACGAGCACCGCAGAATGCCGGTGTCCCTGTCAGGGATTAACACCTAGGGGACAGCGCTTCCAGAGCAGGGCAGTGCACTCAGGAGGGGCTGACTCTGAAACCAACCCCCGCCCACCACCACCTCCAGAAGGGAGGAGGGGGTGTGGGTTCTCCACTGCCCTAACCCTGACTGTCAGAAAGGTGAGCATGTTTGTCCAGAGCTCGGGGCCACTGCTAGCGCTTGGGACACATTAAAAGTGTCAGCTCCAGTTAGAATATGTTGAAGGATAAAAAGACACCTGTCTGGCTGGACCAGTCAGAGAAGGCACCATCTCTGGGCAGAGACGCTGTTCGGTGTCATTCCCTCCCCATCCTGTCTGGGGCCACAGCTCCGCAGAGAGCAGGCTGAATGTCACTCCCCTTCCCGCCCCAGTGCCTGGTGCAGGCCACAGCCTGCACCCCCATTCCTGCTTCTTCACGCGGAAGGACTCACACACTGGAGTGCAAATCCAGTTCCTGAGCCCTGGGTGCCAATCCCCCTTTGATGCAAAAATGCACTGATGCCCTAGGAGTTTTTGTCCAGGAGACCCCAGTCTACCTAAGGAGGCAAAATCACTCCTTCCTGTTCAATATGGAAATGTACAATACATGCACATGTGCTGAGTCACTTCAGTTGTGTCCGCCTCTTTGTGACCCGATGGACTATAGTCCACCAGGCTGCTCTGTCCACAGGATTCTCCAGGCAAGACTACTAGAATGGGTTACTTTGTCCTCTTCCAAGGGATGTTCTGGACCCAGGGATGGAAGGTGCATCTTTTATGTCTCCTGCATTGGCAGGCGGGTTCTTTACCACTAGTGACACACGGAAAGCACCAGTACATGGGCTTCTAAAACTATTAACAAATATAGAGATAGACTAATCAGATTAAATTTATTAGATTAATTACTTGTGTGAATTTACATGTACAAACAGAACAATAATATTTGTGGGTTACACCTGAAGTCTTAAAATAAGATGTTAATATTTACCATTTTAATCAGTTGGATATTCATTTGAAGCCAAATAGCTCATAAATCATCTTTCTCACATAAAATCACTGCTCTAACATTGGAAAGCACCCATAAAGCAATAGGCAAAATAAGGTTAGAAAAAAAACATATAGAGGATTATGGAATTGTACAGTTGCAAAAATAAATTGAGCATGGAAAGAATACCATCACATGATCAACCAGTAGATTAGAAACAGCAAGAAACACAATAGTTAAGGTCAGAAATCACTGACCAATGTAAAAGGATGCTTTCATATGATTGCAGTCAAGGTAAAGAAAAAAGACAAGTCGCTGATAACAAAGACAATGTAACACGTAAAAGTTGATGTCCTCAAGAAAAAAGTCAACCAAAGAAAAACTAACAGTGCTCAAAAATATTAATCATAAAAAGATTTTTCGTTATGGGAGAAGGGAAACTCCGGATCACAGGGCACATGTTCCTGATACCTAAATTATGATCCTGGTTGTTATTTAATTCTCCAGAAGAAAATCAGGAATTCTTCAGTTGTCTAAGTTAAGAATCTTCTAGGGAGTATTTGGCCAGAATCAGGCTTGTCCACAGCAACATTTGAAGCCAAGAAACAGTGGAGCAAAGTTGTAAGGGAAAGAGAACATGACCCAAAGATGTTACACCCAACCAAGATGGGTTCAAGTACAAACATCCCCAGCTTGAAAGGACTTGAGATATACAGCACCCTGGAGTCCTTCCTAAAGAATTACTTGCTGGTGTGACCAAGGAATAAATAGAGAAACTGAAGTGTAATGTTCAGTGCCAAAAGATAGTGAAGCAGCTTACAGGGCTCTAAGCAGAATCAGGAGTCTCCTTTTTCAGCTTTTGAGAACGAAATCTAGCCAACCAAGCAATAAATCAAAAGAAACAGGGCATAGAATAGCCTCGTGAAAGAACGGGGAGAAAGAGATCATTCCGAAAGGGGGCTATGCTACAGCGTGAAATAGGAATGTTCCAGAACCCCGGCTCACATCACAGGCTCAGCTCACGGGTCTCTGTCCCTAAGGAGTGTAGCGATAAGGTTGGAATATGAGGCATGTCTGAGGTGGAATAACTTGGGTGGGGTCGCCTCGTAACCTGGGAGACCAAGAAGGTTTCTGTCTCCACTGGGAGTGGGCACAGCACAGCCTTGAAGGGGGAGGGTGTGTGGAGAGGCAAAGTAGGTGATCAAGCCCCAAAGACCCACCCGTCCATCCTCGCCCTGCCCCTGGTCTCCAGCAGCCTTGCCTGGGGGACCTGCAGGACACATCTCTTCTGATGAGCCAGGCAGGAACCCCTGGAGGGATCTGTCCAGGGAGCGAGTGGCTGGTCTCCTCTGGATGAGGGAAGGGACTATCTCTGTGATGGTCACCTCACACACCACCGTTTCAAATACCTTCACCTGTTCCTGAATTTCAAAGCAGTTATCCCCTAGAGACTCTGATGCTGGGAAAGACAGAGGGCAGGAGGAGAGGGGGATGACAGAGGATGAGATGGTTGGCTGGCATCACCGACTCAATGGACATGAGTTTGAGCAAACTCTGGAAGATAGTGTGAAAGACAGGGAAGCCTGGTGTGCTGCAGTCCAGGGTGTGTGTAAACACTTGGATGTGACTGAGTAACTGAACAACAACAGCAACCCCTAGAGAAAAGCCAAAAGCCTGATTGGTCTGTTTGCAAAGGAGTCATTCACAAGGGGCACTGAACTCCTGTCCGGCTGACTTATTCACACTGTCCAGTTGGCAGGAACGTCCGGGAGGAGATTCTCAGGCCACCAGGAAACACCCCTGGGTCAGCATGGTTCGCAGAGACCATGTTTGGAGGGGCTTATACTCAGTGGGCCAAAAATGAGAAGGGATTCATTTCAAGCAATGGATATTCATTTAAAAATTATAATTAGTCCCTGTAGGGTACACCTGAAAACAGGCAGAGGCCAGGAATGTACCCAGCCTCACTGATGTGGAGCCCAGAGCAAAGACTAGAGAAAGCAGGTGTGCTAGGGCCAGGGCAGGGAAAAGCCATGGATGAAATAGAGTGGATGGCATTTGCCCTCTGACTCAGGCAAGATGCCTCCTTGAAGGAAACCGGGGACCAAAGAGATGTTTGGAGCACAGCTGTTACAAACAGGTTCTCATCAAGGCTGGTCCCCACAGCCCTGCAGAGACCACAGCATGCATGCTGCTTCTTGCCAGCCAGGAAGAGGTTTAGAACACCATGTTATTGGTGAGTAAGGAGTTAGAAGAGTTGGGTAAGAACGTAGACTCACAGCCTCTCTGCTGGCTGACCCTCAGGCCTCAGCTGGTCATGTAAGCTGTCACTCTCTCAGCTTCCTCATCTGTGAGAGGCTGGTCCACTCATTCAACCCCTCGTGCACACCAGGCATCACCCTGAGCCCTCAACCCTGCATACTTTAGGGCCAGCAAGCCCAGCAGATTCCACCTCTTAGCATATGAGCATCTTTTCCATCCACGTGTCACACAGCAACCACTTTGCCTTTCTCCCTGAATTCAGCAAGTTCTCCAGGCAGCTCCCCCTTCTTCTAATCTATCATCCACACACCTTCCGGAATGATTGTCCCAACACACAACCTTACTGTGCTTCTCCTCTGCTGAAGCCTCTTTGATGGCTGCTGGTGGCTTCCTAGTCAGAGTCACAGCCTCTTGACCAGATGTGAGCGATGCCCACCTGTCTGGTCACATCCCCAGTGCTTCCCAGGTGAACAACCTTCCAGGTTCCCGCAGGATGGTCCTGTTTCAGTCATGCATCCTGGGAAACTTCCAGTCCCTGGCAAACCAGGACAATGGGATGGGTCTCGCTACCCGGCCTCTTCTCTGCAGCCTTCTGTTCCCCCAAGGCTCCCTCTGGGCCATCATTCCTCATATTCTGTAGTTTGAGAACAGTCTTCTTATCTCCTTCTATAAAATCCAGCCTACATCTCATCCTCCAAGATGGTGGGTGGACACCATCTCAAAGGGTCACTGCTAACCAGAAGCTCTGGAGAACTTTGTGACCTTGTCAGAAATACATATCTATGGGTCCCACCTTAGATCTACTGACCCAGAAACTCTGGGGTGGCCCCAAGTGCTGTGGGCTTTGGCAAGCCCTCCAGGGATGCTGTTGTACCTGGAGGGTGAGAATCAGTTTCCCGGAAACCTTTCCTGAGCAGGGACTACTCCCCTGCTAGCTCATCAGCCCCCAGCCATGTCCACATCACCATGAGCCTGGTGGTGTTTTTCCTGTTGACACTCGAGTGCAGTTATTGGCTGACAATCCACCACCTGTCCAGCAAGTCCTCCGAAGACAGCATTGGCACTTTCTGCTGCTTTCCAGGTAACATCGGTCTATCTTTGTAAATCTTTGGCAGTTTTATTAACTCTTGTATTAACAGAACAGACTTACTAAGTTCTATTTTGTTCCCCAGGTCAAACCATGTTACAGAGAAGTGTGTGATCCCAGGGGAAAGGATGTGGGGAAATGACAGAGGCGCAGGTGTCCACATGTTGCCTGGAAGCATCTGTAAGAGTGAGTTTTGCCCTAATTCTCACTAAAAGCCACAGGTCTTGGTTCCCCTCATTTTGTCATAATGATAGACAGTCTTCCTGATCAAAGGATCATCACTACTTTTCATAATATGTTACCCTTGAGCTCTAAGGCTATGCATTGAAGTTTTAGACATTAAAAAAAAACCCTCTGGGGAACTAAAATTTGATTTTGAATATTTTACAGCCTCTGAGCCTGCACTGTCTTTGTACACTTTTGGTCTCAATTAAAACCCCCGCCACATGCCTGCTATTAATAATGACAGCAATTTACTTCTGTTGAAATTGAAAGCCTTCAGGTCCCTTTGAAAAACCTAAATGCAATTCACATGGTTTACAGACATGTTTCAAAGCTTTCTTCTCTTTTATAGCTTTTTTCCTTTGTGTTTTTTGAAATAGACTTAATCTTCAAAGTCTGTGATTGCCATCGGGTGCCTGAAGACAGAGATCTGAGCACACACAGCTGCACACGCGTGTGAGTGCATTTACATGGACGCCAGTATGTATATGCTGTGGTCAAATCGTTCTGCCTTCCAGGACAACTTGTTATTGTTCATGTAAATGTGATTTAACTGATTTTTTTCCCTAGCATTTTTCCTTGACATTTTAAAAGTCAGTGACACTGTGGAAGAAAGAAAAAAGAAAAGAAAAAAAAAAACTTTCAGTGAAGAAACATAATTGTTTTCAGCAAGCCACATGTGACATTTCAGATGTCTGTTTTATAAGACATTGTCTTGAAAGAGTAAGCATTTGGGAAGATTTCTTGAAGTAAATCATTAGAAGGAAACCTAAAACAAATCATTAAGGTTCATCAAATACACGAGAAGAAGAGATGGGCTTTGGGCCACATCAAATGCCCGAGTTTTCATAGTCCAGTTCCATATCCTGAACACTGAAAAAACAATTCTGATACAAAAAGATTACGCCACTGTCCACAAGAAGTGCACATGTTGGCGAGTAGCTAGTGTGGGTGAGGGGAGATGTCTGGAAGCAATTGGGGCAAGATGTCCCCAACACTCAGTAGGAAGCGGATCCCGTACCAGGGCCTTTGGTGTTTGAAGGACTTGGAAAAATTAGGGTCAAAATTAAATAGAAGGTTTTTAAGTCATTAAGTAAGAAAATGCATTTTTAAATTATCTCCAAGCTATTAATGGCAGTGTCTGAGATTTTGCTTGGAATCTGCTTATGTGACCCATCTTCGTTGATCGCATTTGTTGAAATGGCTTATCTGTGCCATTTTGCTGAATAGACACACACAAAAAAATCCAAATACAATCATGCAGTTACCTACACTATAATTCATGCAGGAAATGTCTATATTTACAGTGCATCAAATGAGCAATTTCACTTATTTACGTATTTGTTCATTACTGAAACAGCGGTGAGTTCATTATAGATGGTTGAATATTTTAGTAATTGTTCAGTAACACTGTAAATTACTGTATTGGAGCATTATGCTCATTGCCTTTTAACTTAATTTTGTGCATAGGAATTGAACAGACCAGAAATTTTATGCCTCTCCAGTTTAGCTATATTAAGTCACAATGTGAAGAGTATATTGATATGGGTGGTGACTAATGAAAAACTTGCTGGAAGTGACAATATGTTGATGGATCAAAAGTGAGCAGGTAAATAGACCAAAGACACACACACTGCTGTATCATTAGCTCCATGCTGCTGCTGCTGCTTCTAAGTCGCTTCAGTCGTGTCCGACTCTGTGAGACCCCATAGACGGCAGCCCACCAGGCTCCGCCATCCCTGGGATTCTCCAGGCAAGAACACGGGAGTGGGTTGCCATTTCCTTCTCCAATGCATGAAAATGAAAAGTGAAAGTGAAGTCACTCAGCCGTGTCTGACTCTTAGCGACCCCATGGACTGCAGCCCACCAGGCTCCTGTGTGGAGTGGAGTGGGGTGCCATCACCTTCTCCCATTAGCTCCACAGGATTCTCTAATTAAAGTCAAGTATGGGAGTTGGGAAGGAGATTCAAGAGGGAGGGGGCATAGGTATACTTATAGCTGATTCATGCTGTACAACAAAAGCCAACACAACATTGTAAAGCAATTATCTTCCAATTAAAGACAGATTTTAAAAGAGAAAATAAATTTAAAGAAAATCTAAAGAAATCATGTAAAACGGTACTCACAGAGCATTAAATTAAAATAGCTAGACTTCACTGCACACGCAGAATGTGTAAATCTTTGTGATAGAGCTAACGTGGCATAAACATTCCCCACACTTCCATTTTTGTTGTTCTTGTCGCTGTTTAGTTGCTAATTCGTGTCCTACTCTTTTGCAACCCCACGAAATGTAGCCCACCAGGCTCCTCTGTCCATGAGATTTCCCAGGCAAGAACACTGGTGTGGATTGCCATTTCCTTCTCTAGGGGATCTTCCCCACCCAGGGATCAAACCTAGGTCTCCTGAATTGACAGGCAGATTCTTTACCACTGAGCCACCTAAGAGGCCAAAACTTCCACTTTAGAACATATCAGTAAGAATCCTTTAAAAAAAAAAAAAAAGCTCCAATATTCTTTAGTAAACCATTTTGAAAATGTGTCCAAATTAGAAGTTGAACGTGTGTCTTTTAAGAGATACAGAAATTAAATGAAACAGGCTAGAATTCCTTTTACTATATTTAATTGGTCAACAGTTTTTGCTTTATAATTTTTAATTGACCACTAGCATCTCTATTTGATTGTTGCTTTTTCAGGTAATGTTTTTTAAAAATGTAATAGTCAATATGTTTATGAAGAGTTCAACAGGTGAAATTATACACACTTTCTCAGGTTAATACTCTAACCTTTGTCCTTAACATTTTATTTTGAGACCAAATGAGCAGAGTTCAGTAATCCCCTTGAGGTTTTAAATTTACCTTTATGTGGTGCGAGGAAAGCAGCCTCTGACCAACAGAGACAGGATCATCTTCCATTTTCCTTGCCTGCAAGAAGGGTTCCAATTTCCTCCAACTTTATGAAAAATCTAAAGCTGATATCTCATCATTTTTGATTACATACCCCTGAGTTTTTTTTTTTAATCACTCTATTATATCCTTAAAAAAAATACACAAAGACTATGATTTCTAAAAGGATCAAAAGAGGATAAACTGAATAGACTCTTGAACACTATTAATGGCATTGAATGGTATCTTTTTGCAACACGCTGGACTATGCTTTTTTAAACATCTAACATAAGAATAAAGTAAGCAAAATGCCACTGTTTTCTTTCCATCCCCCACAAGCATGAGGTGGACATGTGCCCTCTGAATGGCTTTCCCAACCGTGTTTGTGACTATCTTCTTGTCTCCGATCTCAGGTTTGGGAAGAGGTATCGCCATGAGTTGGGATGTAAAATCCACAGGTGCCAATTATACCTGAGACAGACTTTCCTCTCTGTGTCTTGGGCCCGGGGACAGGAGGGTGCCTGGCCTTGCTAGACCACCCTGGGCTTCAGCAGGAGTACCGGGGGCAAAGGGGCTTCTTCAACCCTCCACAGCGGCCAAGGTGGAGGCCCTAGGATGCTGGAGCCATGGCACTGGGACCACATGCTCTGGGCTGACGTCCCAGTGACCAGACACCCAGCCCCTCTCGGAAGGAAGCCCCCGCGGCTGAGGGTTTCCAGCCAGTTCTTCCGAGGCCTCTGCCCCCCACACTTGGGGGTGCTTTCCCTGTTCAGACTTATGTGGGTTTCTATTCCCAATGCATGTTCCTTCATCCAGCCCTCAGCAAGATGGAGGCTACCCCAGGTAGATTGGCCAGAATATTCGGAGCCCAGCCACCTACAGTGCTTGAACACTCCTGCTCTCCAGGCCCCACCAGGAGACACTCAGTTTGTTCCTGAGTGTCTGATCCTCAGCTCCTAGCCAGTTCAGCCCACAACGGCGCCATCTGATGAAGCACGTCCTTTGTCACCTGCTTGAGGCTGGGCAATGCCACCATGGAGTTGGGACACAGAGGATCAGGACACTGGAAGCTTACTCAGTGCAGACACGAACTCCAACTCTGCCTCCCTGCCCTGGGCTTGTTCAGCACGTGGTTTGGTTTGGTTTCACAGAACCATGTTGTCCAAGCTACTGACACCATCCACCCTTCTTGAATTTCATAGGACAAGCTGGTTCTCCCTGATATGGTTTCAATATTTTCCTTCTTTGTATAAATGTGTCAAAATGCTCTCAGGAGATTGTCAACTGGCTGGCAGTGTTCACTTGGCCCAGTTCTGGTTTGTTTTTTCTCCAGTTTATCCATTTTACCATGGGTATCCTGGGAATGTGGGAAGCAGGCACCCCCCACATCCCTGCAAACACACACACACAGACCCACACACACAGAGCGTGGTTGTTTATCAGCTGCCTGAAAGATGGCTCCATTGTGTAGTAAGAATAATGTTATTCAATACAGCTATTTTTCTTTGTGTGTGTAATTTTAGGCTGGTTTCTAGCCATTTGGTATATGTTATGAGCTGTAAGTAAAACTACACCCCTCAAAAAGCAAAGGAGCTAAAGCCAAACTATTTCATTTTTCCTTTGTAACAACTTCTGTCTCCACTTGAAATTAACTGAATAAGTTGAAGACCATGCATCTTCATATTATGAGAAGTTGTTCTTTGTGCTCAGTTGCATTAGTTATGTCCAACTCTACCACCCCCACGGACTGTAGCCCGCCAGTCTCCTCTGTCCATGGGGATCCTCCGGGCAAGAATGCTGGAGTGGGTTGCCATTTCCTTCTCTAGATCTTCCCAACCCAAGGATAGAACCCAGGTTTCCTGCATTGGCAGATAGATTCTTTACTATCTGAGCCAAAACAGTAAACTTCTCAGCAATGAAAGAAGGGATCTTAAGGCATCAATTAGGCTCTGCCCTACTGGTTTGTTTATTTGAACCAGGTACACTGCTTTTCATAACGAGCTCTAAATAAGTCTGTGATAGCTGACATTTATGTTCAAGTTCCAGGTGTAAAAATACACTCCTCTGTTTTCCTTAGGAGTATGGAACTAGAACAGTTTTCTTAAGTCTTGGGACAGTCATACCCTCATGCAGTGTAGCTGACTTGCCAGGTCCATCATGACACAAAGTACCATTGCTGGGTGACATCAGCATTTTCCCATGTCATGAAGCATCCTTGGACAACACAAAGGCCGTGTGTCTGTGTGTCCAGTAACCGAATCACAGTCCAGCTCTTGAAATGCATCAACTGCCCACCTATCACGGGAGGACTTGTGAGTGAAGCCACTGACTAACAGAGAAGAGGGACCAGGAGTCCCAGGTCCCGGCTTGCTGATGATGGAGAAATTGCCACCAGAAAATGGAAGATGCGGTGATCCGGGGCAAAGCGTGGAATGAAAAGCAGACAGAGCTTTTGGTGACTGCCCTGTCTATCAAGTCTCTTTCCCAGGGGTGGGAACAGGCCAGGGGGAGCCATGGGTGGGAGGGGGGCCCAAAAAGTAGGGAGGAGAGGAGAAGCCACCAACCCACAGACCTAGAGATCTGAGCCACATCTTCCCTGATCTTCCTTTCACGTGGGAACAGGGAGCATTTTGCAACCTGATTCACAGTTCGGATAATTCAGGTGCTGAGTTTGTTACATAAGGTGGAAAACAGAACAGAACTAGATAACACTGACGAGTCAGAACAGAACCTGAATACAACGCTCCCAGTGGTGTTACCAAATTCTCCACCCCCAGCTAAACATCATAAATAAAACCACCAGAGCCATCACATAAATCAAAGAGAAATCTGGCTTTGCAGAGTTCAAAATAAACACAGTGAAGCCAAGTCCTGCTGCCCCCTCACCCCGACCCCCACAAGAAGCTGGGGCCCCATCCACATAAGCACAGAGGCTCCCAGGTGCCCAGACTCAGGTGGCTGCTCCAGACAGTGCTGAGGGAGCTATGCTTCCACCCTGCCCCGGAAATCCTGCGTCTCTCACTCACCTCTGGGCTTCCGTGTAGTAGAACATCTTGTATCCATGCATCGACTGGGGGTCCATAAAGAGTTACTAACTTGGGCACTGGGCTAAAGCTGATGAGAAATCTAGACAAAATCTGAGAAAACAACCTAGAGATGCATATAGCTTTCTGAGGTGTGTATGGTTAACTTATTTTCAGCTGAATTCTTGTGATTTTTGAATGACTGTGTGTGTTTAGAAAAGGTTCCCCTCTGCTGTCTTTGTAAGGAGAGAGGCAGCAAAGGTATCAAAATCTGTATATGATAACAAAGAGGTGCTAGGTTAGGGCGCGATGTGATCTGACATGAATGAAATACAGGTCTGTGTGCAGAGAGGCACCACCTCAGAGTGCCATGTGTCAGCCAGGGCTATTAGCACAGAAACAATACACCTCTCCAGTGTCAGGTTTACGTGTCCAAGTCAGGGCTGCCCTGGCTGTCCTCTGGCCTACACGAAACCACATGAGATCAAGAGGGACCATGCATCTGAAAGCCTTTTGAGGATTATAGCATGTTACACAAGTGTGGAGATTAAGCGTGACCGTGGACTTGGCACTGTTGAACTTGGTGGCCCAGAGCACTGTTTTATTTCAGCTCAGCCTACTCTGGAGACCTGAACTTCAGGTTGCTGGAAGGTGGTGTGCGTGGCCAAGCCTGCACGGCTCGTCACTCTGACATGTACACCCGAAGCCATGACAACAAAGACATGCACTCTACAGCTGGAAATTCACAATCACGTGGCAGCACTGCAGTGGCTATCTGGTCAAACCACCAGTTTCACTGATTGCAATGATCTGCTCTAGAAACTAGGCTGTTTGGATATTTTACACATAAAACAAACAAAGCTAGTGGAGGTGATGGAATTCCAGTTGAGCTGTTTCAAATCCTAAAAGGTGATGCTGTGAAAGTGCTGTATTCAATATGCCAGCCAATCTGGAAAACTCAGCAGTGGCCACAGGACTGGAAAAAGTCAATTTTCCTTCCAATTCCAAAGAAAGGCAATGCCAAAGAATGCGCTTGTTCACATGTTACCGCACAATTGCACTTGTCTCACTCTAGCAGAGTAATCTCAAAATTCTCCAAGCCAGGCTTCAAAAGTACGTGAACTGTGAAATTCCAGATGCTCAAGCTGGATTTAGAAAAGGCAGAGGAACCAGAGATCAAATTGCCAACATTCACTGGATCATTGAAAAAGCAAGAGAGTTCCAGAAAAACATCTACTTTTGCTTTATTGACTATAGCAAAGCCTTTGACTGTGTGGATCACAACAAATGGTGGATAATTCTTAAAGAGATGAGAATACCAGACCACCTGACCTGCCTCCTGAGAAATCTGTATGCAGGTCAAGAAGCAACAGTTAGAACTGGACATGGAACAACAGACTGGTTCCAAATTGGGAAAGGAGTATGTCAAGGCTGTATATTGTCACCCTGCTTATTTAACTTATACACAGAGTACATCATGTGAAATGCCAGGCTGGATGAAGCACAAGCTGGAATCAAGATTGCCGGGAGAAATATCAATAACCTCAGATACATAGATGATACCACCCTTATGGCAGAAAGCAAAGAAGAACTAAAGAGTCTCTTGATGAAAATGAAAGAGGAGAATGAAAAAGTTGACTTAAAGCTCAACATTCAGAAAACTAAGATCATTGTGTCTGGTCCCATCACTTCACGGTAAACAGATGGGGAAACAATGGAAACAGTGACAGACTTTATTTTCTTGGGGGCTCCAAAATCACTGCGGATGGTGACTACAGCCATGAAATTAAAAGACACTTGCTCCTTGGAAGAAAAGCTATGACCAACTTAGACAGCATATTAAAAAGCAGAGATATTACTTTACCAACAAAGGTCCATCTAGTCAAAGCTATGGTTTTCCCAGTAGTCATGTATGGATGTGAGAGCTGGACTATTAAAAAAGCTGAGCACCAAAGAATTGATGCTTTTGAACTGCGGTGTTGGAGAAGACTCTTGAGAATCCCTTGGACTGCAAGGAGATCCAACCTGTAAATCCTATAGGAAATCAGTCTTGAATATTTATTGGAAGGACTGATGCTGAAGCTGAAACTCCAACACTCTGGCCACCTGATGGGAAGAACCGACTCATTGGAAAAGACCCTGATGCTGGGAAAGGTTGAAGGAAGCAAGAGAAGGGGACGACAGAGGATGAGCTGGTTGGATGGCATGACCGACGGGATGGACATGAGTTTAAGTAGGCTCTGGAAGTTNGACTGATGCTGAAGCTGAAACTCCAACACTCTGGCCACCTGATGGGAAGAACCGACTCATTGGAAAAGACCCTGATGCTGGGAAAGGTTGAAGGAAGCAAGAGAAGGGGACGACAGAGGATGAGCTGGTTGGATGGCATGACCGACGGGATGGACATGAGTTTAAGTAGGCTCTGGAAGTTGGTGATGGACAGGGAAGCCTGGCATGCTGAAGTCCATGGGGTCACAGAGTTGGACATGACTGAGCGACTGAACTGACACATAAAACAGTGAACTGCAGACTCAAGTACCCAGATATCAACTGCAGTAAATGTCCAGATAACCTGTCTAGCAGCCCCTTTGAGTTTGACTATCTCAGAACAACATGGAAATCAATTTTCTACTTCTGAGAGGTAAACAACATTTATTTATTTATAGTACAGCCTTAGAGCGCTGTTGACCCAGATGATAAAGAATCTGCCTGCAATACAGGAGACCCGGGTTCCATTCCTGGGTGGGGAAGATCCCCTGGAGAAGGGAATGGCTGCCCACACCAGTATTCTTGCCTGGAGACTCCCATGGAAAGAGGAGCCTGGAAGGCTACAGTCTGTGGGTCATAAAGAGTTGGACATAACTGAGCAACTAACACTTTAGAGCTGAAAACAGCACCTTTTGGGAGTTAGAAAACCTACTGCTTCTACCCTCCAAAAGTTGTCTGATTTCTAGGCAAACTATTGAATCTCTCTGGCCTTCGTTTTCCCCTCTGTAAAAAGAGATTAGTAATAGCAGAAGTATTTAAATCAAAGATAAACAATATTGAATGTGATTTTATGATGATGTAACCAGATGGGAGAAGGCCATCCAGATGTCCGGTTGAAGTGAAACATAATTTGGTTTCATATAATCAAAATGTACCTAGTGAAATAAAGAAATGAAGTTATTGTACAAGTTTAGTATATCCTTAATTATAATAACAGTCATCCTATAGTTTATTCTTTTAACACAGTGTTTCTCAAGTTGCCCCCTGAGAACTGCTTTGGAGAAGGCAATGACAACTTACTCCAGTACTCTTGCCTGGAAAATCCCATGGACGGAGGAGCCTGGTAGGCTGCAGTCCATGGGGTCACTAAGAGTTTGACATGACTGAGCGACTTCACTTTCACTTTTCACTTTCACTTTTCACTTTCATGCATTGGAGAAGGCAATGGCAACCTACTCCCGTGTTCTTGGCTGGAGAATCCCAGGACAGAGGAGGCTGGTAGGCTGCCGTCTCTGGAGTCACACAGAGTTGGACATGACTGAAGTGACTTAGCAGCAGCATCAGGGAACTGCTTTAGACATTTCTTCTTAATTTCTCCCCATTAAGTTGTAGGTAACGTGGGTACACATTTCACCCTTTGGAGGGCCACAGATTATTGCAGTAGCTGTGTCTTTTTCACACCCTCCCCGACCAAATGCAATCTAGGATTGGGGGGTAGGGGGGTGCGGTTGCACCAGGTGGTCCAGCAGCAGGGCTCAGTGCCAGCGGGTTATTTTTAGGGCATGCTTACATAGTGCTGGACCATGTGCAGTCCCATAACCTTATTCCTCCCATCTCACAGCTGTGTTAAACAGCTTGCCTGAGGCCCCAGAGCCTAGGGATCTGAGCCTGGTGACTCTGGCCCCCTAAGCGGAGTGCCATCCCGCCTCTCATTTGTCAAGCATGTCTGAGTGTTGCTACGAGTGCACTAACAACCTAGGACATGCTGAGGTTGACTGCCAGGGCTTCTGTGTTCTCCTCCTGCTTCTGTCGCCGTGTCCTGCGGTGGCCAAGGGTCGTGTCAGCCTCATAAAGACTCTTTCTTGATGCTCTGATCTTATCCAGCCTCATCAACCAGCACAACAAACGCCCATTATGGAAAGTCTTGCGAAGGAGCCAGGGGAGGAGATGTAACATAATACCCAATTTTCTTCCTTTCCTCAAAGAGCCAGATGATCGAGTGGAGCAGATAAAGCAATTCGCAGCCAGCCAGCCCTACAGGAAAGCATGTTATAAGAGGATGTGAAAGTACAGACAGAAATGCTACTCAAGTCCTGTATTGCCTCCTGCCCCTGGAGGATCTCTATTTTCTTTCAGTGGGTAGGGCTTCAGTTTGTCAGCAGCTCCCCAAACAAATTTGTGACACAGGGTGAAGAGACTGTTAGACTGAATCAGACTTATCCACGTCTGCCCCTGTTTTCAGATGCACGCATGCCAAGTCGCTTCAGTCATTTTGGACTCCCTTGCGGCTCTATGGCCTCTAGCCCACCAGGCTCCTCTGTCCATGGGCTTCTCCAGGCAAGAACACTGGAGTTCGTTGCCATTTCCTCCTCCTCAGGGATTGAGACTGCATCCTCTTATGTCTCCTGCATTGGCAGGCGGGTTCTTTACGGCTAGCATCACCACTTGGCAATTGATTAACACATGCTAATGGACAGATGGGTGGGTGGATGAAGGAAAGGTTGCTAAGCTCACAAACATTTGAATGCTTTCTCTGATAACTATGAATGTAAAATGGAAAGTAAACTTTAATGTCTTAAGCTCAGGAGACTGCTGTTCAGAGATGCATCTAAATGGCATGTTATTTTCAAAATAGAGTTTACTCTAATTAACATGTCTTAAAGATATAACCCAGAAGGCCATCCCTTTCTAAGGACTCTTCGGAATAATTTTATTAGCTCTGCCTCTGAGGAAGATGTGTAGGATTTTTCAAGTTTATTGTCTTTACTAGTGAAGCTCTGCTGTGGGTGAAATACTGGAAACACTGGCTCAGGTGATCAAAGGGGTAGGGAGGTGAGCCGGCTCCGTTTCTGTCCTCTGGGCTCTTACGTACAGAGGAATCACCGTGGTGTCATGGGCTTGGCATTGACATCTAGTACCAAATTATGAGAGAAGTCTATTCCTGGAGACCTTGCTCGTCCTCTGAGGATGTGGGATGATGCTTTCGACCACATTCATGGTCAGACAGGTTCTGGAATTGCTGCTTTAATTCCTCTGACTCTTCTTTAAAAAAAAAAAATTATTTGGCTGCATCAGATCTCAGTTGGGACACGTGGGGTCTTCATTGTAGTGCAGGCTCTCTAGTTGTGATGCGCAGGCTTAGCTGCCTTCTGGCCTGTAGGATCTTAGCTCCAATGGAACACTGGAGAAGTCCCCCTCTGATCCTTCTTAAAACTGTCATTTTCTTCAAGAACTGAAAGGCCTGGGATCTCCGAAATTCCAAATGATTTGCAGGATCGCATGCCTTTAGATCAATTTCAGACATTAGGAAGCCAAATTGTGGCCAAAGCTTTAAAGGATTTTGGTCCTCCTTGCATTTCCCAATATAACACAAGTGACACTGAGCTGCTCTGTGCTCCCTGAGATATGAGACACCTTCTGTGAAAATCCAGCCAAGGTGACCATCCAAGCTCTGTGCCCTGCACAGTCCATCCCTGAAAACCTGCTCATGATCCAGGGTTACTGGGGGAGAGCAAAGGACTGGTTTTCAAAGACTGAGTCAGCTACAGAGGCTCCGAGGATCTTCGATGCTCGTGGGAAAAGACCTCTTGGTAAACATGTGAGCGGCCTTGTGAGTGGGTGACTAAACAGTCCTGGATACCAAGTGTGCCTCTGAACTGGAGCAGCCACTTTCTGTTTCTTCTTCCCCTTCTTCTTCTTCAATTTGACAAAAGTTATTTATGAGTAGCTCCAAATAGTCTAACATGCTTGCTTATTGATGCTGCTAAGGGCATCTTGTCCAGCTGTGCCTGCCTGGAACTCTCCCAACTGCTCAAGACTTGGTCCCTACAAATGCCCCAAGGAAGTTCCTTGTGCTGGTTTCAGGGGGCCAGCTTCTGAGGTGCAGCCCATAGTCACCTTATTACCTGCCTGGAAATGCCTCCCTTCCAATTCTGCAACTCTAATCATCTATCCGAAGAACTGATGCTTTTGAACTGTGGTGTTGGAGAAGACTCTTGAAAGTCCCTTGGACTGCAAGGAGATCCAACCAGTCCATTCTAAAGGAGATCAGTCCTGAGTGTTTTGGAAGGAATGATGCTAAAGCTGAAACTCCAGTACTTTGGCCACCTCATGCTAAGAGTCGACTCATTGGAAAAGACTCTGATGCTGGGAGAGATTGGGGGCAGGAGGAGAAGGGGACAACAGAGGATGAGATGGATGGATGGCATCACCGACTCGATGGACGTGAGTTTGAGTGAACTCCAGGAGTTGGTGATGGACAGGGAGGCCTGGCGTGCTGCAATTCACGGGGTCACAAAGAATCAGACATGACTGAGCGACTGAACTGAACTGAATCATCTATCCACATGTAATCACTCTAAGACAAACTTAAACCATTTGTTTGTCTGTTTATCACTGTTCTCTTGGAGAAGTGAGTACAGTAATATCAACTGCAAAAAATAATATATAAAATGAGCCCTATACAGAGAGCACTCTATCTTTCTAGACCAGTACAAGGAGGTGAGGGAATTTCTGGGAGCAGCAACTCTGGCTGGATGTTGAGGGTAGAGCATTTTAAGTGATGACATCACATGTGGAAAATAAACTGGCAAAACAGATTTGACTGGTGACATCATTCTGGCTCTGTTTCTACCATACCAGTAAGACCAGTTGGAAGGACAAAAATGGTCTCAATTTGATGGTTATGATGACACCAAATCATGGCTGACCTGTTAGTTTTCTTCTCCTTTTAAATGACAGGATCAAATAATCGTTTATGAAAATTATCACCTAATTGTTCTGCTAACATGCGATGAATGACCTTCACATTTCAATGACCAGTTGCTTGTACATAAACACACCATCCTAACACTCTCTCGTGTCATTTGCTTGCTTCAAATATTTCCTGATAGACTAAAAGGCATTCCCAGTGGTCACGTATGGATGTGAGAGTTGGACTGTGAAGAAGCTGAGCACTGAAGAATTGATGCTTTTGAACTGTGGTGTTGGAGAAGACTCTTGAGAGTCTCTTGGACTGCAAGGAGATCCAACCAGTCCATTCTGAAGGAGATCAGCCCTGGGATTTCTTTGGAAGGACTGATGCTAAAGCTAAAACTCCAATACTTTGGCCACCTCATGCGAAGAGTTGACTCATTGGAAAAGACTCTGATGCTGGGAGAGACTGGGGGCAGGAGGAGAAGGGGACGACAGAGGATGAGATGGCTGGATGGCATCGCTGACTCGATGGATGTGAGTTTGGGTGAACTCCAGGAGTTGGTGATGGACAGGGAGGCCTGGCGTGCTGTGATTCATGGGGTCGCAAAGAGTCGGACACGACTGAGCGACTGAACTGAACTGAACTGAATGACAAAAGGCATAGAGAAGCTAGATACCTCCCAGTGTGTGTTGTTGGTGACAAGGCTAAGTCCTGTTTAAGCAGTCAAATATGCTGTTTATATCATTCCCAACTGGCCAACATTCACAAGGAAATCAAGTTCCTGCTTTAAACTCGACTGACCCATGGGCAACATTCAAATCCCACAGGTCGTAANCAAAAGGCATAGAGAAGCTAGATACCTCCCAGTGTGTGTTGTTGGTGACAAGGCTAAGTCCTGTTTAAGCAGTCAAATATGCTGTTTATATCATTCCCAACTGGCCAACATTCACAAGGAAATCAAGTTCCTGCTTTAAACTCGACTGACCCATGGGCAACATTCAAATCCCACAGGTCGTAATTGACTGCCCAAACCTAGAAACAGACACAAGCAAGGGATGGAGAAGAGTTGGTCCAGAGAGAGATGCTGCAGTGCAAGCTCAACTCAGCTATGTTCCTGCTCCAGGGTTTTATGACACAACTGTCCCTTCTTTCACACATGAGAGTCTTTCATCCTTCTGATTTTCAAACATAGGCACATAACCCTCACCACATCCTTGTGAGGTAGGCAGGTGGTGCATGTTATGATCCCTCAAACTAAAGATGAAAGGTGATAGTGATGGTGATAAAAATTAAAGTACATCAAACAGTATCAGCACCATCACGTCAAAAGACCCGTGGCTTTCTCAGCAAAAAAAAAAAGGAAACTGTCACACATGCCCTCATCTGTTTTACCAAGTTTTATGAAGATGCTAAAGTCCAACTAGTGCTGAGAGTCTATAACACAAAGAGTTGAATTATTGATGCTACTTTGTTCAAAGGGGCAGAGAACTCATGGAAATCACTCCTTCTGTTTTAAGGGTTTTATGTATGAAAAACACCAGCAGAGTCCAGAATGTCCTCCCGATTCCATGTGGTCCCTGCTTTTCCTCAGCCAGTGTGAGGTGACATTCAGCCTCCTTTACAGACAAACCTCCTCCTGAGTGCCCAGAAACCTTGGAGGAGCTCAGAAGAGAGAACTCCAGGCCCACGAGAGTGAGCCCCCAAGTCAGCAAGCAAGGCAGCCGCCTTGACCAAAAGCAGCTCCTGGCTGTCCCTGCCTTTGTATCTTCAAAGCCCAGGAAAAAACTGAACAAACTCCCAAGACCTACAGACCTTTAACAGAACCAAGCTTTGGGCCGGGAGGCAGGGGAGATAGGGGGAGACCGATAGGGAGTGTGCCCCTGAAATGTTCCCCCTGTCCCCACAGGTCGTAGTCTCCTGGAAGGAGACTGGAAGAGGGGTCTGCATCCCTCCCCGTGCTAGCCCGTGAACCCCTCAGGGGGAGGCTCTCAGCATCCTCACCGGGTGGGAGGAGCCTTTTCTCCCTTCTGCCACCTCTCCTCTCCTCTCCCTCAGTCGCACAAACACCCCAAACTTGGAACGCGGACCTCTCTTCGAACCCACTGGAGACCCCGGCCTTGCAGTGCCCCACTCTTTGTCCCCACACTTCCACAAGTGGTGAACCCTCCCCGGTGAGGGGAGGGAAGACACCGGTCCAGAGCTGCCCGGAGTAGGGCGGACAGGGACGGGAAGGAACATGTGTTCTCCCTTTTGGGAAGGGGTCCCGGGCCTAGGGCTGTGAAACCCTGGCAGGAGAACCTGTCCTAGAGTGGGAGTCAAGGAGGAGGGAAGAGGGGCGGGCCTGGGGGAGGAGAGGGGATGAGGTTTGAGAGGAGGAGCGCGGCAGGGCCGCGGGATAAGGGGGAAACGATGGGGGGAGAGCCGGAGGGACAGGGGAGGGGAAGGGAGCGAAGGGGCGGTGATGGGGCGGAGCAGGGCATGCGGAGCCCAACCGGTCCCTAGGCCCCGCCCCATTCACCCCCCGGCAGTCGCCCCGCCCCGTTCAGGNCCGCCCCGGCCCCGCCCCGTTCCCTCCCCGCCCCCGCCAGGCCCCGCCTTGCCTCTTCCAGCGGCGGCGCCCTGGAAATATGAAGAGGCATAGCGGCGGCGGCCAGTGCAGCTCGGAGCGGCGGCGGCGGCCGGGCGGGCGCGGGGCGGCCGGGCGCGCAGGGCCGGTCGCGGGGCGGGAGGCCGGGAGCGGAGGGGCCAGGCTGGGCATGGGGTGCGCGGCGGCCTCCTGAAGCGTGCCTGGCCCTGTCCCCGCGCCGCCGGGCCGCGCCGCCCGAGCTGCGGGCGGGTCCCGGGGAGCTGGGTCCCCGGACGGCGGGCGGTGCGGCGCGCGCGGGCGGTCCCGGAGGAGGCCTGGAGATGTCCTGTGTGCTCCGCCTCCTGCTCACATCCCTGTTCCCGGCCCTCCTGCTTCACGGTGAGTCCGGGGGTGGGAGTCGGGGGGCG
This sequence comes from Neotragus moschatus, assembly GCA_006410615.1. NCBI lineage: Eukaryota > Metazoa > Chordata > Mammalia > Artiodactyla > Bovidae > Neotragus > Neotragus moschatus. The sequence goes on from SJYA01002862.1 coordinate 898,359, forward strand.
GCAGCCGAGGGTGTCCCCGCGGGGACTCCCTAGAACCGAGGTGACCCCACGGCCAGGCACAGCTCCATTCTGAGTGCCCTGGAAGAGGCTCGCGTTCCCGGGCGTCGGCTGCGCTCTCTGGGAGGGCGCGCTCTGGGGCTTTCAGTCCAGGTCCCACTACACTTGTGTCCACTTCGCGGGGCTTCGGACTACAGGCCGTCAAGGACCCGCTGGCTGTGAGCCCTTCACAGAGTGTCAGAGTGCAGGGGGCTCGCGGTGAGCTCCAGGCTTTGGGGGGACCGTACAGAGGACTGTGATCAGTTCAGGGGGAAAGCAGCTTGGGTGTTCTCCCCTCGGAGAACGAGTGTCTTAAGGGGCTGGGGAGGGGTCTGTCCCAGGTGGACCGGTAGGTTCCCTGGAGGCACTTTCAAGGAGTGGGGTCCTCGCAGCAACAGAGGGGCAGTAATTAAAACTAGTCCCCTAAGTTCTCCAGAACCTGAGCTTGCTTCTCTCCTGCTCTCGTGGGTTTTGTTTCTCCTTCGTGTGTCACATGTTCTCAGCGGCCCCAGTAAACCCCCAGCTAGAGAGCAGCAGGCTTTACAAGTGCTCCAGAAATTGCACGAAAGAAAGTAAGACAGCATTGCTCCGGGCTGGGAAGGTGGACTTGTGGGGCTGGGTGATGGCAAGCACGTGTGCTGATCCAGATGTCCTGGGTCAGCTTTCCCTACAGGTGAACCCCTGGCCCTTTAGTTGAGTGTCCACCAGGAGCAGAGCTCTCCTGTCTCCACACCCACCATGACCTCTGGACGTCAGATCAGCAGGTCAGCACCCTCTGGCCTCTAGGTTTCTGATCCAGCTTCAGAAGGCGGTCAGGCAGTGACCCCTCAGACCATCTAGGAGAGGGAGGGGCAGCACCCTGGGAGCCCTGAGCGGCTGTTTTCTCTATCGTCCTGCTCAGGCAGGCGGTGTGGGCAACACAGCTCCAAGGGCCCTGTGAACCAGTTGGGCTGGGCCAGACCTGCCAGATGGCCAAGGTGTACCCAGAACCCCAGCAACCCAAGACTTTCAAAGTCAGGTTGGAAGACTCGCAGTTCGAGGGCCAGAAAAAGAGAGGTGTAATTACAGGGTTGTGCTCCTCGGCCCATCTGCTTGGAATTACAGAGCAGTCTTCATCTTTGGCTGAAACATGAAACAAATCAGAGCCCACGGGCAGATCAAACGGCAGCTGCCACCCACACCAGAAACGAGAGGCAGAGAGAGAGGATGAAGGGGAGCACTCCCCTAAAAAACCTCTTACGTAGTTGAAGGAAATCAGGCATATGGGTGAATGCCTTTAAAGTGAAACAAGTACTTGAAATTGGCATGAACAGAATTTTTTTGCACAAGGCCATTTGCCTTTTGGACTACAAAAGCCATCCTCAGAGATGCAGCCTAGGCCAACCTGTCCTGAATTTTTCCTCCTTGTTTTGAGGGGTGGAAGTTGTAACCACACTTCCTGCACCACAGTGCAAGCTACGATAGTGCCAACGGGTAAAAGGAGCCCAAGTGCAGCCTCAGTGTGGCTCGAATCTAGTCCCAGCTTTCTGGACTCCAGCTGAAGTCAGCCTGAACTCCTTGGGGTCGGGGTTTACCCAGACCCACAGTGTGCCAGGATGGAGTCAGGAAGGGGGAGTAAGCCAGTGGGGCCAGCCCCTATGCATGTGTGCACGTGTGGTCATGTGTGTGGACATGTATGTGCAGGCATACATATGATGAAAGGATGTAAGATAAAAAAACAACGTTTGCCAAGTTTAAGGGAATGACGAGGATAATCCTACAAAAAGTCACCCCATTTCAAAGTGAACCTCCTGTGGCAAAATTATGCCCACTGATGTTGCCCACAGACCAGCTGCGCTTGTGGGGGCTCCAGCACAGAGGAGAAAGTGAGGGAGTGGTCCTTCTGGGTATAAATCTCTGTGATCTGAGAGAGGCTTGCTTGTTACGATGCCTTAGGGTAGTGTAGAGCACCAGGAAAGAATTGAGTATTCTCCCTTTCCCCTCTTTCTGACCTATTTTTACTTACTTGAAGTACTTTTAACAAAATATGGGCATTAATCCATCTAACCCAAGGGAGTGGCTTCAGAGTGTGTCCTACTCTGTAGTTAGGGGTCTTGCAAGTATCTAAAGATTCTGTAGTAACAGATGGAGCTTGATCGTTTATCTTAAGAGAAGCCATCAGTCTGAAGGAAATTGCCTGCACTCTTTTAGGATGGCTTAATTATTTTTCTCCTGGTATTGGAAAAGATCCTGATGCTGGAAATATTGAAGGCAAGAGAAGAAGAGGGTGGCAGAGGATGAGATGGTTAAGTAGCATCACTGACTCAATGGATATGAGTTTGAGCAAACTCTGGGAGATAGTGGAGGACAGGGAAGCCTGATGTGGTGCAGTCCATGGGGTCACAAAGAGCCGGACACGACTGAGTAACTGAATAGCAAAAACAACCCTAGGATGCCATGTGTTTATTTATTAATATGGTAGCAATTAGTAGATTAAAACGTATTTTCTATGGTGATGCATATATTTGGGGCCAACTTTAATTAATTTAGTTCCTGACATCATTTATAGATTATTTGTTCCACCAAGAAGTCTCATTAATAAGATTACAGAGTGCACAAGACCTTCAGGAAGATTCCAGGTGAAGATGCTGGAGAAACTATTGTGTTTGGCATCTGATCTTTGTTCAGATTGTGGGTTACTTTTATTTCAACTCAGGCAAGTCATAAATCACCCCTAGATCCTATTGGTGAGTAAATTAGGGTCTGGCAAGACAGGAGCCTTGTGTTTATTTTAGCATTTTTTTTTTAAACTGTAAATGTGATGAGAGACCCAAGTTCAAAATGTGATGATGTGAAAGCATGCGTGTCAGTTTTACTTTCCCCTCCTTCACCTCCCGAGAACAACTGCATTTCTTAGTTCAGATAAAGCTGGTTGAATGTCGTGAAGGTCTGCAGCTGAGGAATGTCCCTTGTTGCTGCTCTCTTTGCTTCGATGAAAAGTCACAAAAGTCATCCGGCTCCAGAACACAGATTAACACCAGGCGTTTCAGAAGTGGTGCTGTCATGGGCCCCGAGTGCTGATTCTCTCTGCTGATGGAAACAAAACGTTTGGGATAAAGTTGGGGAGATGGTCTTCTCCTCAACATCGTTTACTTTGTAGCATTTGTTGACTTTTCTGAAATGGGAAGACACTTTTGAGCTATTCTTTCACTCCAGTGTAGTCTCTTCAAGTTGAAACAAAACAAAAACAACCAAAACTGTGGATTACCAAAAGATTGCTTAACTAACAGAATGCAAGGAAACATTGCAATAGGGTAAAATAGAATCTTTGAAATAAGATTTTTACTGAAGGCAGTTCTTGTGACCAAAAAAAACATTGCCTTTCCTGTACCTTTTCCCCCTTAGTCATAAAATATATGTTGAAAAGAAATAGGATTCAGATGCTCATGGCAGGGAGCAAGGGTCGTAGGCAGATGGTAAATATTCTTTTGTGGAAGAAACCAACTGGCCTCAAGCATGTGGGTGAGCTGACTCGTTGTAGGTGTATTCCTTCTTTTTCTCCGTAAGTGAGTAAAGAGCTCAACACCAGTGGGAGACAGGGCTGTGCAAATGCACATCGTTAAGGGACAGACTGACAGCCTGATAGAATCGACTGAAGGGAAGCGCAAAACATTAGGGACTAGAAATGTGAAAAGGTACGTTGGTGATTGTGAACATCTGCTGGAAGCTTGCGTGGCGTGCGTGTCTTTAGGAGCCTCTGTGTGGGGTGGAAGTGATCCCAGGGAAAAGCTCAGGAGAGTCTGTCGCCGTCCCAGGAGGAGCGCCTGCTGTGTCCTAACGTTGTGTGCACAGGCCGTTTAGTTCTTCTCACTTTGGGAATATTGGAAAGTCGTGTAATTGGAGGAACCTAGGTCAGGAAAGGATGTGAAGTCACTCTGCAGTGACTGAGGGCCTCCTGTTCTCGAAGGGTTTTCTAGCCTCCTTCCTTCAGCCATTCAGTCACCAGGTCTGTCTACTAGGGCCTCCTGGTGCCTGTGTCCCTGCCAGCTGGGGACAAGACTGGGAGGAGGGGCAGCCCCTTCTGAAGATTCCTGAGAACACCTAGGGTAGGGGAGAGCTTATGGAGAGCCCAGAGCCGGGAGGTTGGCGCGCTGCCCTGACTGCAGTATTTCTCTCTTCTGGGAGTCCCACACTCCACACACTCACACACCATGCACATAGACACACCAGCCACACACACATATACCATAACATATACACTCACACCATAAAACACACACACACACACACACACCACGTACACACACCATACACATATACGTACACACACGATACATATACCACATATACACACGCCACATACATACACACCATAAACATACACGCACATCACACATACACATACTACAACATGTATACACACACCACATACACAGTCACATACCATGCATATGGACATACACACCATGAACACACCATGCACATATACATAGCATGTATACACACATCATACACCACACACACACATACTATACATACACCATGTACACATACACCATGCACATATATACATGTGCCACAGACACGTTCACACACATACAGACATACACCATGTATACAACGTGCACATATACACACACTATACACAAACACATACATACCACACATACACCATACACATGGGTACCACACACACACACCATGTACACACCACGTACATACATACTGTGAAGACCCCACACACATACACAGACAATGCCCAAACACCACACATACACACCATGCACACACAGACACACAGACACACAGACACACCCCATATACATAGGCACACACACCTCTCACACACACATGACTGTGGCGAGCAATCTGTGGTGGCAGCCATCAGCTCCAGGCCCAGCGGGCAGGACTGCCATCTGTGGTTCAACCCCAGCGTCTGGCCCGGACGCCGAGGCCTTAGAAGAAAACGACTTAGAGAATTACCTCGTTTTCATCTGAAGTTAAATGAAAGCAGGAATTTGAAATCTTGACTTTATTGTGTTTCTCATAAAGGGAAAATGCTTTCAGATAAGAAAGTTTAAAGACTGGCAAAAGCAACTCTCTCAGCTTTGATCTCCAGAGACATGGAAATAAAAACAAGAGCATGGTGAGTGTAGGTGCCTGTCTGGTGTGAACTCCAGCTTTTGTTCCAAAACATGGCAGCCGTGTGGGCAGTGGAGCAGCCTGCCGACCTCACGGCCCACTCACCGTCCCGAGGGCCCCCTTCGTGGGCTGGGTGATGACTTGGTGGCGTGACCACTTGCATGTCCCCCACTGTCCTGTCATCTCTCCAGGGGTTTGTCTGCATCACAGCGCTCCACCCAGAGAGGCATCCTTGCTCTCGTGCAGGAGGGATGCAGGTCACGTTGCATCCCGGACACAAAGGTACATGGTGGGCGGGGATGGGTCTTTCAGAGACCCGCTGCCCTCTGAAACTACCATTGTGCATGTATTGATGTTATACTTACTTGGCTGTTTTGATATTTTTTTAAGCATTAAAGCACCTTTGAAGTGACTACCCAGGTCAGAGGTGAGTTCAGTTCCAAGTGTCCAAGTGTGCCTGGAAGTGTTTCCTTCCCAACTGATTTCTCACTTTATTGTGTGGACGGTGGTTTGGAGTGTTGGGTCCTCAGTCTAGATGGGCAGGTGAGAAGCTGCAGAATATATCGAGGGGACTCAGATGTTTTCAGTGTTACTGAGAACTTGGGGACGTGGCCACATACCATATTTCTCCCCATGTTTCCCTTCACGTGTCAGTGATGGGGCCAGCCTCGTATAATACAACCTTGCCCCCAGTAGGCCTGCAGCCACCTGCTGAGAGGTGAAGGTTGGCTCTGAGTCACTACTCTGTTCCCCCCACCACCCGCCCTTCACCTTCTCTCTGATCCTGTCGGTGGCCTGGCTCACTCTTCAAGAATAGCATGGGGTCAGGGATCAACATGGGTCATGGAGAAATACTGCATTTGTCCTTGTTGAAGCCAGTGTTTAGGGGTGCTTACTGTGAGCAGAGCCTGGCAACTTGGAGGCTGTAAACAGTCACCTGGCCCCATGGGCCTTGAACTTAGGGCACAAATCCCTGGGTAAATGGTTAATCCTATGTCTCCTCTTGTTTGGGGAAATCTGGTCTTTTATTTGCTATCTCTGGGAGTTTTCACTGTCTGAACAGTAGACTGTCAATCATGGTAGAAGTAAAGGTCATTGTGGAGTCATTTAGGATTTCTGTTGTGAGTGATTTTGCCCGTGGGAATGAGTCACTCTCACACACACACATGCAGGAACACACATGCATGCACACACCCAGGCATGTGAACACACCCCCCCAGGGCCCAGGAACTCATGTACTTCTCTGCAAGAGGTCATGTATGAAGTTGTCCCCTGAGCCTTCAGGAATTAGTTTGTTTTCAGCAAGAGAACAGTCTCCTTCCAGGGTCCTTGTTTTCCTCCCTCCTGTACTTGAAAGAAGCTGCCCTGTTGTCATAACCATTTGATCTGGGCCCAGGCCTGAGATCTCAGATGTCAGAGACTGTTCTGTAGTGAAGTCACATTGATAGCCACTTCATCAGAGCACCACTGGCTGGGCCGGCTGGGTGTGGCTGTATCAGGGCCTGGCTCTTCCTAGCACCCTTGATCTTGAAGACTGGTTTTCCTCTCTTCCTTTCTGTTCATGTGCCTGATATTTGGGAAATGAGATAATATGTGAGTCAAGTGAATCTTCAACTATTTTGCAGGTGGTAGTTCAGTTCAGTTCAGTTCAGTCGATCAGTCGTGTCCGACTCTTTGTGACCCCATGAAAATCGCAGCACACCAGGCCTCCCTGTCCATCACCAACTCCCAGAGTTCACTCAGACTCGCGTCCATCGAGTCAGTGATGCCATCCAGCCATCTCATCCTCTGTCGTCCCCTTCTCCTCCTGCCCCTAATCCCTCCCAGCATCAGAGTCTTTTCCAATGAGTCAACTCTTCGCATGAGGTGGCCAAAGTACTGGAGTTTCAGCTTCAGCATCAATTCCCTCCAAAGAAATCCCAGGGCCGATCTCTTTCAGAACGGATGGGTTGGATCTCCTTGCAGAACAAGGGACTCTCAAGAGTCTTCTCCAACACCACAGTTCAGAGGCATCAATTCTT
>SJYA01002862.1:905783-974696 GCA_006410615.1 Neotragus moschatus
TTGACATTTCTCCCAGCAATCTTGATTCCAGCTTGTGCTTCTTCCAGTCCAGTGTTTCTCATGATGTACTCTGCATATAAGTTAAATAAGCAGGGTGACAATATACAGCCTTGACGTACTCCTTTTCCTATTTGGAACCAGTCTGTTGTTCCATGTCCAGTTCTGACTGTTGCTTCCTGACCTGCATACAGATTTCTCAGGAGGCAGGTCATTACCATTCCCATTCCTCTAATTTTTAATTTGTACTGGGGCACAAAGGCACCTGTTCAATGACTGGCCAGAGTCACCTTGAAGCCTAGAAACAGCCCCTTTCTACCTGTGCTGGTTCTGTTTAACCTTTGAGATGCTCTTTTCCTTGTAGTCATTTGCAACAAAACTTAACGAATGAGACCCAGTGAGCTAGCCTTCTCAACTGACCAAACCATCTAGACTCCTTAGTTCACCAAAACCTTGATGTTATTTGTGTGTGCATCATACATGTGTGTTTCCTCACTCATATGAGAAACACAGAGAGGGGGACCCTCTCATGGCCTAAATAGGACTGTCACCTGCTCACCCATGACAGCAGCATCCAGAGCACCACCCACAGGCACTGCTGTTCCTAACAGTGACCTCACTGTGCACTGCCTTAAGAACCTGAAAGACCATCATGCCAACTGCACTCAATGTTCAATGGCAGAATTGTCAACAACCAGACATGGCAGTGGGGCTTCCCAGGTGGTGCTAGTGGTAAAGAACCCACCTGCCAATACAGGAGACTTAAGAGACTCAGGTTCAAATTGGGTTGGGAGGATCCCCTGGAGGAGGGAATGGAAACCCACTCCCAGCATTCTTGTCTGGGAAATCCCATGGACAGAGGAGCCTGGCGAGCTACAGTCCATAAGGTCCCAAATAGTTGGGCACGGCTGAAGCAACTTAGCACAGCACAACACACAGCACAGCAGATGTTGTGATTAGCCAATGCACTTCTGATTATACCAATGATCTAATCAAGTGGAGGGTTTTAAAGTTATTATGTATGATAAGACATTCACTATTAATAAGTGCACTCAGGTAGGAACTGCTATCACAATCACCACCTTGGAGCTGGATGTCGATTTAAGCTGTTGAAGATGGGTTACAGTGGACCCTTAAGTGTTTTGCAAGCGTTTGTTTCCAGACTTAGTGCTGTGTTAGTAACACTCCTGGTTTCCTCTCTCTGTCTTTCCCTCCCGCCTTTCCTTTTTAAATAACTTCTTGGTGAGACCTCTCCCTACCACATGCCAGAGATGGTCCATGCCTCTCTATAACCACAGAGAAGATTTACTGCTTGTTGAAAGCAATTCCCTTCTTTCATCTTTCTCACGTATTCAGGCAAAAATGATACACTGAGCCATGGCAGAAGCTTCATAATTGATCTTCCTGCTGCTCATCCCTCCAAAAAAGGGAAAAACAGTCTTTCCCAAATGGAATCCTTATCCTGTGTTAGTTTGCTTAAAAGCTTTGGGTTCCTCTTCCCTGGGCCAGCCCATTCCATGACATACACAGGGCTCCGTCCTTGGCCACACCAGGGTCTCTCCTCCATGAGGCCTCTCCACCCTTTCTCCTTGTGTTGGGCGTGGGCTGCAAACTGCCTGGACCACGTCCACTGTCTTCAGGACACAGCAGCCCCCTCCAGGAACCCCCAAGGCTGAACTCAGAGCCTATTCCCCCTCATGAGCCCCTCCATAAGCCCTGGGGAGTCTGGTTTCTCCCCCAGCTGTAGGCACTCTGTGCCTACAGAGTGAATGCCTGGCCCTCTGGAGCCTTTGTGATAGTGTGAATGAGTGAGTTGCTAGTTTCAGTCCCAGATTTGGACTTGACACAGTCCTGGCAATGTGAGAAAATGGAGCCCTGGGTTGGCCAGAAGTCTAAGACTGGTCTTGGAGGGTACCCCACGGCTGATCCTGGGAAAGGAGTCCTGGGGTATAAGGAGTCGGGGGGGGGAACCACATGGCCTCCCCTACAGCTGAACTAGGTGCCTCACGTGGCCTTTTCACTCCCAGCTGGTGACTGAATATTAGATGGAGCCTGGCTCAGATGCTAAAGAATCCACCTGCAATGCAGGAGACCTGGGTTTGATCCCTGCATTGGGAAGATCCCCTGGAGAAGGAAATGGCTACTCACTTCTGTATTCTTTTTAATTGAAGGATAATTGCTTTACAGAATTTTGTTGTTTTCTGTCAAACTGCAACATGAATCAGCCATAGGTATACATATATCCCCTCCTTCTTGAACCTCCATCCCATCTCCCACCCCATCCTGCCCCTCTAGGTTGATACAGAGCCCTGTTTGAGTTTCCTGAGACATTCAGCAAATTCCTGTTGGCTATTTTACAAGTGGTAATGTAAGTTTCCATGTTACTCTCTTCACACATCTCACCTTCTCCACCCCTCTCCCCATAAGTCAGTTCTCTGTCTGTTTCCTCGTTGTGACACTCCAGGATTCTTGCCTGGAGAATCCCATCGACAGAGGAGCCCAATGGGCTACAGTCCATGGGGTCGCAGAGTTGGACACAACTGACTAACACTTTTCACTTTCACATGGGGCAGGTGCCCACGACTCACACCAGGCAAGCTAGGTGAGTGTTGGCAACCCCCATCCAGAGCTGACCCTTAGAGACAGCTTCTCCTGCCTGGTCCCACTTGACCCCTTCAGTTTTGCTTCCTAAGAACCATCAAGGTGATAAGCACTTTGAAGGAAAAAGATAAAAAGAGAATAAATTTCAGTCCCATTTCCCACCCTAAAGATTCATCCCCACCTGGTGAGTAGCCCTGTGTCCCAGGAAGGGTTTGTCTGTTGAGTCCTCAATCCTGCTGGCCTCCTGGGCAACACCTCGCCTGGCCCCCAGTGTGGCTTGTTGTCCAACAGGAGCAGCAGCAAGATGGAGACTGGTCTCTAGAAGCCCGTTGCCTGCTAATGGTGTGCAATTGGTAGTTTGGGGATTTTCTTTCTTCCTTCCCTGATTATAAAGCTGCCTGTGGGCACCCTCCCTGGGTGGCCCCCGCCTCCTGCACAACCACACAGTCCTGAGCACCATGCCCTCTTCCCCGCCCCCGAACCGACCTCCTCCTCAGACCTGGCCACCATCCACATTGGTCCTCGGACATCCAGCCCAGCGAGACCTTGAGAGTCTCCATGTTGGAAAAACTCAGCTTGATTCTTCTTTGTGCTTCCAGCCCCTATGCTGCACAGAGTGGCAGCACGTGGGCACTTGCTACGGTGAGTAGCGCTTGTCACTGGCCTCGGGCCCCCACGCTCCTCTCCATCTGGGTCACCAGTGAGTTGGCTGCTGGGAGCCCAGACCTCTGGGCACTCTGTCCATGCAGAGCTCAGAGCGCACCAGGCTCAACGGGACCCTCTCCATTATGGTAGCCGTTCTGTTAATTAGGAAGGGCTTTCTCAGGGCCTCTAAGAGCCTGATCATCTTTAAAATAAAAGCATGCATGCGTGCTAAGTCGTTTCAGCCTGGTCCGACTCTTGGCAACACCATGGACTGTAGCCCATCAGCATCCTTGGGATTCTCCAGGCAAGAATACTGGAGTGGGTTACCATGCCCTCCTTCAAGGGATCTTCCTGACCCAGGGACCGAACCCACGTTTCCTGCGGCCCCTGAATTGCAGGTGGATTCTTTACCACTGAGCCACTGAGGAAGCCCTAAAATAATAGCAGCTAACATCTAATAAGAACCATGTGCTACAGGAAACGCTCTTGGCGAGTCCTGAGCCTGACTCCAGGACCCCGCAGTACTGTCACCTCCTCCTTACAGGTGAGCGCACAGGAGCTTGTGGGGTCGAGTGATGGGTTTGTAGTCACAGTGCCGTCATGTATTTCATCGGTTGTAGGACTGATATCTTTTCATAAATCAGGTCTTTACAGTGGGTGTGCATCTTCCAGTCGCCGTGAGCCTGTGGGTGGCGGTCATGCTGGGGACGTGGGTCTTCACCTGCATGAGCCTGGACCCAGCTGCCCATACTGTCCTCACCTCTCTTCCTCTCTGTGTGCTCTTGTTACTCTCCATCTGGGGCATCGTTGCCAATAGCTGGGTCCTGAAAGTAGAGTGAAAGCTTGAGCCAGGTGTTAGAATTCATTTGTAAATTCCACTCAGCGCTGAGAACAAAAGTGAACGTAAGTGAAAGTGAAGTCGCTCAGACTCTCAGACCCTTTGAGACCCCATGGACTGTAGCTCATCAGGCTTCTCCATCCATGGAATTTTCCAGGCATGAGTACTGGAGTGGGTTGCCATTTCCATCTCCAGGGCATCTTCCCGACCCAGGGATTGAACCCAGGTCTCCCGCATTGCAGCAGACACTTTACCATCTGAGCCACCAGGGAAATCCACTCTCAGTGCTGAGAACAAAACCAGGGTGGAAATCAGGCAGACCATTAAGAGAGCCGGGGGTGTCCTGTGACATCAGTGGGTCGAGTGTTTATCTCAGAGTGAGGGTGGAAAGTAACTGCTCTTACATGTTTCCTCACTGAGAAACAGTTATGTGGAAGGGAAGATGCCCACGAAAAGACAAGGCTGTGTTTGAGCTTTGTTGTCAAGATCCTTATAGAGCAGAGCCATTACTGTCCCGAGTGAAGCTTTGCAGCTGAAGGCTGGATCTCTCTGCAGAGATGAAGCAGTCAGAGGCCGTGCTCTGAGGGTGTCTGGGCACTGATGCTAAGGCCTGTGTTGTCGTTTAAATGCAAGTGCTTTTTGTCACTGTAATAAAATAATGATGCATCTTAACAATCACTGAAGTCTTGGGTTTGATGACCTCTGTTAAGTGGCTGATTTGGTTTCAAACCCAAGCAGCCCAGCTCCGGCATTTCACCCATATCCACTCCCTTCCAGCTTTCCCTAGCTTTACGGGAACATATTTGCAGAGTATAGAGGGGTTTATATAAATCAGTTTTAGAACAGAGCTTGGCTTGGTTGATCTGAAAGCATGGCATCTTGACTGAATGCTGAGTGTCACATTTAAAAGAGAATCTTCCCCAGTTCCCAGTGTCTCCTGACTTGAAGACTTGAAGTGTATTTTTTGTAGCCACATAACAATTGCTCACACAATTGACTACTCAACAGATGGCAAGTTATACTGTATTATTTCTTTGTTTCATTTCCCACCAGGGGACTCAGGAAGTGCTTCCTGTTGTCTGGATGATCACGGCTCTTGGGGCTGGTGGAGGCACCCCCCTCCAGCCTCAAGTTCAGAGCCAACTGAGAGAGGTCCACACAGGTGCCAGACAAATGGGGACTAAAACCCTGGAATTGGGATAGATATCCCACCAGAAAACACAGTGCGGGTGGGTGTCCATGTAGGATTGCTAACAGGTCACTCCTGACTTCCAGATTTTCCTCCTTCTCAGAGCCACAGCTTACCTACTGAAGGGGCCTTACTGTGGGGCTGGCAGAGGGGCTAATCAAAGTGCATGTGTTTTGAAAACAGGCTGGCTTTGCAAAGAGAAATAGCCAGGTTAGCAGGCTTGTGTCCTGCCTGTTTCCTTCTCCTCTCTGGGGATGGAGTACCCAGGACCATCGCTACAGCAGAAGGGCCTTCACTGGGATGGAGTTCAAGGCCACAGGAAACGGCTCCTTACTTAACAGCCCTAAGCATTGGTGTCTACACCACCTAATGCAGATTTCTGAGTTTTAGCGTCACCACCTTACCAGGTGGCACTACTGGTAAAGAACCCCGCTGCTGATGCAGGAAACATAAGAGACATGGGTTCGATCCCTGGGTCGGGAAGATCCCCTGCAGGAGGGCATGGCAACCCACTCCAGTATTTTTGCCTGGAGAATCCCATGGACAGAGGAGCCTGGTGGGCTACAGTCCATGGGGTCGCAAAGAATTGTGCACAACTGAGCACACACACATACACACACTCTAACTTGGGTGTGATTCACATGGTTTGGCCACACAGAGTTGGTGGTGACATAGCATTTAACATATATTATGAAACGATTACCACAATCAGTTTTGTTAACACCCATCTTTTATTGTTGTATGTTTGTCTAACAGTGTTTTTTTGGTTTTGTTTTGTTTTTCGCTAACACAGTGCTGAATACCTAGTGGGTCCACAATAAAGACCCATAAGATCATGAGTTACTTCAGGAGTGACTCTCAGAAGGAACAGCAGGCTTTCAGAAAGACAGCCCCATCTGTTTTCATTGCGTTTTCCTGAACACACAGTGGTATGCACATTTTGGCCAGCCTGGTTCACATGTACTAAAGAGACGTTTCATCCTAGGTCCCCTCTACCCTGGAAAACATTTACAAGTGTTCAGTCTTCTTGCAGTCACTCTTATTTTAAATTCTGTAACATATATTTGTTTGTCACCAACTTTGAGTGGCAGCTTTGGAAGATCACTGGGGGAAATGTCCCCTCTGCCCCCTTGGAGGGTGAGTGGAGGCCTGGCATCACCTCTAGAGGGTATCCACTTGGAGACCGATGAGCCCCAGATGCATGAGGTAGAGCGAGCAGAAGGGAGCCCTATGGCAGGGTGTCTCCTGAGCTCCATGGCCTCTCCCGCCATCTCCTTTCACCCTTTTGCTGAGGCCACTGGTGTCTGTGTGTTACTGGCCTGTCCACCTTCCCGACCTCCCTTCCCGCCATCCTTCCAGCCCTGTCTCCAGCCTCGGTGGCCCTGAGGCACGGGCTTCTCTCCCCTGCAGCCCTGCACAGCTGCTCCCAGAGGTACAGCCTTGTTGGCTGGTTCAGGAAACTGGCTTTGGGCTCCGGCTTTGCTAGGGACTCTTCAAGTGACATCATGGAAGTCACATTCATTGTCTCATTGTCTCCCCAGGTCCCATATTCTCAGCTGGGCAAGGATCCCCTGAGACCCTTTCCCACTGAGGCGTGTGAATTCCAGGAGAGCAAGAACAGCCGCAGATCCAGCGTTTCCCACCTGGGGGGCGTCCCTGCCTCGGGGAAGTTCCTCCACCAGCCTCACGTCTCTAGGGCTCCACTGACACCTGCTTCCACGTTTCTGTTTCAGGGCTGGGAGAGGGCTCTGCTCTCCTTCATCCAGATAGCAGGACCCATCCCAGGTCCTTGGAGAAAAGTGCCTGGCGGGCCTTCAAGGAATCCCAGTGTCATCACATGCTCAAACACCTCCACAATGGAGCCAGGGTCACTGTGCAGATGCCACCCGCCATCGAGGGCCACTGGGTGTCCACTGGGTAAGCGACTGGGTGCGAGGGCCTAGCAAGTGCACTTCTTAGGGTTTCTCAGGCTCACAGAGACTTTCTAGAACCCACAGTGATCCTGGGGTTGTCTGAGTTCTTACTCAGAGCCAAGCGACTCTTGGAAGCCTGGGTTGATGAAGAAACAGAGCTCGGTCCTGCAGAAATCTTAGCCTGGGCAGTGAGGATACGGTGCCACTGTGAAGCCACCTGGGAGTGAAAGCGTCCTTGTTTACTGAACCTGAGGACCACTCGTGTATGAAAAGAAACCATTAGCAAGTGAAATTAGCAAGGAGTCTGTGTTTCACCAACCCTGAAACATGACGTGCAAGCTTCTGATGGTCTAAATAGTCTAGCGGTATTCTGGTAAGCTGATATCCAGCTTCAGAGTCTGAGAGTACGTTAAAAGGGACCCACACTGCCTGGACCAGCCAGGGCACAGCTCTTGGCTTCTTTTCCAGGCTGTGGAGCTGAGATTTATCCCGGTTTGAGCTCTGGCTTATCTTCCATTAGAGCTTTTAAAAATAACCCAGAGGCAGACCTGTAGTCTTCACCCTGCCCATTAAACTGTTGCAAATTCACATGGCTAACTAGGCTAAGAAATAGTAGGATCTGATGCCTTCCGTGCAGACCCTGCCCAGGTGCCTCAGGGAGGCTCACAGGCACCCGGAGAAGAGAGAAAAACAATAAGACAGGGAAGACCCAGAGGTTTTTTTTTTTCCTCCTAAAAATGGGGTTTCTCAGAATAACCTCCTCATCAGTATTGGCACAGACAATCTTAACGCAGTGTACTTTTAAATAATTTATCATTTTGTTCAACAAATACTTCTGAAGTGCACAAATGTTTACTGCTCCTGAGCAGTTCTAGATTTTGTGTGTGTATCAGAGAGTCAAACAGACATGTCTTCAGGAATTTCACAAATAAACACACAAAGAAGTGTTATGAGGAGGGAAAAAAACAACAGGTGCTCCAGGAGGATCTCAGGGCCCCTATTTTAGGACGGGCTGGGGTGGGAAGGGCTACCAAGATGAGGACACTTGAGCTGAGATGTCCTTGGCTATGCAAGACTGGGAAGAGCTCTTGCTGTGGGGCAAGCAGAGGCTGGACTGAAGAAGCACCATGGTAGCCCTTGTGCCTGGGGTGGGGGCGGGACAGGCCTCAACAGGTCAAGGAGGAGGCTAAGCCGGCTCCCAGGGCCCCTGCAGGCCAAGTCTCTGTGAGTTTGGCTTTTAATGTAAGAGAACTGAGGATGCCATTGTAGAGATTTCAGCAAGGGCCCTGCTAACAGCCTGATGCAATATGACTGAAGGATGCCCTGGCTCAAGGGGATGGTGGAGTGACTGGGGATAGTAGGGTTTTCGGCCTCCTTAATCAATAGAAATGAATCAGAGGCCGGACAAGAAATTCAGGCCAGGCTTTACTGGGGCCCCTGCTGCAGCAGAGGGGAGCAAAAAGAAGTAATAGGTTGCCTTGCTTGCCCAGGTGGCTCAGCGGTAAAGCATCCGCCGGCCCATGTAGGACACTCGGGTTCGATCCCTGGGTTGGGAAGATCCCATGGAGGAGGAAATGGCAGCCCATCCCAGTACTCTTGCCTGGGACATCCCATGGACATCCCATGGCAGGCTCCACCCCATGGAGTCGCAAGAGTCAGACACGACTTAGCGACTAAATAAGGATAATAGCAACCCCCCAAAGAAGGGGTGAGCTTGTTCCTTACTTGGGATGAGGGTAGGGGGTGTGTCCAGGGGTCGGCAGGTGGGATGGCTTAGGTGGTCTGCCCACCCCTTACGTGGTGTTGAGTGCAGGGGGTACACACAGTCCCCTGCTTTTGCTCCCAGCTCTTCAGAAGGCAGTGGGATTTTTGGTCTTTCTATATCTTGTTGTCCATAATTTGCCCAACTGCACATGCACACAGTTATTTTTAGTCTCGTAGTTTCTGTGTATCCATTGCTGGAGGAGAGGTGTGTCCAGGTGCAGGCACGGCAGCCAAGGGTCCTAGGTCCCAGCCTGTCTCAACTTGAGGATGACCAATGAAAAAGCTGGAGACTAGTTCCAGCTGGAGATGGCTGAGGGCTGGGTGAGGGGAGTCAGAGTCGGGGGGCTGATGGAGAAGCAAGTGGATGCCAACTCAGAACTGGATCAGCAGATTCTCAAGTGAGATGAGGTGTGAGAAGTCAGTGGTGCTCTTGTCTAAACCATGGCAGCAGACATGAATGCCTGCTTACACTGAAGGACTCCTCTCTCCCTGGGGGATGGGGGGAATATGGGTTTCCTCTCCCTCTGTCACAGAGACAGATGCTCAGAGGACCACTGGGTGCCGTACGTCCACTCAGCATCTGCTGGCAGGTGAAGGTCTCTCCCCAGCGAATGGTACCCACTTCCAGTAATGCTCAGTTGTGTCTGACTCTTTGTGGACTGTAGCCCCTGGTCTGTGGGATTTTCCAGGCAAGGATACTGGAGTGGGTTGCCATTTCCTCCTCCTCTTCCTGACCCAGGGATCAATCTCACATCTCCTGCATCTCCTGCATTGCAGGTGGATTCTTTCCGACTGACCCATCAGGGAAGCCCTAATGCCCGGTCACCAGTTTGTAAACTAACAGTGATTTTGAGAACCACTGGCCTTTGGGATGTCGGCTTCACAGCTTGATTTAGCCACACACGGCTCAAACCAGATTTACCATACCTATTAGGTTTATATATAAATAATAGACACAAGCAGGTTAAAGGCCAAGACTGGTGAGAGGAACGTCCCAAGTTCACCAAGACTAGGATCTGGCTAAAGGTGATGAGTGGACAGATTCTCTGGCCAACCGACTGACTGCCACTGTGAGGTGTGGGGTCAGACCCCTGTGATGACCTCCCCCGCTTAATGTGCTCACCGGATCCCTCCATTTCTCTGTAGCTGTGAGGTGAGGGGTTGGGCCCCTGTGATGCCCACCTCCTGCGGCTCCGGGCTCACTGGGTCTCTGCTCCGCTTTCCCGCAGCTGTGAGGTGCGGTCGGGCCCCGAGTTCATCACCAGGTCCTACCGATTCTACCACAACAACACGTTCAAGGCCTACCAGTTCTACTATGGCGGCAACCGCTGCACCAGCCCCACCTACACNCCGGGCTCACTGGGTCTCTGCTCCGCTTTCCCGCAGCTGTGAGGTGCGGTCGGGCCCCGAGTTCATCACCAGGTCCTACCGATTCTACCACAACAACACGTTCAAGGCCTACCAGTTCTACTATGGCGGCAACCGCTGCACCAGCCCCACCTACACGTTGGTGGTCCGCGGCAAGATCCGCCTGCGGCAGGCCTCCTGGATCATCCGCGGCGGCACCGAGGCCGACTACCAGCTGCACCGCGTGCAGGTCGTATGCCACTCAGAGGCGGTGGCCGAGCAGCTGGGGCAGCTGGTCAACCGCACGTGCCCCGGCTTCGTGCCTGCCGGGGGCGCCTGGGTGCAGGACGTGCCCTACGACCTGTGGCGGGAGGAGGGCGGGCGCGAGTGCACGCGGGCCGTAAACTTCGCCATGCACGAGCTGCAGCTGGTGCGCGTGGAGAAGCAGCACCTGCCGCACAGCCTGGACCGCCTGGTGGAGGAGCTCTTCCTCGGGGACGTGCACACCGACACCACCCAGAGGATGTTCTACAGGCCGTCCAGTTATCAGCCGCCGCTGCAGAACGCCAAGGTAGGAGCCGGCAGATGTGGGGGGCGGAGCTAGGGGTCACGGCAACACCGACGGGCTGGGCGGGTCCAGTTATCAGCCGCTGCTGCAGAAGGCCAATCCCTAGATGTGGCGGGGTTGGAGTGGGGGGGCTGCATCATGGAGAGACTGGGAGGTTCCACCTACCAGCCGCCCTAGAAGAACACCAAGGAACCCTGACCCCCACTGTGCCCCAGATGTTGGGGGGGCTCTGTCACAGAGGGACCACTGGCGGTGATGGGACGGGAGGGCCACAGGCCAGGGGACACGAACCTGGGTCAGGGCACCTGGGGGCTCACCTCCAGCTCTGTGATAGGGCCTGGTTTTCCCATCTGATGGGGGTGATGGCCCTGGGTTGGTGGCTCAGAAGGGCTTTGGTGGCCATCCTTGAAAATTTCTAAGTCTTGTTTCTGTCCTGACCCTCTGGGAGCTTCTTCTATGAGTCCGAGAGGAAAGCTTGCAGGAAATGGAGCAGGGTTATGATCTTAGCACCTGGGAAGACAGAGGGGCAGCCAGGTGGGGATACCCCGGCCCTGGAGGTGGGCGTGGGTGTGGGGACTGTGGACCCTTAGAGCCTCCTGCTGTGTCTCCACAACAACCCTGTGAGGCCTCCACGACAACCCTCTTGGCAGAAGAGCAAGCAGCTGAGGTGTGAGGGGTGGTCTCCTGCCCAGAGTCACTGGTTAGTGACTTTCAGAGTCAGAGCTTGAACCCAGATCTTTCCTGAGACTCCACCCTCTCCCGGTTCGACTGAGTGAGACCTAAGTCACTGTGACACTGGGGAGGATGTGATGGGGACAATGAAAATCTTGATTGCTGACCCCCTAATTACACTTGGATTCACCAGGCACTTCCTTTCTATATAGGCTCAGAGTCTGTGTCTTCAGTAACAGGGTGGTTTCCACCACAGAATCTGGGGAAGCAGGCAGGGGGCCTGGGTTGGGGGGATGGGGCAGAGAACCTCTCCCCCTCCCCCTCCATCAGACCAGCTTTTCTGGAATCCTCTTTAGAACAGCAGCTCTCCAATCTCAGGGCTTGTCTGACTTTTGCTTGGTGGTTTATTTGTTGGATTTTTATTTTTATGTTTTTTTTTTTTTATTAAACTGGGGGAAAATTGGGCTTCCCTGGTGGCTCAGCTGGTAAAGAATCCACGTGCAATGTGGGAGACCTGGGTTCGATCCCTGGATTGGGAAGATCCCCTGGAGAAGGGAATGGCTACCCACTCCAGTATTCTGGCCTGGAGAATTCCATGGACTGAGTGACTTTCATTTTCTTGCTTTACAATATTGTGTTGGTTTCTCATCCAGTTTGTTCTCTACCCTCTGAGGGCACTTATGCCTGGTGAGGGTACCGCATGGTATTGCCCCCCACCAGACCGCAGTTGTTTTTTTTCTGTGACTGCGAGCTTGTGCCATGGAAGTTGGGAAATTCACCTTTGTGACGACTGTGGGACATCTGCGAGGAGGCCAGCCTGGAGATGCTGCTTCCTCTGGGTGCGTGTCTTGGGGACATTCCCTCCTCGGGCTCCAAGCAGACCCAGGTCAGGTCCATGTGCTGTGCCCTGCAAGTTCCTGGGCTATCTGGAGCAAAGATGGGACAGGGTCACGGGGGAGAGGGCAGCCCACCTGCCCCCAGGACCCAAGGCGCCCTCACAGAGAGAGGGCAGGAAGGGGCTCTGCCTGCTCCCCGGCTAATGGATGGGCCCCAGGCCCGGCTCCTGGGAAGTGAAAGGATGTCGTAGGACCTCTGCGGGAGGCTGCCACATCCAGACACTGTGGCTCCTCTCCAGACTCCTGATGTCGAGACACTGTGGGAAGGGGTTTGCAGACATACACTTGGCGTCCTCTGAGCCCAGTCGAGCTGACATTCACATTGTCTCTGGGAGTGAATGTGTCACTGGCAAGGATGGCAG
This sequence comes from Neotragus moschatus, assembly GCA_006410615.1. Taxonomy (NCBI): domain Eukaryota; kingdom Metazoa; phylum Chordata; class Mammalia; order Artiodactyla; family Bovidae; genus Neotragus; species Neotragus moschatus. Next base: position 918,576 of record SJYA01002862.1, read on the forward strand.
CTCGTCCGGAAACTCCGCAGAAGCCCGAGTCCCGACCCAACCTGGCTGAGCCTATGAGAGGATCGCCTGGGAGCAGAGCCTTTATTCCTGCATATGGTCCAGCGAGGATGCTAGTGAGCAGGATGGTCAGGGGCCAGGAAGGAGAGGGAGGCCAGATGGAGGCCCCCTTCCCGGGAGAGGCTGCAGATAGCCTGGACCTAACCTGGGGCTGTGTGTGCACATCATGGGGTCCAGACCCTGCTTCCTCACCTGAGGATGCCCACATGGGCTCTTTAATCTTCTTTGCTCTCCTTACCTGGAAAAGCAGGCTATGCCTGCACCCAGCTCTCTCTTCCCACCTCTGTCTCTGCCGCTTCTCAATGCTCTGTGGCTCTTAGAACAAATTTAAAGGGTAAATCCTTGCTCCGGAGCTGGTGGCTCCAGAGAGGCACCCCCCATTCCTGTGCTCACAGGGCTGACTTCCCTCACCAAGCCCCACAGTCTGTTGGGAGAGCCAGGCTCACACCCCAGCTCCTGGAGCACACACATCTCGGAAGTGAGTCATGACATGTCAGTGTGGGGATGGAGGGTGGCAGCTATGAGGCTGACCTTCTTAGGATTTTCATTAAAAAGTCTAGGCTTTGTTTTCTGACAGCATTGGACAGACTGCAGAATATGTGGACCTTGGAGATGGAGCCAGTCCCAGGGTCCAGGCCTCCCGGGGTCACCAGCTGCGGGCTTGACTGTTTTTCTGACCTCTGGAACTAAATCTTTTCTGTAAAAGAAGAATTGATGGGGTTGACATGCAGAGCACCGTCAGGCATTGGGAGAGGCTGCCCACCCGGCCTGCAGCAAGGAGCCCTCGGAGCAGGTGGCTCCTGCAGGGAGGGTGGCCAAGGAGGGCCGCCCAGCGATGACAAGGCTGTAAGGTGGCTCCTCCTGTTTTCTCTTCCCTTCTCTGTGGGGAATGTTTCCCCAGATGCTTAAGAAGTAAACTCTTTAAACCCCAGTCCATGATCCCTCTCCTCCTTAAAGAAACGCTAAGGGTGGAGAAAGCCTTGGACCATCGTGATTACCCAGGACACACTGTCGAGTTTTGTTGTTTGTTTTGTTTCAAAGGAAGGTATTTAACAGTGTGAAGAGTGTGATATCGTGTGTAAAACTAGCAACAGAAGAAGGTAGGCTAACCAGGGACCTGGTGTTTCTGCAATGTAGGAACAAGGAGGAGGGGACAGTACGGCCAAGGACAGATGTTTGTCACTGGGAACATTTCTGTACCTTCGTGCCGAGATCTTACGTTATCCAAACTCATTACCACACTCAAAACAAATTCTAAAAAGGCAGGACTCAGAGGCTCGGAGGAGCGCGGTGGCCACAGATGAAGTGGTGGCGGGGCTGGGCAGACACGGGCCAATGTCCAGGGCCTGGGCTGTGCTCTCTGAGGAGGCCGGCCCGGCCCCGTGGCTTGGGGAGCTGAAAAGACCGTTCTTCTCCTGTTGTCCCTGGCGTGTGCGTCTGGGCCTGCCGCTAGCGAGTGGTCAGGAAGTGTTGCTATCCCTCCCCAGGCGGGCCAGGAGAGCGGGTCAATGAGCTCTGCCTCCGGGGCCTCTCCAGAGCCCTAGGTGCTGCCTGCCCACTGGCTCCCGCAGGCCCTCCCTCCCACTGCCTGGGAAGGGAGGGGCTGGGGGTGCTTCCGGACAGACCACAGGCCCAGCCGCCCCCCCATCTGAACCCTTCACCTCCCCTAATCGCCAGTCCTTAGAGACCTGGCTGAAAATTAGCTTAAATGCTAAATTGAGTTTAAAACCACTCGTTTCAGCCTCTCTGGAAATGGGACACCATGTAAAAATAGAAAATTTAAATCGGCTTGTTTTTCTTAGCTTTATACAACTTTGCTGTGAGGTTCAGAGCCCTCGGCAAATATGCAATGTTTGAAGAGACTCAGGTGAGCCTCCTGGGAGGATTCTTCTGGATGAAGTTGGCTACTTTTCATTAAAAAGAAAAATAGGACCCCCTAAAGTAACCCTGAAAGAAAAGGCTCGGCCTGAGTCGAGTTCAGCTTCAGGGCATGTTCCCCTCTGCCTGGATTCCTGGGCCACGGAGGGTTAGCCAGGCGCCTTCTTTCCTCGGCAGAATCAAAAGTGATTAGAGCAAAGATTGCCGGGGTCGCTGGAAACACCAGGGCCTCAGGATCAAGCTTGCGAGCAAACGGAATTGGGCTTTTTCCAAAACCCTAGGCCGGTGAGGCCACAGCATCGTAAATCAGAGAGGTGTCTGCAAACCAGACCACTCTCCCCAGCCACGTGCCTGAGGTATTTGGCCTGGAATGTGATGGCGGGGCTGCCCGGCAAGGAAGAAGCCCAGCAGCATGTTTTGGGGCTGCCTGAGCCCTGGGAGGAAGCAGGGGTTCCCATATGCTTTCTGTCCTGCATTCTCTGCAGACCTCTGGGCTTGAACAGCCATTTGTCTGGAGGGAGCTTATCTTTCCAAGGCTCTTCAGGGCACGTGAGAAATACAGGTTTACGGTGACATCTGTGACATCCCAGGGACCTTGGACCACATGGCCGTGGACAGCAGGTGTTCTGCCCAGCTCCGGGAGGCGGGTCTGCGGCAGGAAGGGTCTCTCCTTAGGCCTGTGGTTGGCGTGCCTCTCAGTGGGGCGTGAGTGGGTGTCACAGGTGCACTGGTAAAAGGATCCAGAAGCTCACACGAGGAATCCGAGACCTTGCTCTTTTCTACCAGTTCAGGGAAAGGAGAGGGGTTTTCGGAGGTGATGGGAGTTGGAAGAGGTAGTCGAGGACAGGGCATTCAAGGAGTCAAGACTGAGACAGTGTCAGAAGCCGGCTTACCTTCAGGATGCTGCTGTAAAGAACCGTGACCCTGCCCCTGGGGCTGGGTGCTGCCCAGCGGTGATGGGATCAGCTGATGGGCTCTGGACTCCGAAGGGCTTGCTCAGGTGGACACCCCGGGCCAAGAAATGCATTATCACACAATGGCCTCGCTGTATGGCTGCTGGCCTCCACTGTGTCTGCAGAAATGTGTTTTCTTTTTTTTTTTCTTGATTCCTGAGTGCAAGATTGCTTTATTCAGTGGGTCAGCAGACCAGGAAGTTGTTGTTGTCAGGGACCATGCATACGGTAAGCATTTCATCCCTTCAAAGGCCAGGAGGCTGGGAGGAGGGCGTGAGCTCCCGGGTGCAGGAAGTCAACTGTTGGGAAGTCCGGGACGAGTCCTGGCGTTCGAGGTGTTGGCCAAGCTGCGGGGAGAGGATGGGGCAGGGGTCAGATGTGGGGTCTACTGCCTTCATGGCAAACTCGACTGTGAAGACGAGCCGCCTTCAGCTCTTTAAATGCTCTAGGACACAACCAAGTAAACGTTAAATCAGAGTTCCTTCTGAAACCTCCCCTACAGTCATCTGTATGGAAGAGCCAGCCGTCTTCTCAAGGATCTTTCTATCCGGCTGTTGGGTCTGGGTGCAGTGTGTCTGCAATGGCAAGCTGGAGGCAGGATTCTCTCTTGTGTGATTTACAGGAAAGGTCCTTGGGAGCTCACTGCTCAGACTCTAAACCTCCTAGGAAACCGTTTCTAGGAAATTCAGTGTTGTTCCCCAGGGGACACACTCAATGCCCTGTCTTACCTCCAGGACGCAGTGTTCCCTCGACTCTGCTCCAGAAGCGTCCAGCAGCCACACATAGGACTGAGGAGCAGCCGAGCCTCTTTTGCCCTCTCCCATTGTCCTTCCAGCTGGGCCTCTCCTTGGTGCCTGCATCACAGCTATGGGGTTGCTGGGCAGCATCTTTGTGCGGCTGAGTCCTCTTCCCTCAGCACTCATGTCAGCTCCTAGCTGGCAGTAACCAGGCTGAGCGGGGTCTGAGTGCTGCTCTGGCCTGGCCAGACAGACTGCCAGCCTCCAAGGGTGGGGAGTGGGGCCTAAGGCTTCAGTTACAGACACCCAACCCATTTCTTGCTGCAGGTCACTCCTCATGTTGAAACGCTCTTTCCCCTTAGTCATCGTGAAAACCTGCTATTTAAGAAAAGCATCTGGAGGACTTCCCTGATAGTCCAATAGTTAAGAATCCACCTTGCAATACAGGGACACACGTTTGATCCCTGGTTGGGGAGCTAAGATCCTACATGCTGCAGAGCAGCTAAGCCTGCCTGCTGCAACTAGAGAGTCCTGTGCTGCAAGGAAGGATCCCAACTGCGGTGACTAAGACCCAACCCAGCCAAATAAGTAAAATTTTTTTTTTAAAGAAAGCATCTTGGAAAAGAGAAATTTCACACCTGGGGCAGGCAGTATCTCAGCCTTAATTTCTGCCTCCCCACGGTTGTTCCTATAGGTCTTTTGAGTTTTATTCAAGCCAAAGTGAAAGTGAAAGTCGCTCAGTCATGTCCAACTCTTTGCAAGCCCATGGACTTCCCACCAGGCTTCTCTTGTGCATGAAATTCCCCAGGCGAGAATACTGGAGTGGGTTGCCACTCCCTTCTTCAGGGGATCTTCCCGACCCAGGGATTGAACCTCAAACCTGGGTCTCCTGCATTGCAGGCAGATTCTTTACCATCTGAGCCACCAGGGAAGTCCAATATTCAAGCCAAGGATGGTGATAATTAACAACACAATTAACAGCACAAATCAGAACTTTTTAAAAAATCCTGTCCACAAGACAGTTGTTCCCTTTATCCAACCATGACTGAAACTTTCCCCTTGTTGACAGTGTCCACTGAGAGGCCAGAAATCCCACACTCATTTGTGACATTTGGTTTCTTAATACCAACTGAAAGAGTTGTTTAAAATAGTGACTAGTCAACTCAACAACAATAACAATAAAAGAAACCCAATTAAAAAATGAGTAAGGGGAGTTCCCTGGTAGTCCAGTGGTTAGGATTTCAGGCTTCCACTGCCAGGGCCCAGGTTCGGCCCCTGGTTGGGGGAGCTGAGATTCTGCAAGCCATGTGGCACAGCCACAGAAGATGTAGAAACTAGCCCATAAGTGCATGACAGATCCTCTGCATTTCTAATCCTTAGGGAAGTGCAGAGTGGAACTGCAGTGGGTTACTACCTTCTCACCTATTAGGATGGCTGTTACCAAGAAAGGAGAAAGTAGCAGTTGGTGAGGAGATAGAGAAATGGGGACCTTTGTGAGAATGCATGGTGTGCAGCTGCTGTGGAAAACAGTATGGCAGGTCCTCAAAACGTTAAGCACAGAATTGATGTTGTTCAGTTGCTCAGTCGTGTCCGACTCTGTGACCCCATGACTGTAGCCCACCAGACTCCTCTGTCCATGGGATTCTACAGGCAAGGATACTGGTGTGGGTTGCAATGTCCTCCTCCAGAGGATATTCCTGACCCAGGGATCAAACCCGTGCCTCCTGCATTGGCAGGCAGATTCTTTACCACTGAGCCACCAGGGAAGCCCAAAGACAGAATTATAATCCAGCAATCCCATGTATTGACCCTAAGGAACTGAAGGCAAGGTCTGAGATATGTTGGACAGCCACGTTCACAGAAGAATCGTTCAATGTAGCTAACAAGGGAAAGCAGTGCAGATGTCCACCAGCGGATGATGGCTAAACCAAATGTGCACGCACACAGTGGAGTACCACTCAGCCTTAGGAAGGAGATTCTGACACAGGCTGACATGTGAATGAAACTTGAGGACATTGCGTTAAATAAGCCAGTTATGAGAAGGACTGTATGATCCCACATATATGAGGGACCTCAAGTTGTCATATTCTTAGAGACAGACAGTAGGATGCTGGTTGTCAGGGGCTCGAATGAGGGGGGGACAGAGTTTCAGTTTGGGAAGATGAAGAAGTTCTGGAGACAGATGGTGGTGATGATTGGACCACTATGGGAATGCACTTTGATGGCAAATTTTATGTTATGTATATTTTACCACTACAAGGGCTTCCCAAGTGGCACTAGTGGTAAAGAACCTGCCTTCCAATGAAGGAGACGTAAGAGACATGGGGTTTAATCCCTGAATTTGGAAGATCCTCTGGAGGAGGGCATGGCAACCCACTCCAGTATTCTTGCCTGTAGAATCTCATGGACAGAGGAGCCTGGCGGGTTACAATCCATAGGGTCGCACAGAGTCAGACGTGACTTAAGCAACTTAGGATACATGAAGTCAAGTAACTAGTTTACAAATTTGGCAAGATCAGTACCCAAGGGCCAGCTTTCTCCTACTCCCTCCCAGCTGAAGGATGACAAGCTTCTCCAAAACTGCCTAGCCTGCCTTTCTCTGCTGCCAACCAGAAATGGTTCAGTTGGGACCCTCACTCACATGAAGGGACCAGAGTTCAGCCAGGTCCTCATCTTGGAGTTTAGGACCCCTGCCCTGTTGTTCTTAAAGAAAAACACCAGACACCACTGTGCTGGGCATGGACCAGCCTGGGCCCCACAGTAGTGCCCCCTCCTCTGAGCTGGTTCCTTTTCTGAAGAGCAGTTGATCCCTCGTGTCATCGGAGCATCTCTTATAAGAACGAAGACCCTTTGTTCCCACCCCACCCGCCCAGTCTAGGAATTCTGGGCACTTCCTGAATGATACTGGTGTTTGAGGAAACAAACAGATCTTTTCAGGGATTGAGGCTAGTGTCTTCCTAGAATGGCCAGAAATGAAGTGGTCACAAATGATGTTTTTAAATTCCCAGATAGCAAACCAAAGGGTGGAAGCAGGAGCAAGCAAGTGGAGGCTGGGTCAGCCTGTCGGGACCTGCAGTGCATGTGGGTTGCATAGGATCTGGCTGGTAGGCAGCAGTGGGGGAGCAGTCAGCAGGCTGCCAGCTGGTGAGCTTCCAGGGGAGTGGCCAAGCGGTCGCGTCTCGTGTGTTTTGGAAGCAGCCTAGTGTGTGCTCTCAGAGGGTTCTCTCTCTTTCCAGGGTGTCTCCTGCACCACTTGGCATGGTTGCTAATAGGCACCAGCTTCAGAACGTTTGTGAAATCTCAGAGACTTGAGTCTGAGTACTGGGCTGGTTTCACTCAGATATTGTGGACTGGGGTGGGGGAGCAGGGACAGCAGGTATAGTTTGATCAAAGTGCTGCTCACAGTAACACTAGCCATTAAGGGGCTAACTTCCTAGATGCAGGAGCTCATACTATGTTATAGGTATTATATTAGCTTTCCATCCCAGACTTTGTGTATCAGAACCCCCTTTTGGGGTTAAAAAAAAACTTGAAATCTTCACTTCCTAGTAATTTACAAGAAAATACATCATGGCAAAATTACTGAATTCAGTGATGCTTTATTTCAGCTAAATTTATCTTTTTCATCCTATCATGCATTTGAAAGATCGTAGCTCATATAGCAGGAGACATACTGTTTGTTTGGTCTTCCTACCAAGTGCCGTGCACGCACACAGACCCAACTCGCCGAAATGCCTCTATGCGGCAATTCTGAGTACAGAGTGGGACATGCCTTAATCTGTGCTTATTTCCTACAGCATTTATGCAGGTATAACAGTGCTCATTTTATGTGTGGGGACGTTGACATGGAGATTGGTAACTTTCCTACAGTCCCCAGCTGCAGTTGCCGGCCCTTGGATCTCCTGCCATGGCTGGAATCATCATTTTTGTGCAAAGAAGCCCTCGTGGGTTGTGTGCACGTGTCCCTCCGGTCCATGTCCTTGTGGTGGCTTGCAGACAGCCCCTGCTGACCACGGACTGTAGGGCACTTTCTTGAGTATCTCAGAGATCTGGGCAAGAAACCATAAGTGCACACACACGTGGGGCCTGGGACAGAGAAGCCTTTGTGCTGCCTATTGGATCTCCTCCTCAAGCCCCAAGCAAACCTCCTCTCCCCAAAACACTGCCTGGTTCCACTGATGAGCACAAGGACTGTCAGTGGGCATTACGCTGTCCCAGAAGGAGAGCATGGAGGGGGCGACTGGAATGCCCTGGTCCCCTCCTTTGCCCGCCCGCTCTCAGGGGCAGCCCCTCTCAGAGTCAGTGCGAGGGATGGAAAGGCCTGGAGGTTGGATTTCTGCCCAGAGAACAAGTGCCTGCCTGCTGAGTGACCGACCACCTGTCAGTCCTGCCGGCAGGCTAGGAGCTGTGCCTGGTGGGCCCCAGGCGGGGGCGGGGCCAGGGCCAGGGTCACCCTCCCACCACAGAGCAGTCATGTGGGTGTGGGCTTCTAGCGTGGCTGGCACCTGGCAGCCCCGATGGGTTTACAGACCTGCATAGTGGGGAGAGGGGCAGAGAGGATGCCCATTTTTGGGGGGCAGCCCTGGCCATGGGCCTCCTGTGTCTTGGGTCCTGCAGCCGGCGATGGCCATCTGTCTGGTCATGGAGCTGCCCTCCCAACTCCCAGACCTCAGCTTTTTCTGTGAACCCCGAGCCTTGCTCCAGGCAGACAGCATCCACATGGCTGACAGTCTTGGGGCCCCAACTCAGAGGGGGTTTTCTCAGCTGCAGCCCTAGACAGCACATGTGCAGGATCCATGTTGGTGCCCCAAGGCAGGCCCAGGCAAAGAGGCACTCCCCACAGACAAGTGGCTGCTCTCACACTAATTACATGGCTTAAAGCCATAAAGCAGGAATCACGAAGAGCTGGCACACTGTCCAGACCTCAGGCCAGCGGATACAGGTGGGTATAGGAGTGCCCACATCCTCCCTGGCCTCTGCTCTTGCCTCCTTGAGGCCAAGCCCTCATGCTCTCCTTCTCGAAGACCCCTCCCCTCATGACACAGCGCCCCGAGTCACCCAGGGCAACTGGAGTGCTTTTTCCCTTTTGTGTGTGTGTGCACATGCTAAGTCTCTTCAGTCATGTCTGACTCTTTGCAACCCCATGGATTTTAGCTTGCCAGGTTCCTCTGTCCATGGGATTCTCCAGGCAGGAATACTGGAGTGGGCTGCCATTCCCTTCTTCAGATCTTCCCCACCTAGGGATCGAACCTGGGTTTCTTATGTCTCCTGCATTTGCAGGTGGATTCTTTACCACTAGCGCCACCTTGGAAGCCTTTTTCCTTCTAGTGTCTCAGAATTGTTTTCAGTGGAAAAATCTAATTGTGGTAAAACACAGGTAACAAGGTGTACGGTCTTAGCCACATCTAGGCATCCAGTTCGGTGATGTCAAGGACATTCGGGTTGTTGTATGACCTTCCTCTCCATCCATCCCAGCCCCCAGTAACTTCTGTTCTGCTTTTGGTCTCCATGGATTTGTCCACTTGAGGTCTCTCTATGTGGAATCGTACAGAGTTCATCCTCTGTGACCGGCCCATTTCACTTGGTATAATGTATCCATGTAACAACCTGCATGTGTCAGAATTCCCTTCTTTTTTCAAGGCTGAATCCTATTCCTTTGTGTGTCTGGACCACATTTTCTTTAGCCACTGATACACAATGTTGCTTCCACCTTTGGATTATTGTGAATAGTGCTGACTTGAATATGGGAGAACAGATTCCTCTTTGAGGCCCTGATTTTAGTTCTTTAGGGTATAAACCAGAAGTGAGGTGCCAGGTCCTAAGTGAATTCTTTTCCGAAGCAACTACATCATTTTACATTCCCACCAGCAGTGCACTGGGGTTCCGGTTTCTCTATGTCCTCACCAAGACTCTCATTTTCCACTAGTCTTGATAGTGCATGCTAAGTCGCTTCAGCCCTGACCCTATGGACTGTAGCCCAGCATGCGCCTCTGTCCATGGGATTCTCCAGGCAAGAATACTAGACTGGGTTGCCATGCCTTCCTCCAGGGGATCTTCCCCACCCAGGAATCGAAACTGGGTCTCTCATGTCTCCTGCATTGCAGGCGGGGTTCTTTACCGCTGAGTCACTGGGGAAGCCCGGTCTTGATGGTACCCATCCTAATTGAGCAAGGTGGTGCCAGCCTTTCTTTTTGACATCAGGTGTCCAGGACATGTGGTATGGAATAAGATGTAACAGGATTTCAAAGGGCCTTCACATCACAGCTGAGATATTTAGGCCTGGCTCTACCATCAGCCCACACAAGTGTGCACTGGTGAGAATAGGCAGGCACACACGCCCCCAGGCTCCCTCAGGTACCCTGGTTACATGGCACAGTGCCCCGGGGAGGCGATGGCTGTGCGTTTGCGCTGCCCTCTTGGACACCGTCTCTTCCCACCTTGTGTCTGGGCTGCAGAACCACGACCACGCCTGCGTCGCCTGCCGCATCATCCACCGCTCGGACGAGCACCGGCCGCCCCTGCTGCCCCCCAAGGCTGACCTAACTGTGGGGCTGCACGGCGAGTGGGTGAGCCAGCGCTGCGAGGTGCGGCCCGAGGTCCTCTTCCTGACGCGCCACTTCATCTTTCACGACAACAACCGTAGCTGGGAAGGGCACTACTATCACTACTCGGACCCCGTGTGCAAGCACCCCACCTTCACCCTCTACGCCAGGGGTCGCTACAGCCGCGGTGTGCACTCCGCCAGGGTCCTGGGCGGCACAGAGTTCGTGTTCAAAGGTAGGGCCCGGCCGGCCCCGCCCCGCCCCGCCCCGCCCCACCCCGGAGCTAATATCATGAGGGCGGTCCGAGGGCGTGTCTGGAGGCGGAGCCGGGGCACAGGGCATCTTTGCAGGGATGTTGGGGAGGAGACCTCTCGCCTCCGGGGCATCATTCACTGCGGCCCCTGGGCTGTGGTCAGTGGCGCCTCTGGTCCCCCAATATTTCCCCGTCTGGCCCTGGAGAAGATGCCACGCACTTGCAGGTGGGAGGTCGGAGGCCTGCAGGCAGGTGAAGAGTGACACCACCGGGCCGCTGTCAGTGAGGGGGGTCCTGTGGGCTCTATTTCTAGGCTTTGTGTGAGCTTCTGCATCTTTTTAGGCAGGCGTCCACCCTGTGATGGACAAATAAGACAGTGGTGTGACCCCTCCCATGACAGCATCCCAGGGTTCAGTCCATTTACTATGAGGTATATCTGACAGTGCAGATAAGCGCCCCGGGGCACCTGAGCCCTCTAGGGAGGAAGCTTGGCTCCTGGGAGAATGGACTTTCCGTGGTGGTAGCCGAGAGAACGACCCTCTGAGTCTAAGACCCCCCACAGCTCTTGTGTGTACACAGAGTATGGCCCCTGAGAGGGGCTAGAAGTTGGCTGGGGTTTCCCTTTAATGGATTTAAGCATATTTTTCTTGCCTGCCACCTAATTAACCTTAGTCTTCCAATTCACAGGCAAGTATTAATTTGCATGACTGCTCGCTCATATAGGTGTCTGAAACCAAAACTACGTAAAAACCTCAAAACCTATTCATAAAAACAAATTCCAGTTTTTGTTGACGATGGTGTCCATCCCAATGAGACACCCTGGAGACCACTCCCCCGGGACAGTCTGGCTTCATAGGACAGGCTGGGTCAGCAGCTCTGTGGGCTCAGCATGGACAGCAGATGGGCNAAACCAAAACTATGTAAAAACCTCAAAACCTATTCATAAAAACAAATTCCAGTTTTTGTTGACGATGGTGTCCATCCCAATGAGACACCCTGGAGACCACTCCCCCGGGACAGTCTGGCTTCATAGGACAGGCTGGGTCAGCAGCTCTGTGGGCTCAGCATGGACAGCAGATGGGCTGGACTTCCCCTGCAGGTGGTGCCTGCAGGGTGCCTGGGGTGGCCACTGGTCACATCCACACGTGGTACACTTTCCATCTGAGGGTCCCTCCTGTGGGCCATGGTCTGCAGGGTGGGCTGACTGCAGGGGCCTGTGAGGCGTGGTGCCATCAACAGCTGCGTGTGACGCTGTCTTGTCTCCTTGGCAGTGAACCACATGAAGGTCACCCCCATGGACGCAGCCACGGCCTCACTCCTCAACGTCTTTAGCGGGAACGAGTGCGGGGCCGAGGGCTCCTGGCAGGTGGGCGTCCAGCAGGACGTGACCCACACCAACGGCTGCGTGGCCCTGGGCATCAGGCTGCCTCACACAGAGTATGAGATTTTCAAGATGGAGCGGGACACCCGCGGCCGCTACCTGCTGTTCAACGGCCAGAGACCCAGTGACGGCTCCAGCCCGGACCAGCCCGAGAAGAGGGCCACGTCCTACCAGATGCCCCTGGTGCAGTGCGCCTCGTCGGCGCCCAGGCCTGAGGACTTCTCTGAGGACCCCACGGGGCACGGGCACCGCAGCCGGGCCCCCGGGAGCAGCCCAGGTCCCCTGCTGCTGGCTGGGCTCACCAGCCTCTGGACTCTGTTACCCTGGCTCGGCCTCGGCTAGAAGTGCTGAGGGTGTGATTTTTTTTTTTCCCCACACCAGGATGCCTTACAATTTACAGACTTTCTTTATGAAAAGAAGAGACACTTCTTCCTCAGATGCACTTGAGCGGCTGAGAACGGTGCTCCCACCCACCTGCCACCCCCACCCCCCAACCCGCCCAGCCTGAGTCATGAGCTGTTTGAAGATTCAGCTTTGAACTCCATCCAGTAGGGTCCCGGGCCTGGGCGTCCTCACCATATAATTGCACTTTAAGACCGCAGAGGGTTTCGGGCGAGCGTGTGGGCAGAGGCAGCGGGCAAGGGCTCCACCGTCTTTTCTCCTTCCTTTCCATCGTTGTGCGTCTTGGGGTGGAGCTCGGGCTTCAGCTTTTCCTGCTGCTTCTCTGCGGCTGTTTCCTGCTCCTGTGAGCCTGCTTTGCTCTCTGAGTTCCCAGCCGGGGATGCAGAGCAGAACTGTGGGACTGTGATCCAGACATTTTTTTTTACACAAAGAAGAGACAGGGGAGCAGGAAAAGACATGGGGGTAAGGGAACAACTGTGCCAGCCTTTCCGCAGAAAGAGAACAAATCCACACTTTCAGATGTTGAAAAGTATCTGTAATTAAAGTTTTAGAGTCTTTTAAAACAATGGTCATTTTAGCTGGTTGGGAAAGGAGGTGCCAATCTGTGCTGGTCCTTGGTTGGCTACCGGACACTCATCACTCTTACCGCCCAGGCACGGGGTGGGACGGTGTGGATCAGCACCCTTCCCACTGCAGACAGACAGGAGCCACAGTTCAGGGAGTATGACCCGGGTGACACAGTGCCCGTTTGATCTGGCCTTATCTCTGAGGTCCCTGTCCTGGCTCACGTGGTGCCTGGAGCTTTACTTTGTCATCTCTGCTGCTTCAAAGACTAAGACTCAGAGACCACATGTGGGTGCCATGGCCGTAGCTGTCCAGAGGAAGCAGTGTGGGCGTCCTAGCCGGGTCCCCAGAGACCATTCACCCTGCTCAGGGTTCAGGCAGGGCTGACCCAGCTGTCACTGCAGTGAGTCTCAGGGCACTGTCGACAGAGTCTGTGAAGGTGCACGAGTCGCTGTGGCTTATTAGGAAACGTGCCCTCTGAACACCAAAGGTGGTGGCCAGGAGAGACCCATGGAGGGAAGCGTGAGTCACCGAGAGAAAGCCTGGACATAACTAGAAGCTGATGTGCAAACCATGATTGAGGTCAAGATGAGACGCTGTGGTGATAAGTTATAAGGGGGCATGGGGGACCACAGTGCTGTGTCTTTAGATGCTATTTTACATTGCGGTTGAGGGGGGTTATTCCAATGAAAGTACTAACTTAATGTCTGCCCAGTTTAATAAACAGAGATGTCAGAGATACTCCCACAATATACATTTTACCTGTGGATCTATTTAATTAACACTAATGCTGTCTTTAAAGGATATAATAAAATTATGTAAAAAAAAAATACCAAAAACAATGTTCACTACAGAATACCTCTGTGATTTACCATAAAAACGTTGGCTTTATAGTCACTCAGCTGGACTCAGCTGTTCACACTGTTTAAAAGTACACTTCATATGTGTATACACACACACATATATACACACCCATATGCACAATTACCCCAATACATATGTTTTAATGTGTATATAGTGTGTGATATGTATGTGTCTTAGGGACAAGATGACATTCATGTGGTCTTGTCACTTTATGACCCATACAAATCATGACAGAGAAATGACCAGTATAATTTATTCACAAATTATCATCAGCTGGATTTGTGCCTGTCCCTCACTGTCTCACCCACATACTTCACGTCCTAAAACTAAGCTGCCCGGGTAGCCTATGAAGATTGTCTTAAGAGATTCTCCATCACCTTGAAGAAACAATGGCCTATCCTTTAACAATCATTCTGTTTCAAAAATTGGAAATTTTAACTTAAGGCCAAGGTGCTGTTTCTGAGGAAGGAATGGCTGATTCTAGAATATTCCATAAAAGCTGAAAATACTCCATAATCTGCACTCAGGTGCTGGCCAGTCTGCCCTGAAGTTAAAAGCTGGTCATATTTGTAACTCCGAGATTGGGGCAGGCAGGGCACAAACACTGGCTGGCTCTCCTTGGTGTTGCTGGCCTCTGGGACTGGACATCTCATCCTGGGCAGCAGGCTGGTCACAGGCAGCTCAGAGAGCTGCTGCTTGGACAGCAATACAATTTGAGTGTGACCTGGGCTTCAGACTGTATAAAATCCAAGTTGACCCAGGACTCAAGAAGGAGCTTTTAGGATCCCAGTGTCCCCAGTACGGAGCAAAGGGGGTTTGTTCAGACGTGACAAGCACCACTGTCTGTCCCAGAGGCCCAGGGTCCAGCACTGCCAGAATTGTCCATCCTGAATGGTCCATCACAGGGTTCCCATGCCTAGCCACCCATCGGGGTGACCCTGTGCTTCCTGTCATGGAGGAGCCCTGTTCGAAGGGTGGGCAGCCCAGGACCTCTCTGATGGGGCCTTGCACACACACACCAGGTGGAAACAGCCTGAGTGCAGGCCTTGAGGCTCCTGGCTGAAGGGAAATCTTTATGACAGTAGAAGTGCGGTTCTCTAGTTCATCAGCTCTAAACATCCTACTGAAAACAGCGATGATGTTCATGGCCATCCGCACAAACCCTGTGATGTTCTGTTGTAAATGGTACGTCCCATCCCTGTAACACATACTAGATCCCTGGTATTTCTTTTGGAAAATAGAAAAACCAATCCTTAAATGTATGTGGAAACCATAAGGGACCCCGAGTAGCCAGAGCTATCTTGAGAAAGAGAAAAACTAAAGGAATCACATTTCCTGATTTCAGAGTATATTGCAAAGCTGCAGTTCAGTGTGGCACTGACACAAAGCCAGATACACAGAACAGAGGCCAGCGATAAGCCCACACTTCTGCAGTCAGCTGATCTTCTGTTAATACAAGGGTGCCAGAAGATGCAAGAAGAATCTCTTCAACAAATAACATTGGAATGACTGAATATTCAAATACACTAGACTGAAACTGGACCCTTACACCAGAGACAAGACAAAAAAACAAACACCAATCAAAATGGAGTCAAGGCTTGAACATAAGGCCCAAGACGGTAAAACTCTTAAGAAGGAAATACGGGGGTAATGTATCATGACAATGGCTTTGGCAGTGATTTCATGGATATAATTCCAAAAGCACAGGCAGGCAACAAAAGCAAAATTTTTTAAGATGGACTACATCAAACCAAAAAGCATCTGCACAACAAAGGGGAAAAATCAATAGAGGGAAAAAGCATCCCATGGAATGAAAGAACATATGGCAAACCTTTTATCTGATAAGGGGTTAATCTCCAAAAGGAACTCCTACAACCCAACCGCAGCAGGAAAAGAAAAAAGCAAGAAACTCTCTTCATAAAAATGGTCAAAGGAGGACTCCCCTGGTTGTCCAGCGGTTAACACTCTGCACTTCCAATGCATGGGTGCAGGTTCAATTCCCGACTGGGGAGAAAAATCCCACATTTCTGGGGGCAAAAAACACCCAAAACATAAAACAGAAGCAATATTCAATAAAGACTTTAAAAATGGTCCACATTAAAAAAAAATGGACAAAGGATTTGAATAGACATTTCTCCAAAAAATATTCTATTTTATATTTTCTCTTCTTTGAGTAATTTTGGCGTGGAAACAAGTGGATGATGTTAGAAATGGATGGCATGAACATGGAAGTGCAGGCTTCACAAAAGAGCTGGTCAAAAATGAGAAACAGCTCTGACTTCCAAACAAAATTCATTTCAGTAGCCAAGAAAACAGAGTCCCTGGTGCGATAAAGTGCGTTCTCTGAAGAACCCCCTTTGAGTGTGCTCCAGCATGAATGTCTGCCCGCAGCATTCACAGCAACCTAGCCAACCTCTGCATTTCCTTATTAGCTTGAAACTAAATAGCAGGAAATAGCCAGGGGCACCAATAACACTGCAGAGTCTTGTGCCAACTTCCAGCTGGGTAGACAGCCTTGTGGAGCTAGTTTCTTAATACTTTGAAAAATTCCACTGAAATGAGAGATAACAAACTTGAAAGGCAAGTCCTTTGTGCATCAATAAATCAGACATCAAAGTGATGATTGGGCCAGAGATCTAAAGAAGTCGTGTGTCATTTTCAGCATAAAAAAGCTGTGAATATGAATTCAGATGATCGGCCTGGCTGGAAATACAGCAAACCACGTGCCCTATTTCTGGAGTAGCCCTTCTCCCCAGGGGGTGATACAGATTTTGATTCCATGGTATCTTGCACACTTCTTCATTTGTCTCATCACATTTCCAGACCACAGAGAGCCGTAAGTTACCTTTTCCGTTGCAATTCACTCCAAAAGCATTGGAATATTGAAGAAAATGGTGATGACTAAAACAACTAAAAACTCATAGGTGCTCTGTGCAAAATTCTGCCACACAGGCAAACAACTATGAACAAACAAATTTAAAAACAGTTAATTCATGCTGTCCACCTGAAAGTAATGCAACATTGTTAATCAGCTATGCTCCAGTATAAAATAAAGAAATGAAATGAAACAGGTATTCAACCTGTTCTTGTTAGGTCCGTGAGGTCCCAGCGCCCTCCTCAGGCTGACTGCATACCCAACTGCTCCTCGCTGGGGGTCCTGCCACAGCCCCGAGCAGGGCTATGACTTACATCAGTTACTCTAAGCTTCAGACACTTATTTTGATTATTCTTCACTTATTTTTGCGTGACCAACATTAAGTAAACTGATCGTTAGACTATGCCCTGCCACTATTTAGGAATAACAGTTATGTTGCTATAAATAGAGGATTTTATACTCAAAGTTTTGAATCTGTCTCATTCCATCATATACTCAGTGCAGTGACCCTTCCCTGCCCCCAGCCAGTGCAGTAACTCATGAGGACATCCGGGGTCAGCCTGAAAGTTTCCAGAGTAGCCCACCAGGCTCCTCTATCCATGGAATTCTCCAGGCAAGAAAACTGGAGTGGATTGCCAGTCCCTTCTCCAGGGGATCTTCCTGAACAGGGATTGAACTTGGGTCTCCTGCATTGCAGGCAATGCTTTACCATTTGAGACACCAAGAAACACCAACTCCGGTGGAACCAATATGTTAGTTAGTTTTTTTTCAAAGACATTTATTTTTGTCACTGAGGTCCTTAAATATTTAGAAGTTGAAACTGTCTCTTTTATGCTGCATAGTGTAGAAATGTCAGGACTCAACAAACCATTTGGAGAAGGAAGTGGCAACCCACTCCAGTACTCTTGCCTGGAACATCCCATGGACGGAGGAGCCTGATAGGCTATATAGTTCACGGGATCGTAAAGAGTCAGACACGACTGAGCGACTTCAGTTTTGCTTTTCACTTTCATGCATTGGAGAAGGAAATGGCAACCCACTCCAGTATTCTTGCCTGGAGAATCCCAAGGATGGAGGAGCCTAGTGGGCTGCCGTCTATGGGGTCACACAGAGTCTGACACGACTGAAGCAACTTAGCAGCAGCACCAGCAGCAGCAAACCATTGCTATAAGAACCTTGAGAGGAATCACAGGTTTTTTAAAACAGAAATAATTTGCGTACATATTGGTTACGTGTGTCTAGAAGCTATTCCAATGTCTGCTTTACCCCTCCTCGCTTCTGGCATCTACGGCCGTCATCAAATATAATCCACAAAATAACAGATGCTGCATGAAGATACTTGTTAAAATATTTTACCATTGACAGATTCCTTGCTCATCACAGCTCACAGAAGACACTTAATTGCAGGGCCTGTTTGGGAATCACTGGAGTCACCTCCACTGGGTTTCCTTTCCATGTGGAACCAGAAGCTTCAAGGATTTGACATCTTTCCGGGGAAAGATAAAAGAGGGAATATCACCTTGGTCTAGACACACATAACCAATACGTACTTAGCATAAAGGAGTGGTTATAAACTTAGATTTTGCTTATCTTAGTGCTTTGTTGTTTATGCTTTTGAAAATCTGTATTCTTGGCTTTGCTCTTACTGTCTTAGCTTAGAATTTACTGCATTAGCTTAGCACGGTTAAATCCTTTGAGTTCTTTAACTTGCAATCAATGTTTCTTTATTTACTTATTTTTATCCCACTTTATTCCAAAAATGAGTCAAGGCAGTTTACGGAAATACCTACAATTCAAGGGGACCGAATAGAATATAAAAATAGCTGAGTACATCTGGGGAAACAAAATCGAAGGCTACAAAAATAAGAACAATCCAGATGTGACCTGGTTGTTCTCAGGATGTGCTCACAAATCTTAGCCCCTCACTAGAGGGGAGCTACGGTTAATATCAGGCTTTCTAGAAGCCAAAGAGGTAATGTGACAAAATTTCATGTGACTCGAACAAATTAATTACTCAGGAAAAAGAACAACCTTTTCTGGAAGCAGAGAAAGAGAGATTCTCCTCGTGACACTTGTTCAATAAAGACGAACCACGCATTCATCCCCCCTCTATCTAGCACATTATTCCGACTCAGGGCTTCAGAAGCTCCATAATCTTTGCATGCTACCTGCTGAGCTGGGTGCCTCTTTGTGCACTGTTTAGAAGATACTCTAGGTCTGCCCCACATCTAGTCCCAGTGTGGGAAGTCTCTTAAATTTAAACCCCTGAGTCCATCTGAAATTACCCTCATGGGCCCAGGGATCTTTAGAAAACCTCATTTTCTTATTTGTGTACCTTTGCAGTCTATGGCTTTCATGTTCGATTACTGTGTGAAACACCAGGTTCTTCCTTTCTTGGGCTCTGTGTAGCAAAAGTGGACTTTCATCCTTCAGTTAAATCTAAGGAAGAAAAAGGAGTGAAAAAACCTCCCATAAAAGTGAGATGTTATTATGTGCTAATGAAAAGCAGACTGTCTCCTGGTAACAAAAAGTCCAGTTTTGCTACACAAGGCTGCGTTCCCATCAAGGACTCCTCATGCTCTTTCCCCAGAGGGGACCCATAATCATGGGATCCCGTTACTAGGTGTGTCAATAAATGCCCAAGCATGCAGTCCTCCCTGCTAAGCTTATCCAAGTTCAAATCCCAGATCTTGAGAGCAAAACCATTTAGTGCACAACCTCAATGAGAAATGGCCCCTGTTGTTTTTTTAATATCCAAGGATGTTCTTGCTTAAACTGCTGGGGAGTGGGCCATCAGGGGGTCCCCACAGTCCCCACCACAAGGGGGTCTTGATGTGGCCAATCCCGAGGGTTTCCCCTCTCCAGTCCAGTCAGGCCACATCTTTCACCCCAACTCTCTCACAAGGTGCTTGGCAGTGGAGAATCTTTTCTTCTTTTTTATCTTCAGGATGCTTCCTGCCCAGACAGTCCCCCCGTTTCCGAGTCAATACATCAACCTTGGGCTTCCCTGGTAGCTCAGACGGTAAAGAACCTGCCTGCCAATGCAGGAGACCTGGGTCTGGAAGATCTCCTGGAGAAAGGAATGGCAACCTACTCCAGTATTCGTGCCTGGAGAATTCCATGGAATGTAGTCCACCAGTCTCCCCTACAGGTGGGCTACATTCCATGAGGTCGCAAAGAGTCGGACACAACCGAGAGAGTAACACTTTCACTGGGTGTTTCTGATCTGAAACACCAAAGGGAGGATGTTTAGTTTCTGCGGGCACCAGGCATGCCCCTGAGCCACCCTGTCACCCATGAGCCTCCTGGCTCTGACCCGAGGATTCCCCTCTCTCTCCCACTTCTCCCTCTTCCTACAACTCTTCCTTGTTTTCTTGCAGAGTTTTTTTTTTTAACTCTTTCAGTGCAAGCAACTTCTTCTCTGGAAAATCTTTGTTCTTCCTAAGAGAAGTGTGTGTGTGCATGCCTGTGTTTTGTGTCACAAAGTTTTCTCTTTGCCTTACAAGCTGCTGGCCCAGGCTTTACTGGGAGGTAAAGTTCTTTCTTGGCTGGATTCCAGCTGATTTCCAGACCAGAGGAGAAGCCAGTGGCCCCTAAATGAGTTCAAAGTGAATTTGAAGGAGCATCTACACAGCCTCCTCGCACTCTGCTCCCATGTGAGCTGGGATGGAGGTCATCACTAGCAGCCAGCCCAGGACTGCAGGGTGGGTCTGCTTGTTTTTCTGCAACTCTGAGAAGCAGTCGGCCCTCCCCGGAACTGGCTACAATCTGAGAGTTAACCCAGATTAGACTCTTTCTCTATTTGCAGTCATCCCCCTTTCTCCATTTCCTTCTCCCAATAAATGTGTTTCCTCGCTACATCATACTTGCAGAGCCAGTCCCTCTGTGTACACACCACTCACCCATTGTGCAAACACCAGTCATTCTGAAGAGCAAACTTCACATGGGAAAATCAGCAGTTACCCAGATGCTTCTTTCTTCCTAATTATGGCATTATTATTATTATCCCGCCATCTTTTCTGCTAACTTTGAGGATTCAGATGGAGCCTGCACCATCTTGAAAGCATCACCTGCCGAGTGCCTGGGCCATGCCCACACCTGAGCACGGGTGGAGCACACAGCACTCCGGCTGTTTTGGAGGCTGCCTTACCCATCGTTTATCCTGGCCCTTAGGATCTCGTCTCCCTAACACTTTCCTGAGCTGTTTGAGATTACATCCACACCCAACCCACCTCCTGGCAGGTTCTGTCTCCCCAGTAAAAGTGAAAGTATTAGTCACTTGGTCGTGTCCGGGTCCCACTCTTTGCGACACCATGGACTCCTTTGTGACCTGCCAGCTCCTCTGTCCATGGGATTCTCCAGGCAAGAATCTGGAGTGGGTAGCCATTCTCTTTTCCAGGGGAACTTCCTGACCCAGTGATCGAACCCAGGTGGCATTGCAGGCAGATTCTTTACTGTCTGAGCCACTAGGCTCAGTAGCACTTTCCATATTTGTCATTTTTTCTAATGTTATTTAACAGCTGTCACTTCTGCTACCGAGGGAGGCCCTTGGCAGAAGGGGCTGGGCTGACCAGCCCACACTGTCCACACCTGGATCCCCAGTATTTTGCAAACATGTGGTGGATTAGAGAATAAACAGTGAACGTGCCGTCTGATTCCCCTGACCCACCTTAGAGCCTGGCTTGATTCAAAACTGTCCCAGATGGAATTCAAAGTTACAGAATATTACAGAATTTGAACATCGTGTAAACAGATTTCATCATGGCCTTGGCAATCGACAGAACCCTGGCTTCAGAAAGCTGTCTTTTGTTTGAGTTCAGAATGTTTGGCTTTGTGTAAAATATCCAGACATTATTTTTAGGATGAATGTTAACCTCATTCTCGGGTATTGTCAGGAGCAAATACAGTAACTATAAGTGCCCCTTGGCACAGGGAAACCCAGTGCTTGCCTGAGAAACAGAGAGGGGACCCCTCACTCAGGAGGCAGAAGGGGGATCTCGTCTTGGAACTGTGTACAGATCATCCTAGCGACACGGTGAAGATCTGTGTCTTTTCTGGCCGGTGCCTGGACAGCAGGGCGGCCAACGCTGGGCCCCGAGGGCCAAGAGCATGGACTCAGTCCCACTTGACCACAAGCCAGTCCTTGGTTGGGGGGCAGGGGTGGGAGAAGAGGGACAGGGCAGAAAGGGGGCTGTGCTTCCAGTGAGGGCTTCTGTCTACATCCCAAGAGTCTTGGTAAACTGAAGAAGGGAAAGCTTAAGTTGTTATCTCTTTAAAATAAATAAGACATAGAAGATTGTAAGTCAGTAAGAGGGCTGATTTGAGAGTCTATTTGGAATATCAAAGACGCAGCCTGTAGTTTCAACTACACACTGCCAGCTGGTTGATGCTTATCTAAATTATAGGTCCCGTCTTGGACTTAAGATTCAAAACCACAGAATTTCAATTCTACAGAAATAAATGCTACGGCTTCTGAAGACAGGCTCTAGAACTGGAGCGTCAGGGCTGCTCCAAGGGGTTTCTGTGTTCAGGTAGGTCCCTGGGGGCTTGTCACACACCCCCACCTTGGGCATGGGATCATGCTGGCTTCACCAAGGGTCAGCACAGACCCCTGGAAACAGAGGAGTCAGAGTCGATCATTGCTAATGTGAAACTCTTCTTAGAATCATCCACAGACCCACTCAGTTCTCACCAGGGTCACAGCTGACCTGCTGGCTCTGAGCAGGGCCAGCTCACTTGTCCTGTCCCCAGGATGACACCTGGTGGGTGGTAGAAAGCCCACCAAGTCCGTAAGAGGCTGCCCTGGAGCATCCTTCCAGAGGTAACAAGGACGGTGGAGAGGACCAAGGGGAGCGGGTCCAGAAGCAGGTCAACACGGAGGGCAGGACTGGGCCTGTGGGGACATGATAGGCAGGCTGTGACCCCCAGGGATGGGGAGAGCTGGAAACAGGGAAACCAGAATCGTGGAAAGCAAGAAAAGAGTGCAGGTGTAGCTGGGAGGAGTCTGCTGTCTGAGTGGTGGCACACCAGCACAGGAACTAAAGCCCAGGTCCCAGCTCTGCAGAGGGTCCTGGGGGCTTGGCTGGCAGTCTTTCCCCTCCACCTTTTTGCTTTTTTGCTTTTGGTTTTTCCTCCCTTTTTCCAAGCAGCTGCAAAGAACCACGGGAAAAGCGCGTCACTGAAAATTATTTGTCCCAGTTGTGGTGACTTTAATTGCTCTGGAGACTCCAGGTCAGGATCCAGAGGCAGATTGTGAGAAGCTCAAGTCCTCAAGCAAAGACCCTCTCCTGCCCTCCAGGCCTGGCTCCTCTATTTCTGGTGACCCTGGCCTGAGCCATCCTCGCCTTCATCCCCCTCCTCCTCCCCACATCCCCCTACCACCACACGTTCCCCTCTCTGGGTGGCACAGCATCAGCAGAGCAGATGGAGGGGGAGAGGAAGTGGATACCCAGCCCCTGGAGTTGCTACATTCTCCTCTGCCCACGGGCACGTGCTGGAGCCTGGTAACTGCAGTACTTACGGAGGATTTGCAGCCCCGAACCCCTTGGCTGCCCACGAGGTTCAGCTGCAAGGGATTTCCATGTCCTATCATTACTTTGCCAACAAAGGTCCATCTAGTCAAGGCTATGGTTTTTCCAGTGGTCATGTATGGATGTGAGAGTTGGACTGTGAAGAAAGCTGAATGCTGAAGAATTGATGCTTTTGAACTGTAGTGTTGGAGAAGACTCTTGAGAGTCCCTTTGAACTGTGGTATTGGAGAAGACTCTTGAGAGTCCCTTGGACTGCAAGGAGATCCAACCAGTCCATTCTAAAGGAGATCAGTCCTGAGTGTTCATTGGAAGGACTGATGCTAAAGCTGAAACTCCAATACTTTGGCCACCTCATGCGAAGAGTTGACTCATTGGAAAAGACTCTGATGCTGGGAGGGATTAGGGGCAGGATGAGAAGGGGATGGCAGAGGATGAGATGGCTGGATGGCATCACTGACTTGATGGACATTGGTTTAGGTGAACTCGGGGAGTTGGTGATGGACAGGGAGGCCTGGCGTGCTGCGATTCATGGGGTTGCAAAGAATCGAACACAACTGAGCGACTGAACTGAACTGAATTGATGTGCTCTGGGCGGAGAGTCTCAGCTGATGGTTCTGAAAAGCTGTGCGTGGAAAAATCATGGGAATGACAGGAATGACAAAGGCTGCTATGGACAGAGCGGGAATGACAGGAATGACAAAGGCTGCTATGGACAGAGCGTGCAGCGTGTCAGCCCCGAGTCACAAGCTTCGGTCCATCAGCTGTAAAACTGACTGTGGTTCACAGGCCAGGCTGTTGGTGGGCTTGTCCACCGCGGCTCAGCAAATGGTCTGGAAGCTCGGGGGCTGAGAACGAAAGGCTATGGATATCTTTCTCCGTGGTGTGGACTGGATCCTGGGTGGGGCACATGAGGGGCCTCTCTCTCTCTGCTTCATGACATCTGGGATCTGCACTGCAGTGACTGCCAGTGGGCAGGAAGAGCTCCATGGGCCCTCACCGTGAGCTCAGGCTTAGACTTCTGGGGGCTCCCAGGACCACAGGAGGTGGGCGCTGGAACCGCCCCTCCTCCAAGCTCTACTGTCCACGCAGTCACAGGACCACCTGGGGGCCGCTTGGGGACAGACCCCACCTCTCATTGGGACAAGTGTCCAAGACTTGGTTGCTACTTTCAATCCACCACCAGTGTTATTCCCATTTTATAGAAGAGGAAACAAAGGCTCAAGAAGCCAAATGATTTCTGTCATAAGAAACAGAGCTGAGGCTGGAAGGGATGATGAACCCCAGGCCTGCTCTTCCCAGGATATAGCCCAGCTCCCTCATCCTGCAGACCTGATTCAAGATGGGACTTGGTGAGGGGCTGACAGCTCTGCACAGGGTTTGGTATAAAGCGGAGCAAATCAGTTTGCCACCGTCCTTTATACTGTGTATTACTCCCCGAAGAGGCCCCTTCTGTCTGGGAAACATCTGCAGAATCTACAATTTCCATTCTGTTTGAGAGGTTGTTCAAGGTAAAAGAGGTGGAAAAAATATCGAGGAGTAAAATCACCAATTTAGATGAGTGCTACCTGGCCCAGGGTAGGTTTCTATCCTCAGAGGAGAGAAATGTATTTACATTTATGAGAGGAGCCGGGTCCAATGGGAGCCTCGTGTTATTATTAGACTTCCTCTTGAGAAGGATTTGTAAATGAAAACGTAACTTGCTATTTTAGTATTCTGTTTTTCAGGGAAGAAAAACCCTTTGCAAAAACAAATTTTAAAGGAAAATCTTACCCATTTAGAGGACTTGTTTATTTTCTTATTTGCCAGGCTAAATCCATCTTCTTTCATCTCTGATTTCACTGGGGACTGGAGAGGATGAGGGCTTTTTTCCTTTTTCTAAATCTGAAAGGACTCTTCAAATACTAGCAGGATTGAATCCTTTGGCATCCACCGCCCTTCTGCTTGCCTGGTTCTCCGGCGGAGCTGCGGGCAGCAGCGCCGCTCAGCGGTCAGACAGGGAAGGGCAGACCAGGGGGTTGGGGGACCTGGGGGGATGGATGTGGCCACGGCACCTCTGTGAACCTTTTCTCATTTTTAAGTGAGTGCCCTACGTAGTGCTGCTATTCTATCTCCTTAGCTACCGAAAATCTCGAGAAAACGGGTTTTTCAGATGCTTTTGCAATCCCAGTGCAACTGTAGGCTTGACATCTCCACGTTTGAGTGACATCTCCTATGGTACATATTTATGAGTACTTTCTTAGCTTCTCTGTTAACATGTATTCACTGTTCATCACACAAGTAGCTGGAAGTTGTATTTAAGAGAGAGATGTGTTCCTGAAGATTTTCAAACATAATTCAAACTTTGGCTAGTTCTAGGCAGATCTCAGGAAGGTGTGTGGGTTCACTGGTGCCCTCTGTTCCTGGAAGGGCCAGGCGGCCTCTCCCTCTCCACGGGTTGCCAGCTTCCTAGCTTTACCAGCAGTGCTCCTGGGCCGGACTGACTCTGGCTCAGGCCTTCACTGGGCAGGTCACCTGCCTGAGGAGGTAACCACGCCCACCTGGACAGGTGCACTTTCCCAGGTCCCTCCTTCTGTTCTGTTCCTCCCCCCTGGCCGCCTCAACCACCACCCCCGCTGCATGTAGTGCCCCCTCCACATTTCTACTCCTATCTCTACTCCCGGATCACACTTGCCCCCTCCCCGGGGGTGAGGTACAACCTGGAGCATCCACTCCACAAAGATTTGTTGAGTGAATGCCTAAAGAGCAAACAGGATAAACCCAAGTGGCATCTGCTTCTTCCCAACACCATCACGCTGAGGGCTTCTAGAGGAATTTTTCACTTGGAAGATGCATGTTATTTTTTAAAAACTTCATAGAAAAAAGTCGTGCTAATATTTTAAATTGTATTATTTCAAATTTCTTAATTGACATTTGCACAAAATAAAGCCACATGAATATATTCTCCTTGCAAGAGAGTTAAACTATTATAATTTAAGGCTAAAGTCCTTTTTACAAATACACCTATGGGATGTGGTATTAAAAGGAGACTTTTCACAGGGTGGAACTAGGTCATCTCCAAGCAGTCCAACAAAATATAGAGTAGGACTCCACCAAGCCAAGTCAGTATGCAGTTTTATTCCCTTTTATTTAAAGGGAACAAGGGACTTCCCTGGTGGTCAGTGGTTAAGACACCGAGCTTCCAGTGCAGGGGTAACAGGTGCAATCTCTGATTAGGGAACTAAGATCCTTCATGCCACGCTGTGCAGCAGTTTTTTTCTCCGTCTTGAGTGATGCTCATCAAGAGGACTGTGCTGGTTCAAGCACCTGCAAAAGTGACTTATGTTGGACATCAATACTGTAGATCGTCCCAGCTCTACTGCACTCAGAGCTCTTTGGCAGCACTGCATAACTTACCTACAACATACTGAGAGCATCGCTTTTTATGTGAAAAGTTCAGTAAGAAAGCAAAACCGAATTTGACCCTGTCATCCAAAGTCATCATTTCTTTTGTTTCGGTACTTCCAGGTTGTAAAAGTACGTGCAGGTAGTGCCACCTGGTTTTCTTAGGCGGAACTGCAGGACACAGAGCCCACAGGTCTCTGACTGCAGAACCTGAGAGAGACAGGTGGGAGAGACTCACTTGACAGCCCGCTTCAATCAAACCTAGTAAACTCTCAAGCCCAACTTTCAAATTATTAGTGAAATTTCAAAAAAGCCGCATATGTAAAGTGCACTGTGATTTTTTCTTTAAAAACATTTGGAAATCTATAATCCGTCCATGGACCTAAANTTTGCTTTATTGCGATGCTTTCTCAATTTTGTGGATTAGAGTAGACAAGGCTGCATTTTAACCGTTTTGTTTTTCTTAGCTTGAGAGTTGTTTACCAATTTGAATGTTACAGCAGAATTACACAAATCTAAACTTTAAATTTAATTGGCCGAATTGAACACAAGAAAGGGTGAACGTCCGCAGGCTATAGGGGCTTCCCCCTCTCTCAGTTAAGGTGCCCCCCCTGATTCCTTGGCTTTCACTAACTGAATTCAGAATTTAAGATGGTGTTTATTTAGCAATTCTTATGCACACCCAGTGTTCTTGCCTGGAGAATCCCAGGGACGGGGGAGCCTGGCGGACTGCCGTCTAGGGTCGCACTCGGACACGACTGAAGCGACTTAGTAGCAGCAGCAGGATGCACACCTAAGTTTGACAGTCAGAGGGTTAGTTTAAGCTGTAAGTCTGAAGTTACAGAAAGCATCACGGAAAGGACAAGGAGATGTAGACTCAGGATCGATTGTCCTATGGTCCTGGAGAGCAGCTGCTCTCGTTCTCCAGTCCTGCTCTCCTCCTGTTGCCCCGCCCTCTCTGGTTGCCCTTCCTGTCCACTGCAGCTCATTTCAGCCTTCCTGCTGCTGCCCTCTGCCCCTCTGCGGGTTTGTCTTTCTGGCCTCGTTCTGCAGTCTCCTTGGAGGATCTTAACTGGGAGCTGGTGTGGCCCGTGTTGATGTCTCAGGTCATCTGTGCCTCTTCTGAGCTGCAGTCTCAGGAATCCAGCTGCTCACTGCGGTGCCTCGACTGTCCCAGGCTTTAGTGCACCTTAAGGCTTGTTACACCCTGGATGCTGCTGATGCTACCCTGTTTCCGGTTCAGCAGAGCCAGGGGAGGCTTAACAATTCATACATTTCTAGCGAGCTAGCAGCAAATACTGGCACTGCTCGTTTGGGGACCAGGCAGTGATTACCTCAACTCTCCTTGGATATAATGTAGACATTGCAGAAGGGGGAGACCATGTCTGTGACAGTTGGAGGGAAAGTGATGAAGTGTGTAGTTACCAGGAACTCTGGACAGAGGTAGACTAATGGGGACTTTCCAGTTGATGGTTCCCCTCCTTCCCTATTTACAGACCTACAAGGTCCTTACAAGCAGGATTCTGACTTAAGAATGTGGTTGGTAACTTCTGTTAACTGTATCTTCCTTTCATTTAGCCTGAAAACTGGTTTTCTGAAATGGAAGCCGGATTATGACAGCGCCGCTTCTGAGTATGGAAAAGCAGGTATCTGTGACAGTTGTCCTGCCTCCTGCAGTGTGTTATGTTGATCTAGGCATAATTCTCACTCTTAGTGCTTCCTGTAGCTTCTTAGTTGTTAGAAAAAACAACCAAAAACCTGCCCAGATCCTGTGCTTTTCTAGGTTTTGTTTGCAGGTGTCTTGAGTGCCAAGTTGCAAACCCGGCTGCATCCCTCTTCCGTGAGGGCAGACTGTGGGGTGGGTGCACCTGTGGGCTTGTAGCATCATTAGCATGTTCTTAAACTGCAGTCAGTTCATACTATATACTTCCAGGAGTTTTGTCATACTTTTCTCCCAGCTGTTTCTGAATAAAGACTTTTTGGGTTCACTTTGTAAAGCGCGTAAGCCTCATTCTCAGCAGTTGTTTGTGCACAGCACGTGTTAGACTCTTGTTCTTTACAGCCTTGCTCAGAGATGTGCTGATAGGTTTTCATCCAACATTAAGTTTATAGGCATATTTTAATATCTGTTTGCATATAAGATAAAAGCAGTCTGAAATTTCCAAAAGAAAGAGAACTTATTACAAATTCAGCATTTTCAGTTATGGAATGACAGCTTTCAGCGTATCTGTGATGATTTTGGACATAAAGCATGGTATGATTTTGAAATAGGCTGAACACGTTTTATTGTCTGCTTCTGCAGTGGTTGTGATCACATGTGTTAGCCTTGGGTAGAAATCACCTAAGAAATCTGCTTTTAGCAGACTTTAGTTTTAGTATATCGCCAGGAAGAAAGAAGTAAGAAAAATTGAAACTGATTGTCACAATGTAGGATATAGTATCTAGAGAATAATTATTAAAATAATTATAGGTTCACATTTTACATGGGTTTTATGGACACTTCATACAAGAATGTTTTTGTAACTGGAGAGCATGACATTTTGCAAATCTCCTCCATGAGGGAAATTTAACATGAAACTCTTATATATGAATCTGAGACCATTTCTGCTTTCAGAAATAAGTACTTCAAGTCCGATTTTCCCATTAAAACATTCTTTGTTTGTTTTCTTTAAGGGGTTATGCAAGATACACTTCATTAGTAAAGTTTTATGACAGCAAAATGTAGACATTCAGGGATGAAATAGTTTATTGTTTGTTTATTTTCAGCATTTTAAGACAATTTTAAGAGTGTTTTTAGCAAATAATGTTTTCTTAAAGCAGTATGCTTTTCACTTATTTGTAAGCAATACTTCATGAGCTTTCCAAAGTCTATAAAATAGTAATTAAAGATTGTGCTAAAAAAGATTATAAAAATATTGAGTGTGCTTAGTGGACTTCAGCTTCAAAATAATTCAAATAGAATAAGCTTTAACTGAGTACTGTTTCTGTTGTAAACTGTGAAGCTGGTGAGGAAAGGAGCTGTCTTTGTGACGACACCTGTTTGCATTGTTGCTCAACTGATGTGACCTAAGTTCTTCAAAGTGTATGTGCTGGTGTTAGAAAGAGTTAAAAAAAAAAAAAAAAAACTTTTGAAAATACTTGTAGATTATTGAAAATCAAAAAAGTTACAAGAAAATGACTTAGAAAAAAGTAGTATTTATAATTTTATGAAATTTTCTAAGTACTTGATTAAGTGTTAAGTTTACTTTCTAATACCTTACGTATCATTCAGATTTCAGTAGTGAGTCATTTGAGGTTTTTTCTAAATGATGGAAGTAGAAAATCTGTTTTTATTTTCCTCTATTTCAGCTGTTGCTTTTAAGAATGCCAAACAGTTTGAGCAAGCAAAAGACGCCTGCCTGAAGGAAGCTGTGGCCCATGAGAACAACAGGGCGTATCTTTTCAACCTTTGGAAATGGTTATGAGTTTGCTGCCTGTGGGGTACAATGCTGTTAGCTTAGAAGCCTCTTAGAACAACTCTGCGTGTCTAAACTCTGAAGGTGTTTATGGAGACTTGATCGTGATCCATAGTGCTTTGCAGAGCTGCCTTGGAGAGTTCATTGATTCTGGATTTGCTCGATGAAGGTTTTACATGGGATGAAATGAGGGAGAGGCAAGAGACAGGTGCTGAAAACCGAAGAGGTGGTGCAGGTAGACAGAGTGGCCACTGTGTAACTATTTTCAAAGGATAGTCTGCCTCAGGTATTTGAAAGAAATTTTTTAAGTAGTTGAAAACAAATTTTCCTGAGGTATTTTATAATCTTATTGACTAAAAAATGTTTGCTTTACCTCACGTGCAGATTACATTATAGTAATCTTGCATTTTTAGTAAAACATCAGATTAATGCATAATAGAAGTAGCTTAAAAATCTGTGTGGTATTTTGTCAGTGGTTTTGTCAATTGCGTAGTTTTTAGTAGACAACCTCAGGCATTAAATGATCTCTTTACCTGGTTGACTCTGGGAGATGGTGATGAACAGGGAGGCCTGGCGTGTTACGATTCATAGGGTTGCAAAGAGTCAAACACGACTGAGCTACTGAACTGACTGAAACTGACTTACCTGGTTTGTGGGATTTGCCTTTTTGAACAGATTGGGGCAGTGATTTAGTTAGCCTTGCTTTTTAAAATAATGGATCTTTAGAAACTGTTTTTTCCCCTTAATTGTGACTTTATTACATCTATTCAGCCTTTTTCACGCTGCCAAGTAAGTAAATTTCTTCTATGTGTTAATGTATTTGTAGGTTATTATGTTTTAAGTGTTGCTGCTTTCCCTTAGGTCAGTAAATTTTTCCTAGTTATAAGCCCAGAAATAGTGAATTCATGTTTACTGCTATAAATAAAAATAGTGCTTTACATTTGTTTCAGTCTTCACCTGAACCTTAAAAATGAAGTCACTCCTCACTAAGATATTCAGTGTTTAAATCACCATCATATTTTTAGGACCATTTTGTTTAGTAACCTGAGAAAAAACAAGTGAGTTAGAAACCCTGTTTTTCCCCTCTTTCTCAATATAGCTACTGGTGCCTGTTCAGAGAAGCAGAAAATTTTCTTTCGCTTCTGAGGAGAAAAAAATATTTGTTTCAAAACTTGGATTTAGGTTTGTCAGGTAGAAAGTCATTTAGCTTCTGTGAGTTTTACTTAATTTTGCATTGGCAAAGAGAAGTCTTTACCTTAGATGCCTGCTGTTTCTAAGGTATTGTTGCCCACATAGATAAATGGAAGAAAAATTTCATTGTGTCATAACAAGGGCCTAAAGTAAGTATGTATTGCCTGAGCCAGTTTAAACTGATGCAACTTCTCGTGTCTGGTAGGAGGTTTCTCCTCCCATCCGGATCTCATTTGAGAACTTGTATTCTCTCTGCAGAGCATACGAGCAAGCCGGCATGATGCTGAAGGTCAGTGACGTTGGGGCACATCTGCCCTGTAGGTAAAATGAGTTACCGTTTGTAGTCTTAAGGATGAGACCAGCAAGTGTGATATCCTCAACGATTTGTCAGCTTAGTGAAAGATGAATGGGCAGGTTTGAAAACAAGCCATGCAAGGTCAGCATGGAGACAGTGCATCAACCTAGAGTAGATAACACCTGTAAACTTTACACCTTGCTTTTTCATGATTTTTTCCAGTTTTTAAAAAAGGTTTGGATTGGGGATGCTAGATGTATGGCTCACGTGATGCTGAGACTCAGTTTACTAGTAAGATACGTCGAGTTACTCTGTTGACAGCACTCAGAGTAAGAGGGTTGCAAGCGCAAGTGCACACGGGGTTGGCTGAAATGGAGGAGGCGGGCCTGGACGGGCCGAGGGTGGAGAAATGCGGCTTCCAGGAGGGGATAGGTCCCCACAGCTGCCACTCTGTCCCGCTCGCCAGTGCCGTGTGTCGGGGCATGAGCCTGCTGATGCTTTTGATATTTTAATATATGAAGCCACCGAAAGACCTTCTGTGGGTGTGTCTGATTATGAGATGCAGATGGTTAAAGCACAGTGACCTTGGAAATGAGACCCAGCCCTTGGGCTCCTGCTTTGCAGCCTGGTTTGCACAGGCCTTGTGTATAGCAGGCACTCGTGAGTATTCCAGGAACAGTAGCTGCTCAGGAAACACTGAAGAGCAAGTGAACTACTACTGTTTGTGCAGTTTCTCTGAAACCCTGTGAAGGACTGGGCTCTGCAGGATCAATTGGTGTGTTTCTGGTTTGGCTGAAGGAAGCCTGATGGGGAGGGTGACCTTGCAAAGGCGTTCCATTTTCAGTATGTGTGTTGTGTCATGTTTTGGGTCTTTCGCCTTCTCCAGTTTCAGATTGTTAACTCTATTTCTTAATTCATACATTTACTGCTTTGTGCCCTATTGTTTGCCTAAAGGAGATGCAGAAACTCCCGGAGGCTGTTCAGCTGATCGAGAAGGCCAGCATGATGTACCTGGAGAACGGCACCCCAGACACGGCCGCCATGGCCCTGGAGCGGGCCGGGAAGTGAGTGTGGACAGGGGCTCTGCCTAGGAGTCTTTTTGTTTTGATAAAGTCCGGTGAAAACAAGTCAGATATTCTTGTTTTATTTAGGCTGATAGAGAATGTAGATCCAGAAAAAGCTGTACAGTTGTATCAGCAGACAGCCAATGTGTTTGAAGTAAGTGAATTTGTTTTCTTTCTCTAAGTAGACTTAGAATGTTTAGTATCGTAAGAAACACAGCAGCTACTTTGAAAGCTCCCCTGTGCTCACAAGTGAACTCTTCCGTGAGCAGTGAGATGGGTTCTAGTGGCTTTGGTGTCACTGCCCCCACTTCCCCCGACCCTGTCCCTCCCCCATCCCTTCCCCTCATCCAGTGTGGTTACTTTTTAATCAGATAATTGTTGGGGGAGGAGAAAATTCCTCCCTTAAAGCCGCCCACACACTCTTCTCTTGGATCCACAGAATGAAGAGCGCCTGCGGCAGGCTGTTGAACTCCTGGGGAAAGCCTCCCGGCTGCTGGTGCGTGGGCGCAGGTACGTCTCGCACCGCTGTGCTCCTGTGACCTGTGACCTCCAGGCCCTGTTTAGGCAAGGGCTTGTTGATCGTTTGGGTGCAGCCTGGGGCACACCAGGCCCATAAGACAGCAGCAGCTTGGGTTAAACACGGAAAGACCTGCTGCTGCTCTAAGTGCCGTCCCAACAGGCCTTGGGCCCTTGTTGGTTAAGACCTGGCTTGGCTGCTCCAGAGATGGCTGTCTGGTCTGTTACCTGGGGAGGGGAGGTCGTGATGTCTCTGGGGGACAAGTATCTGTAGCGCTCACCCGGGAACATGGACTGGTTCCTGATAGCCAGACAGTGTTGTCACACAGGTTGTTTACCATTTTATCCTTCAGACTTAGGACCCACAGCAAGAGTAGCTGGATCCCAGATAACTAGGATCCTGTGGAATTTCCCTGTTTTTACTTCACTGCAGTTTAAGCTTAGTAACCTATCTCCATTATTAATAAAGCTGTGCAGAGGAGAATGTGTGCGAGTGGACAGGAGAAGGTGACTGTTGAGGATCGTGGTGTCGAGGAGGACGTTTGCTCACCGCTCCCTGGCTGCCCACTCTGTGCCCCTCCCCACCCCATCACTGCCTGTCTTGGGCCCCAGGACCTGTCAGGGCCTGACGATGCTGGGGTGGGCGCTTGAGGATGCGGACATGGTGGGATCGTCCTTGCAGCAGCCAGTGCTCCTAGCGCGTCTGCCTGGACTTCCAGGGAAGGAGAGGGCTCTGCGTTGGTGGAGTCAGGTCTGGTCTCTCCAGGGCTTCTCACAGCTGCTCGCAGAACAGTTAGTTGAATCTGATGGATGCTCATTATTGGATGGTCCTTACCAGACCCGACTCCCATATGAAGCAGCCTGTCCTGAAGTCCTCTTGCTCTGTCTGCCGGGGGTCAGGGGTGGGGGCAAGTCAGATGCAGTAGTCAGGCCAACTGCATGGAGCTCTCGAGGGCGTGGGGCAGTGGCTAACAGAGCCCGATGCCACCTTCATTTGTCTAGAACCTGTGATGTCACACATGTCACGCCATGGTCTCTGCTGTGGGGCACTTAGACCTGCCATGTTCAGCATTTCTTGTTTTGTCTTCAGGTTTGATGAGGCGTCACTCTCTATTCAGAAAGAAAAAAACATTTATAAGGAAATTGAGAATTATCCAACTTGTTATAAGGTATGCTTTTGAAGTGCTTAGTTTTGGCTTTCCCTTGGATCATATTGGTGTAACTGTGCCTGAGACCATGTTCTATGAACATTTGTTAATTTTTTAAAAATAATACCTTTTGGACCTCTGTTTTTGGCTGAGATGGAATAATCCTACTGTTGCCTCTCTCCTGCTGGTCAACAGCCAGTACTGCTGGGCAGAGCACAGGAGACAGTGCC
The DNA here is from genome assembly GCA_006410615.1 of Neotragus moschatus. NCBI lineage: Eukaryota > Metazoa > Chordata > Mammalia > Artiodactyla > Bovidae > Neotragus > Neotragus moschatus. The sequence goes on from SJYA01002862.1 coordinate 952,892, forward strand.
CTGAGGACTCTGAGCATTGAGCGGGTGGGAAGACTTCTGACTTCATGTCCCCTCTGCCTCTTAGCTTCGAGAGAGGCACCCCCCATCTTCTAACCAGAGGGTCTGGGGAAGAGGCCCCCATAGAAACCCTGTCTCTTCAGCGGGAGGAGCTAGGGAAAGGGACCCAGAGAGGAGGGCTACAGGAAGGGGCTCCCAGTGTGTGTGCATGTGTGTTTCGGGGGTCGCCAGGCCTGGAGCAGAGGGGCTGAACTAAGGCCAGAGCCACTGCCCAGGAAGCAGACCAGATGTGTGGCCTGAGCCTGGGATGGAGGGCGGGTTGGTGCAGGGCCAGGGGCCAGTGACTGGACAGAGGGAGTCAGGAAGACGTGACGGTTGTCAGAGAAGAGACCCAGGTGTTGGCTCAGCAGATCTAGACCGTGAAGTGGCTATGACAGCTGCTCCATGCGACCAAGGGCAGCACTGGTGGAGTTGTAGATAGAGGGACTGTTGTTTTTTTTTTTTTTAATAGAAACTATAAATGAATGAAATGAGAGTTTTAGAGCTGAAACAGCAAGGTCCGAAACACAATAGCAGATGGGCTTCATCTGAAACTTGAAATGAATGTCAGATGCAAACCAAGTTACATTCCAGGTGCCGTGGAATTGACTTCGGTGTGGATGTGGACCTGGCCTAACCCCCTCTTCTGTTTCAGAAAACAATTGCCCAGGTCTTGGTGCACCTGCACAGAAACGACTACGTGGCGGCCGAGCGCTGTGTCCGCGAGAGCTACAGGTGAGGCCCGGCCGTGTGCCTTGCTGCCCAGCTCTTCTGGCACCGGCGGCCCTGCCCTCAGAGGCGGGGCTTTTGTTTTCTGTGAAGTTCAGCACAGGGCAAGTACATGGCAAGCCTTTCAGCTTTTGCAGCAGGGTTTTTATGAGTTGAGTTCTTTGCTGTGTTTTTCTCCTGGTTCTTCTGTAGAAGTGAGTGACTTGAGTAATTTTGTGATGTTTGCCATATAAGAAAAAAAGAGAAAGTCCTCAGGTGTATGTTTCAGGAAGGTCAGGATAAGGGGTTTTCTCACAGGTGATGCGAGCAGCCTGAGGCCAGGCCCCCCCAACACCTGGGCCCCGGGTCCTCTGCTGTAACCATCCTGGGCGTGATCTGTGCTTGTACGTGGTCAGATCTGTGCACGGGGGTGGGTGTGCGGGGCCCAGCACCCATGTGCATGTTCCGGCAGCATCCCCGGCTTCAATGGCAGCGAGGACTGTGCTGCCCTGGAGCAGCTCCTGGAGGGCTACGACCAGCAAGACCAGGATCAGGTGGCTGAGGTGTGCAACTCGCCGCTGTTCAAGTACATGGACAACGATGTGAGTGCCCGCCCTGCCCCCTGCCCTGGCCTCCGCCCCCTGCCCTGGCCTCCACCCCTTCCCCTGAGGCTGACGCTCAGAGAGGAGGCTCACAAGGTGCGCGTTGAGCAGGTATCCTGTGGTGACACCCCCCTGCTCCATCTGCAGGTCCCCCTCCAGGTCACTGACTGAGTTTCTGTCAGGCTCACGGGGTCTTGGGGGCCCCTCAGGCAGTGGCCGCACTCGTCGAGCCCCCACCCTGCGGCCCAGCGGTGTTGGGTTTTATGGCGGTATTTCCCTCTGAGTGGTGTCCAGGTTTTCAGGGGGCAGACACCAGGCCCTGGCACACAGGTGAGAGCCGTGATATCGAAGGTCAGGCCCGGACGTCCAGTCTGAGCTGCACTTTGTCATTGACAGTATGCAAAGCTGGGCCTGAGCCTGGTGGTCCCAGGAGGCGGCGTCAAGAAGAAGGCAGCAGCTCCCCAACAGGCCAAGCCCGAAGGCACCGCTGCCCCCGCTGCTGAGGATGAGGAGGACGAGTACGCAGGGGGGCTGTGCTAGGCTCGGCCCTGCCGGCATGACTCACCCCCAGACTCACTCCTCCGGCCATGGAGGGCGGCCAGACTCACGGCGTCCTGGCTCTAATGCTGTAAGACAAGTCCTGTTCCTGGTTCCCGGACCACTGCCCTGCCTGCTGCCTGGAAGCATTTCCTTTCTTTCCCTGACAAGAGCTCTTCTCAGACACCAGCAGGAATTAGCAGAGAAATATCCCATCACGTCATACAATAGCTGATTTTAAAATTGGCAAACCCATTTCTCAACAGACTTGCTCTAAACAAAAGGGGTAACACGCATGGGCAGTCTTTTCTCTTGGGCTCGTGTCATTTGTTAGAGAAGTTGTTTGCATTTTATTTCATAATTGCTGCTAAAAGTGAAGTTTACTGTTTAAACAAAGTAATATTGTAAACGTTTGTTTTCATAAGGAGATTTATGCCCCGTGATAATTAGAGACATTTAAGTTATTAAACCTTCAGTTGGAGTGTGGGCCAGGAGGCTGTTCTGAGCCGTACGATGTTACTTCTCCCAGAAGAAGACGCACCTGGAGTGTCCTGTGGGTGCCTGAACATTTTGACGGTGGCGTGTCCCAGGGGCCCTGTGCACGTCTGCAGCTCTCCCTGGATCGTGGGCATTCCCTCCTAGAGCTCAGCGACAGTCTCCTCGCCCACCAGGTTGTTGGCTGGCCTTACTCCCGCAGACCTGTCCTCCCCATGAGGACCTTGGCTCAATGTGGAAGCACTCTCCATAGACCTCCCGCGTACGGCTGAGAGAGCAGGACTGGCTTCATAGGCAGGGTGCTGGTGTGCGGTTCCTTCCTGGCCTCTCCTGATGGGTTGTCTTCAAGGTGTTCTCTGCCTGAGCTCAGCCCTCTCTCCTGATGGGAAGAAGCCCAGACCCTGCAGTGCAGCTGATGCCACCCACCTGGCCTCCTGGGCTCAGGTCTGCTGGCTTCTCGGGGACACGGAGGTGGTGTCGTGGGAGGACAGGGTCACCCGGAGCTCTGGGAGAGTCCAGGCAGTGTCCTTGGGAGAGTCCAGGGAGTGCCTTGCGGGCGGGTGGGCAGTAGATGGACTCTTTCTGGAAGGTCCGGGTCAGAACACTAATGAACATCTTCGAGTGCCCCCCCCCGAACCTGGCACCCACGTGGTCTGTGGGCAGTGGCTCCTTCCAGCCCTTGTTTGGGGACACTGGTCTCAGTAGCATCTGTGCTCAGTGACGTGTTAATAGTGCATACTTGTCCTTGCTGCTGTGCTCTCCACATCCAGCCACCCTCCAGGAGTCACCTTAATGTGCATTTGAGCTCGTTCACAGCCGTCTCGGCAGATTCGGCCACACCTAGAAGATGCTCTCAACTGCATTGTGTAGACTGTTATCCAGTGCAGCCTTGGAAGAAAGGCTTCACTTCTACTCTTTTCCTTCATATTAATAGAACAAAAATGCGTACTGAGCCGGGGGGGTCCTGCAGGCTTGGGGGCTTGGGGAGTGGGCCTCCCAGGGCAGGGGGCTGGAACCCGGGCATCCCTGACTACCGCCACCCCACCCCCACGGGTTATGGTACGTGCGGGGCAGGTGGCTGTTCCCGACATCAGGGCTTCCTGGCTGGAGTCTGGTGAGAAGTGTCTCCTCTTCCTGCTCACAGAAGCTGTTCTCCTTGCGGGTGCTCAGGAGCAGGGAGTGGTGGTCACAGCAGCAAAAGGTGTCTGAGCTCATGTGGTCCCTTTCCCGGAGAGGGTCCACGTGTGCGTTCTCAGAGCCCAGCAGTCCCTGTGCTGTCCTGTGTGAGTGAACCAGTCTGCAGAGTCTAATATATTGAACTTAACTGTACATATGCAGAGTGTGGTATTTGTGTATGAAACTGCTTTATTCCTGTTTTTTTCCAGCTTTGATGAATAATATTAAATGTTATGGAAATGCCAATTATTGCTTCTATGGGAAGATAATTAAAAAAATAAAATCTGAAACCATGCAAGTGTGGTGGTTCTTTTTATTATATGCTTGACTTGTTTCCTTTTTCCAAAGATACATCCTCAGCTACTGCCAGGCGCCCAGCTGTGCCAGACAGCACACTGCTAGACAGCAGTGTTTGTTCTGGTATGTTGTGCTCTTGGGGGTCCTGAGGCCCCACCTGGGTGTTACTGTGACCTTGGGGAGCTTTTCAGGGTGCCCGTCACCAGTGACTGTCAGACCATTCTCTCTAGCCTCAGGGAGGTGGGAGCCTTCAGCACACTTCAGTATACCAGGAGAGTAGTTCTTTCATTAAGGGAGGAGGTAAGAAAACCAAAGTGACAAGGTTGGCATTTAATACCTGGTGTGCACCTTGGTTACCTGTGGATTCACATGACATCACTCAGACGTTTCCTGAGTGCGGACTGTGGAAGCCCCCTATGTAATGCGGGCCCTGCTCTCCTGAGGGTGGGGGTCGGTGGGAGGATTTGACCCCAGGATGGAAGCTGAGGCAAGATCCTGCAGGACACCTTGGGGTGGGGGTAGCCACAGATGAGTGAGCAGGGCAGGGAAAGTCCAGGGGAGACGGGGAGGTGGGGCTCCTCACAGTCCAGGCTCTGAAGCCCAAAGCCTCTACCAGGGCCCCATCACACTTCCACTTCAATTACAAAACACAAAGATGAAACTCTTAAAGAATCTTGGGTGACCCAGGGATGCCCTTCAGAGCACAGGCACCTCTGGATGCTGGCCCTGTGCTGCCACGAAGGTCACTGACTCCAGACCCCGCCACGGGGCAGCACACACACCTGTGCTCAGGTGTGAAAGGTGCCTCCTGCAGCAGCAGTTCTCCTGTTTGGACGTTCGACCTACCCCCGCCCCATCGACACTCCTCCGTCCTGGGGCAGCTCCCCAGGGGCCTGGGGTCTAGTTCTGGGTTCATTGGAGCCTGGGAACTAGTTCTGGGTTCATCACGGATGGGAGCCGGGGTTGATCCTTCCGCTCCGACGCCCAGGTGCCAGCCAGCCTCTCGGCTCTGGCCTGCCACTGCGGAGAAAACCGCTTGCGGGTGCTGATCTAGCTTCTCACTGAGCTGGGGGGATTAGGGGGTGGTCCCCTTGGGAGCGAGGATGGACACAGTGTGGGAAGGGAACAGAGAGTTAAGAGAAACCAGACTTAGTTTACAAAGGGAAGGCTGCTGCAGTGGGAGGGGCAGTAAGCAAGTGGCCAGTGGCCCCCACAACGCCCCCACCCGTCACAGACAGTGTGAGCCCTGGCGGTACTCGGGGTCGGAAGCACAAATAGTGCACATCGCACGGATGGTCTCTGAGCCCAGGCTCTCGAATCTTCCCACTCACAGGGAAGCAGAGGTCTGGTCCTCTGGGTGTGTGTGAGTCATTAGTTGTGTCCGACTTTGCCACCCTAGAGACTGTAGCCCACCAGGCTCCCTTGTCCGTGGGGATTTTTCCAGGCAAGAATACTGGAGTGGGTTGCCAGTTCCGTCTCCAGGGAATCTTCCTGACCCAGGGATCGAACCCAGCGACCGAACCCAGGTCTCCTGCGGCTCCCGCATAGCAGGTGGGTCCTTTACCACTGAGCCACCTGGGAAACCCCCTGGTTTTCTTAACAGCAATCATTTGCTGTTCTGACTACCTGGTCTTTGTGGCAAACACTTCCCCACCCCCAGCTAGCTATAACCTGGCTCCAACACTCACTCCTCAGAGCAGACCCTCAAAGCTACCTGAGGAGCTGCCTCTGGACTTGAAGTCCTCAGAAACTTGGCTGAATAAAATGTAATTCTCAGCTTTCAGGTTGTTGTTGTTGTTTTTTTCAGGGAACAGCCTTTATTTGTGGGCTGTCCCCTCTCTCTTTCCTTTCTGGCTTAATAACTTAGGTTTGTGAATCTGCCTGAAATACCTAGTTTCCTACGAGGACCTTGAGCATTTTTTTGTCAGTGTCTTATGAACAGTGTCTTTTAAAATTTTAAAAATTTTAAATCACTCGTAGAGCTGTACAGGTCATGCAAGATTAAGTCTAGCAGATCATCGCTCTATGATTCCTGCACTTTTCACCTGAATTTGTGTGCTCTTCAGAATGCGAATGTATCGAATTCTTTATCTAATTTACTATATGTCACTTATAGACCTTACAATAATGACTGCTTTTCAAATATGTTCTACTCTATTCTTATTTGCACTCTAAAATGAAAGTGTGAATAAGCCTTCAGAGAAGTGAAGTAAAGATGCTGATTTGAATAATAATGCAGGTTTGTTAAGGAAGGTCTCTGCTCAAGGGCTCAGCCCAGCACCCTAGTTCCCCGGCCACCAGGTGGCGCTGTGGAGCGGGTTCAGGACCGCCTCACCGGGACCAGCTGCAGGGTCACTGCTGATGGACACAGAACAGACCGCAGGACGGGCGACACTTGTCCAAACAGCCGATTGGACGAATACATGAGTGCGCGCACTCACAGACACAGGCTTTATTAATCTTGTTTGTTGTGTCTGTTTGCTCTTACTCTTCCTGCCCCATGTCACACCTGAAGCTGACCGGTGGACAAGGACCATCTGGGCCTCCGGGGTCTCCGCTCTGACCCACCCACATCTGGGGGGGATTGGGGAATGTTTCTGGCATTGCAGTTCAGCCAGCTGCCTGTAGGTGCTGGTAGCGCCCCAGCACTGGGATGAATAAGCAATGTCCCCACTAGCGTGGGCACGGGGTGCTGTCCCTTGTCAGGAACCAAGACCGTCCCTCTGCCCCCATCCCCCAGCACCACGTGATGTCAGAGTAGCAGCAGCCCTGCCTCCAAGCCTGCTGCCCCACGGTAGCCACATGGAACTGTTAAAGCGGACACAAAGGAAATAAAATTCATTTATTTGATCACACTGTCACGTCTGAGATGCTGGGTGGCCCTGTGTGTCCCTGGCCACAGAAAGCCCCTTAGACAGCGCTGGTCTGGGTGCCTGGCGGGTGTTGGTGAGTCAGATGGGGTGGGGAGACTCAGGCAGGAATCACACCTGGAGGACATTTCCACACCAGTTTGGCGGGTACCAGGCGGCAGAGTCCAGGAAGTTCACGGAGAGGCTAGGCTGAGCTTTTAATTCCACGACTCAGATCCCTCACTTCCAAAAGAAAACAGTGGTGCCTCCAAGAAACAGCAGAGGAGCCGCTGGTGTCATCCAGCCAGCGGCAGGTGGGATGGGAGGCGTGACTGTGTGCACTTCTGGTGTTTCCTCTGGACCGGCTCAGTGCCCTGGGCTGAAACGCCCACACGTCTGCTGCCCACTGGCCCCCAGGTGCCCAGCCTGGCTACAGAGGGTGAGGGTGTTTCCACCCTGGATGGAGCTCTGCTTCCCTCCTTGGGGTTTTGTTTTATGGAAATTATGTAATTTTCTGTTTTATGGAAATTATGTAATTTTCAGTGCTAAAAAAAAAGCACAACAAGCAACTCCAAAAGTACAAAGAATAAAATAATTCTCTTCAATCTCATCTTCAGAAACAAGCATTTCCTCCATGACCATCACTCCAGGCCTCTGGACAAACTGGGAAAAGGACCAGTAGGTATGAATTCTCTACAGGACAGGCTCCTAGTTACTATTTGTAAATAAAAGTGTGACACTTAATCTTCATGGAATTTAGTGAGAGAGAAGGAAAGTTAAATTTTTTTTTGAAATTCAGATGTATTTCTTAATAAGATATGTATTTCTAAAAGATCTCACATTTAAAATACATTGGATTGTTTATGCTTTCACGTGTAACTACTTCAACTTTTGACATTTTCTGTCAATTCCCTGCTCTGGAATATGGGAAAATTAGCACCACCCAGACCCTTTTTTCTTAATATTTTTCTGATTCTATTATTAATTTTCCATGTTTGAGGTTTGTAACATTGACATCTTCTTCTTTAACCACAATCCCTGTTACTTTTAAGTCTGAAAAACCTACTCTTAAATTTATATTTAAATGCTTCAGAACTTACCACCACTAATTTTAAACCATCATTTTTCCTTTTTTTAAAAAAATGATTTTGACTCATCCCTTATTAACTAAATTTCTCTTTTTCCAAGAATGGCTCATAGATTTCTTGAATTATTGCCTACATAGTGGCATCTTCTTTGTGTCTTTTTACTTTATGTACAACTTGGATAAGGTTGACACTTCAGGGTGACCCTTCCTGAGAACCTAGTGGATGGACCTGAACTTCTGCTAATATGATGAATTACCATGACTTTTTCTGATGTTAAGCCCACTTGATCATGAATTTTTTTAGTGCACTGCTGAATTGGATTTGCTAAATTATGTTAAAGATTTCTGTGTCTGAGCTTGTGAGGGCTGTCTTTCTCTAATTTTCTTTTCTTGAAGCATCTGTGATGATGTTGGAATCAGGGTAACATGGGCCTTGAATTGAGGATTCTTCTTTTCTCTACTTTCTAAGAGACTTTATGTAGGGATTGGCATTTCTTTTTAAAATTTTTGCCACAATTCACAAGTGAATTCATCTTGCCTGGAGTTTTCTTTCTGGGAAAGTTTTCAATTATGAATTCAATTTATTAATTGACATAGAACATTTCTGGGGGGGGTTGAAAATTTTATTTGAAGTCAATTTTTGCAATCCTTATCTTAAAAGGATTTTTTCCATTTTGTGTAAGTTGTAAAATGACCTACATTTGTTCATAATATGTAACCTCTTTATCCTTTCAATGTCTGGAAAAGCTGGACTGATGTCCCTTTCTGTGGTTCATTTCCTGGGTCGTTCTCACCAGGAGCCCACAGAGCAGTGCCAAGCCCACGCACCTTCCCCGTGGCCCTTGTGCCCCACCCCTGGCCTCAGCCTCAGTGTCTCTGCAGAGCTGGCCTGAGCCTGGCGCTCACTCTGGCTGGACCCCAGTGTGGGCAGCAGCCCAGCCAGACTCCCACATGACTGCTATCTGCAGGGCCCCTCTGCCCCTTCTGCGTGGGGGTTTTGTTTTCAGGACATTCGCTGACACCACAGGGTCTCTCCTCATTTTTCTGGCTGTTTTATATTTTCTGATTCTTTGTTTTATTGAGGGGGGGTAGTTGATACGCTTTCTGGGTTTCTTGCCCCAAGGGCGATACAGGGCAGAGGCTGCTTGTCATCAGTTGCTTCAGACACAGGGTGGTGCTGAGCAATGAATCATCTGCAAGGCTCATTAATATTTCACTGCTTTACATCAGCCTGGTGCCCCAGCAGCATTGCTCGTGACTGAGTAGAGCTCTGTGTGGTTCCCTGAGGCATCCTTAGCGTTTCAGGAAGGCCTGACCCTGGCTCACTCAGTGTATGTGCTGGCGGCCTCCGAGGGCAGGCTCCGGGCAGCCCCTCCGGGGTGGGGAGGAGCAGGCATGCAGCCTGGCCAAGCCATCAGCCAGCCAGTCAAAGGCACTGGAATCCAGAGAGTTATCCCAGAACTTTCCACAGCTCAACCCGCCTCTGTTCTCATAAAGTCTTCCTACGTGGAGATGGAACAACATGATGGATGTAAAATTTTCCCTGAAAGAAGCTTGCTATGATGGAGGCGGTACCAACAATCTAAACAGATGAACACAGCAGAGAAAACAGCTAGGAGATGGAAACCAGTTTTATTTGGTGGGATCTTGAGTGTCTACACTTGCACACCTGGAGATCTGTGTCCTGGGAAGGAGTGAGGGCCTGGGTTCTGCGGGCACATTGGGGCAGGCCCAGCAGTCCAGGCATCGGGTCAGTCCAGGTGTTCTGGGCTCCGTACCAGATGGTGTCTGACCCTGGTGGCCTGTGCACCCCCCAGCCCCTCCCTTCTCCTTTTGCACTTGTCTGCCCTCCAGATGCCATCCACCCTTCACAGAAGTTCAAGGCAACACACCCTCTCCCTTAGGGCTGCTCCTTTTAGGCTTCTCTCTAATGCAAATGTAGGGTTTTTTTGCAAAATAATTTCCAGTCTAATCCAGCGGGGGTGGGGCAGCAGGGGTGTGATTTTGCCTGAGGTCTGAGAACCTCCTTGATGTTACTGAGCCCAGACCAAGTGAGGCCTCACTGGCCCCTCTAGGGTAGAGCCCAGGCTGAGGGCCCTCAGCCACGCCACACTTACTATCATTTACTAGTGAGACATTTCCAGTGGTAGGTTATGACTAGGTTCCCAGCCTAGAGACACCATCAGTTTTATAAGGCTGCACAAATTCTTCAGTTTTCCCCATAAGCTTGACCTAGTTTTCCCATCAGGCATTTGACCAACACCTGAGAAAGTTAAGTGCTCAGGAAGCTGAGGGATGCGGGTATGGACCTTCCTTCTCAGGGCTTTAGTCTCTCAGTTGCTTTTGACGCCTAGGGACAGGCATCCTGTCATGGGGGTGGGGGGATGAAACATTGGATCGAGGGTAGATGCCGGCTCAGCTGGAGGGCTGGCAGGGTTCACATTTACGCAGAGTCTTCCACCTGGAATCAGGACCGCTCAGCTCCGCAGGCATCTCCAGAGCACCTCTCAGGACCAGGATGGGGAGGCTGAGTCCTCCAGCCTGGCCGATGTCAGCATCACCCGGAAGGTTTACACTTAATAGATCTTCGTCCGCGGCCCCCAAGTCTGAGTTGCGGCGTCATGTGAAGTCCAGAAGTCTGTCTTTTTAAATAGGAACTGGAGGCAATTCTGAAGATTACTCCACATCAGGGACCCGTGACTTGGATGCCCTGTCCCCAAGTAGAGCTCCATGACATGAGCTGGGATGCCTTTCCCACCAGGCTGTGGCTCTTTGCTGAGTGAAGGTCATGGTCAGGGGCTGGGACTTTGCTCACCTGGCTGGATGAACAGGCTTCCCAGCCAGTCTTGGACTTGTGTGACTTCTCCAGCTTCACTCGAGCTTCTGCTCTGGGTTTTGGGGACACCCTTCATGCTTCTGAGACACGTGTTAGCTGTGCACAGCCAGACTTCTGTGAAATGCTTTAGAAATTTGATCATGGGCACCCCTGTGGGTCTTGCTGATTTTTGGACTGTTTAAAAAAATGAGCCCCAGTTGGGACCTTGGTGTGGAGTGGAATTCACACCTGAAGGAGCAGAAGGCCCTGAGAAGACACCTCGAGCTGCTTCCCTGAAGTGGCCTCTGTTCCTCCTGGGCAAAAAGTCGGGGACAGGCGAGAACTCAGTTCTCTCTGTTACTTAGAAGGTGAGAGGATTTAATCCATGCTCTTTCATTCCTGGACTTTAAATTGATGTACTATTTTAACTTTCGTTTCTCCCTGGAAAAAATTGTGAAAGGAGGCTGGCATTTAAAGCTGGAGTATTTCCATGTTAGTGTTTTGCTTTATATCTCAATGTTGTCATCTTATTTCTCTGTAGAGCTTCAAAGACGTGACACAGGACAAAGTGCCAGGACCACAGTGTGTGATGGAAACAGAGTAAGGGCTGGAAATTTGGACTTAGGTGTGGTGTAGCGTAGAAACCACTGAACTGATGGAGTTTCAGAGCCACTTCAGAGTCTTCTGGGGACAAAGTCTAGACTGACCAGTCCCATGAGGATGCTGGTGTTGAAGGATGGGCTCAGGGCAGTTGGGGGTCTCCAGGCTGGCTTCCTCCCACCTAGTGGAACAGCCACAGTATGAAATACAGTGAAAGTCGCTCAGTCGTGTCTGACTCTCTGCGACCCTATGGACTATACGGTCCATGGAATTCTCCAGGCCAGAATACTGGAGTGGGCAGCCTTTCCCTTCTCCAGGGGATCTTTCCAACCCAGGGATCGAACCCAGGTCTCCAACGCTGCAGGCAGATTCTTTACTAGCTGAGCCTCAAGAGGAAGCCACATGCTGGGCTAATCAGGGGCTAATGACTGAACTAAGGGGTTTAAAGAAGAAGGACTGGGACTTCTCTCCACTTTCCTGCGTGGGTTTTTCCATAGGGAGGAACAGCATCACCAGAACATTCCAGGTCTCTCCCCACTTTCATATTCATGCCTCTCACTGAGCTTTTATCATTACAGGTGGCTTTTTTTATTGAAACCATTCTGTAGAGCAGTTTGGGGTTCACAGCAGAGGTACGAGGAAGATACAGAGATTCCCAATAACCCTTGACCCCACACATGCCGTTACCAACATCCCCCACCAGATGGACACTTGTTATAAGTGAAGGCCCGACATAGACATGTCATTGTCACCCAAAGGCCACACGTAGTTCACATTACAGTTTGCTCTCAGCATGGGACGTTCTATGGGTCTGGACAAATTTCTAACAACAGGTATCCATCCATCCAACTGGTATCATACAGTATATTCACTCCCCTACAAATCCTCTGTGCTCCGCCTGTTCACCCCTCCCTCCTCCTCAACCCCTGACAACCACCAATTGTCTTACTGTCCCTACAGTTCTGCCTTTTCCAGAACATTATACAGTTGGAAGCACATGGTATGTAGCTTTTTTCAAGACATCATATAGTTGGAAGCCCACAGTGTGCAGCCTTTTCAAATTGTCTTCTTTCACTGAGTAAAATGCGTGTACATTCTGTTCATGTCTTTTCATGTCCCGAGAGCTCATTTCTTTTAGTGTTGAATAACAATATTCTATCATCTAGGTTCTAACATAGTGTATTTATCTGATCATTTACCAAAGGGCACCTTGGCTGCTTCCGAGATTTTGGCAATTGTGAATAAAGCGTCCAGATGCTGGGCCTTCACCGGGCACCAGCTCATTAGTGCCCCCAGGACCGACGCCAGTCTCACGGGCTCTCTGCCTGGTTCTCCCTCTTCACTGGCCAGGAGGGCCACCGCCCAGGTCCTTGGGGATGCCTCTCTCCAAGATGTCTCCAGAGAACACATTCTAAGGGACATGCGTCCATCATTCTCCTGGCAGGGCCTGGTGCTTATCTGTGGCTGAGGATGTGGCTGGTTACAGCCTGCTGAAACCTTCTTGTTGTCAGAGAATCCAGCTGAGTGGGGTGATGACAGGCTGGGCTGCAGTCCCAGGCAGCCACCTCTTTCTCTGGGTGAGTCCCCCTCCAACACAGGCAGGACGGGGCCTTCTACATCTCTGTGTCCTTCTGCATCCTCCCTCCTCCACACCCGAGGCTCTTTTTTGAACAGTGGGACTTGTCTTCCATCCCGGAGTCCTTGACCTCTGTGCCTGTGAAAGGGAGTCCCTCTCCCCTCCTCCCTAAACGTGCTGTATGCTCTCTCCAGATCCCCTGCTGATGTCTTTAAAAGAAAGAATTCACAACTGGAACGTGCAGGAAGGCTGACAGGTCCCTGAGTGCTTGAAATTTATTGCTATGACAACAAGCATTTACCCTAAATGGGGGGACAGGGGTCGGTAGGCTCCAGGCGTTCACAGCAGAGGTGCATGTCTGCACTGATTCTCCAGAAGACACTGGGCATCGTTTGAACTCTGATATGTTTTAAAAGCTCTGTATTCACTGTAATGGTTTCCTCCTGGGAAGGTTATTTTTTCACCAGTCGTTTCTGCTTTTATTAATCCCCTTGAGCACCCACATAAGAAAACTGGCAATACAACCAACCCACCAGAAGTGGGTTCTTAGCTCTGGGCACACAGCACAGAAAGGTCACTTCTCTTATTTCATGCAACAAGGCAGAAGGAAGAGTATTCTTAAAGTGACTTTGCAGGATGTGCTTTATTCTAAGTCAGTCCCGAACCCAAACTACAGAGGGTCAATTATTTAAGACATATTCTAGTCCATTCAATGATTCTTCTCAGAAACCGCCGTTTAATATGGAATGAAAACTACATGTCAATCATCAAAGGTTTTTCATGCTACATTGTTATTTCATGAAGACGTTGTATGACCCATAATAATAATTTAAGAAAAGGCCATTTGTTTATTTCCCCAAGCTCAATATACATATTTCTTTCATAATTATGAACTTAAAAAAACCCGTCTCAGATGTAAAAATGTGAATTGGAATATGTAAACTCGTTGAGAGACCTGAAAAACCAGGGAAAAAAATGTCACATACTGGAAAAACCACTGCTGTGAGTCATGGAAACGGGAGGAAGCAGGGGCGAGGGGGGCAGAGGGGAGCTCAGACCTCAGTCAGCAAAGGCGACAGCATCCAAGGACCCCACCTCCAGCAAGCAGCATCTCTGTCTCTTGGGTCGGGGTTTTATGGGAAGCAGGAACTCTCTGGAACCGGAAGAGCCACCAGCTGGGCCTCGGTAACACTGCGTCCATGTCTTTGTTTTGCTGCTTTTTTTTTGGTTTTCCTGAGAAGTCACTGGTGTTGAATGGAAAGATTTCGTATTACTCTTCAGTTAAGGTAAGGCAGTAAGTGTCACTAAGGTTATCTTTTTGCTTAGAATGAGGCTTTTCCTTCCACTGGCGTCACCATGGGTCACTGGCCCCTCCCTCTTTCCCCCTAGAAACACGTGTAGGGGCTTCAGCCCCCACTCTGCTGCATATTCGGGGTGCAGGCCCCTGGCCCCTCCCCACAGCAGCGTCCCCTTGGCAGTGGAGCGCCAGGCGTGGCGTTACAATGACCTGGCATCTCCAGGAGGGCACCCTCCACTCAGAAGGTCTCTCTTTCCTCCTCCTGCTGTTCTGTGTCACTGAGGATGAGACCTGTCAGCGACTCCTCCACACAGTCAATCAGGATGCGAGTCACCGTGGACTGACAGGCGAGCAGCCCCGACTTCAGAGGAACGGAATTAACACGAAGGATGCTTCAACAGCGCCTGGGCTCGTAGCTCTGGGGGCAAAAGGGAGCCCAGCCCTTCTGCTCCCGTCAGCACAGAGACTGTTTCTGCCGAACTGGAAACGCTTAGCTTGCAGGACAAGATTGTGCTTTTCTTTTTTTCTTTGGAAAATCCCCACGTTAACTCGGCTTGTGGTCTGTGGCCAGGGTGTCAGTTTGTTTTCTCCCTGGTCCATTTGATCATGGTTTCCGGCGACCGGTACAGGAATATTAATTTGGCATAGAGATCCTCCTCGAGCTCCAGCTCCCCGGTCTCCCGGACTAAAAAAATGTCTGTGCACAATTTCAGAATCCGATCCACGTTGGGAAGTTCTTCAAACATGATGGAGTGAGAAATCCCACTGAAGAATTCCCGGACAAACTTCCCAATCACCAGCACCACGGAAGCGTAGAGGCCCATGATACTAGGGAGAAAAAAAAAAGATGAAGAAAAAGAGGTAGAAATAGTATCTGGCAGTTAAATATAGTTAACAGAAACACACACACACACACACACACACACATGAGAAAACATAATAACACTTTCCCTCAAATGCCACAGAGGATGTGATAGACTTACCAAAGCTTAAATTATTCTACTTTGGTGAAAACATTGACTTTTTGGCTAATGCAAAAGGTAATACACACTCTCTTTCTTTTTTTAAATTACACAGTACAGAATTGTAGGACTTGAAAAATCAAAGTCCTTTGAAATCTCACCTTCTGGAGACAAGAGTTAACAGCTTCACGTATGAGCTTCTGGTGGTTTTCCTGCATACGCCATATGCATAAGCTACATAGGGTGCGTGCATGCGCAGTTGTATCCAACTCGGTGAGACCCCATGGACTACAGCCCTCCAGGCTCCTCTGTCCATGGGAGTCTCCAGGCAGGAATACTGGAGAGGGCTGCCATTTCCTCCTCCAGGGGATCTTCCCCACTAAGGGATCGAACCAGTGTCTCTTGGTAGGCAGATTTTTTACCACTGAGCCAGCTGGGGAAGCTACATAATTATATGTGATAGAAATGCAATTGTATCATACACACTTTCTGTATCAAGAACTTTTCCCTGCCTTTCTCAGAGATTCGTATTTATAATAAAATTCTGAAGAGACAATGATTTCTTAAGAGGCTCTTTCTAGGAAGTGGAAAACCTCAGTGTCTTGTTGGGGGTGCTTGTTAGAGGACTGAAGCATCAGAAGGCGAAGAAGTGCATCAGGCATGTCCCAAATTGACTTCTGACTGATTCTCATCTGCTAAGGTCAGAAGGCAACATTAGCAGAAAAGAGAGAACTTGACCCCAATTTCTAGATTAAACCCCAAATTGCACCAAACTGTGTGGTAGCAGGAAGGAATAGTGAAAAAGCTGGAAATACGGCAAATATGGCTTCAGGTCCTGTGTTTGGTGGAAGGGCCACCCAAGGCAATTTTTTACTTCTCTGGGACTCTGGTTCCTCATCTTTTAAAACTAAGTTCCCTGTGACAAACCATAATGGAGAAGAATATGAAAAAGAAATGCATATACCTGTATAACAATCACCTTGCTGTACAGTAGCTATTAATACAGCACTGTAAATCAATTATACTTCAATAAAATTTTTAAAATATAATATGAAGAGCCTAGGATCTGTGAATTCTAATAACACAGCTATAGAATCTGAGAATTCTAGGAAGATAAAAGACTTCTGTCCTCAGCTTGGTGTGGTGCAGAGGGAGCCTCTCATGACCGTCGATTGTAAAACGGCTCCTTACCCGTAGCCGGCCAGGAACCCCAGGCTAGGGGGGCTGACCTTGTCGTTGAAGACCACCAGCTCCAGGGCCTGTGCTTCCTGGTTGTAGATTCTGTTCCCAGTCAAGTTGAGAACCCACCATTCACTGTTCGAGTTAGTTGCATTGTCTCTGGACAAAATGATGGTGATGTTCATGAAATTATTTTCTGGAGAAAGAGAAACATGAAATCTGGTTAGCAGGAGAGTTTGAGGATTTAATGCACTTAGCAGTTATGGGATGGCACAAGCTGGTTGGTACCCATGGCACTGGGTTCCAGGATGAGGGCACGGGGGCATGTCGACTCTGTGAGGAAAAGGAGTGGTGGGCCTGGGTGGCAGGGGGTCTCTCTTTTTCTCCAAGAGGCCAGTCCTGCTGAGACTGGCCTCACATGAGACGGCAACCACATCACAGGGAGAAGGGAACCCCGTCACTGGAGGATCTTTGCTGACAAGTCCCAACAACTAACCAGACATTTAAAAACTGCAATAACTGACTTGTGATGGAATCGAAGGGCTTCTTCCTGTTAACCCTGTTTATTGAGCATCTTCCAGGAAGAAGGTGCCGCAGGAGGGGATCAGGGGTCACTCAGTCGCACGCAGCCTGGTCCAGTGGGAAAGGCCACCCCTACAAGCACAGTTTATGGGCACGTGGCAACCGCCACAGCACCTGTACCAACAAGGTCTGTGAGCCTGGGAAGACCGCTTCTGGTCGGCTTCCCAGAGGAGGTGACCTCTGAGCTGAGTGTCGCTGGGTGAGAACTGTAATAGATGGAGCCTGACTACCAGCCTCAGTCTCGCTCGGGCAGAATCACATCCATTTCTTGCCATCTTTTTTGTTGTTGTTGTTTTTATCATGGGGCATTTGGCATTAACACTGTAGGAGGCAATTTTCTGCCAAAGATGTGGTTGCTAACAGAAGCAAATAAACGGGTTCCGATAAATCTGTTAACCTGTCAGTATAGATTTCAGTCAATCGTGCTCTATATCGATGAAGAACATGCCCTGGGTGACTAAGTGGTCCCTTCTTGTTGGTGGGCACAGCCTGGAGCCCTAGGCTTCTTGTGAACCGTGTCACATGAGAAAGAAACCTGGCAGGGAGCTTGAGAGAGGCTGCAAGGGCAAACTGTAGATGCTGATTGAAAGAAAGATTAAGAACTGTTCTGAAGCGATTCCTTCTCATTCTTACCAGATAGAAGCTGCTTTATGGGTTTGGAGTTAGAGTCACTGGGTGCTTTCACATAGTACGGGTAAATCCTTTCTATGGTCCTGGGAATTAAGAAAAAAAAAAAGAGGCAATTAAGTTCTAGTTGTTTCCCACGCTCAGTTGCTTAGTTGTGTTCGACTCTTTTCGACCCCATGGACCATAATCCACCAGGCTCCTCTGTCCATGGGATTTCCCAGGCAAAAATACTGGAGTGGGTTGCCATTTCCTCCTCCAGGGAATCTTCCCAACCCAGGGATCAAACCTACATCCCCCGAGTCTTCTGCATTGACAGGCAGATTCTTTACCGCTGCATCACCAGGCAAAAATGATTTTTTTTTTTTGCTACTTTTGATCTCATTTCAAACAAATAATGGTGAGAGTCTTCCTATAATTATGCAATGTGCAGTCATCATAGTGTATTAAAATACGCTATGTGTATTTTTACAAAATGAAAATACACGTAGTGCCCATTAAAATCAGAAGTCTTCAAAGCTGAATAAATTCACCAGGTTCTAACCAGATGTTCAGGCCACCTCTGTACCAAGCTAATTAATGGCTTAAAGATGGCTATACAGATTTTTCCACACCTGTTACTTTTCTGAAGCAAGGGGCTATCTTTCTTGCTAAGATCCGCCCACTCTCCCAATTTTAATTTTCAGGATTTCAAAACTCTCTCTAGCAGAATGGGCTGCTCCAGCTGATATGAGGATGCAGGTGTAGGGAAGACAGGACTGGGATCTGAGCCCTCAGCCCACGGATGCTTCATCTCTCTAGGTTGCTTTCTCATCAGAAAGTGATGGGGAGAGCTTGACGGGTCTCAGGGGCCCTTGGTGTTCAGCGCCTGACATGGGGTACTTTCAGAACCAGGTCTGAGGGTTGCATGGTGCTGGTTCTTACCCTCAGCACTTTAACCTGGGTTGGGGCAGATGGGGACAGAGCTGGGCACTGGGCAGTTTGGGATTAGCAGCAGTTGTTTGCTCCTGCTGGTTCTCACATGAGACTCTAACATCACAGCTTAGATGTCTGGAGTGCAGTGTCGTGTGGCAGGAGAATATATAAGATACAGCTTATATATAAGATCTTAACACAAAAGATACAGATTTTCCCCCTCAAATTTCCATCTACCCCTTTGCCTTCTTACCCCCATCCAATTAGCCAGGGATTCAGTGCCCCAGAAGCAGGGGTGATGGAAGAAAAGGGTCTCCCAGGGTCTCTCCTTGGTTTTTGGTGATTATGCCAGGTGGGAGTAAAATCTGTCACCTGGAGAAGAGTTCAGTCCTCCCCAGACACGCTGGGCAGAGGGAGTGGGTAGAGAGCAGGTGGGGCTTGGATGCAGCCCACCTGGGGCTCTAAGCACAGGCTCACTCGAGTCACCCAAGTGAGTAGGTTGAGTTTCTTGCCCACTCATGTTTGTAGAGGAGACTCTGTACCAGATACACACGCCTACTGTCACTGTGTTAACAATGATGACCAACTCACACGGGCGTCCTGGAACTTTCCGTGTCGCCGCCGGCTATCATTTTAGCAATATTTTCTCGTGTCTTGTTTTTAAGAGGGAAAGAAAGCTTATCTGTTGCTATTTCTGCTTTTGCACCCAGACTCATGTTTCTGTGAAAGAAAAAAGAAGAGGTCAAGGTCAGTGGTTATTCACAGATCTGCAGGTGAGATTAAAACTCTTGAAATACTCATCTCACCAAGTTTCACTGGGTCCACGATTGTCAACCCCAACCTCTCTGTCCACCTCACCTGGACGTCCAGCCTCTCAGATATCCAAGGAGGCTGTAAGCATCTTCAACACCGATCACAGGTGAGGAGGAAGAGTGTGGGGACCCAAAGAGACGTGGACTTGAGCATCTAATAGGGCTCTGAGGCATGTTATGTTAGCCCAGTGATGTTAGTCTCCATGAGGACTCACAGAATCCATATTTTAAACAGAATATTCGCAATAAGATGTCACCTCACGTCTATCAGAATGGCCATGATGGCCATCACTAAAGAGACCAGAGACAGCAAGTTTCGGTGAGGATGTGGGGAGAAGGGAACCCTTGTGCAGTGTTGGTGGGAATGGAAACTGGTGTAGCCACTGGGGGAAACAGTTTGGTGATTCCTCAAAAAATTAAAAATAGAAGTACTATAGGAGCAATCCCACTTCTGGGTATTTTTCCAAAGAAAATGAAAACACTAACTTGAAAACATATCTGCCCCACCATGTTCACGGCACCATTTACAATAGCCAAGATACAGAAGCAACGCGTGCATTCAGATACATGAATAAAGAAGACGTGACACATACACATGATGGAATATTATTCAGGAATAAAAAGAATGAAATCTCACTCTTTGTGACAACATGGATGAACCCTGATGGCATTAGGCTAAGTGAAATAAGTCAGATAAAGACAAATACTGTATAAATCTCATCTGTGTGTGGAATCTAGAACGAAAAACACAAAACCTGAACTCATAGATACAGAGAACGAATTGCTGGTTCCCAGAGGTGGTGGTGCTGCTGGTGGTAAATGAAATGGATTATTTCATTTCAGGAATGAAAGGAAGTAAAAGGGAATGAATTTTCAGTTATAACATAATTAAGTCCTGGTTACGTAATGAATAGCATGGTGACTATTTTTTAATAAAACTCCACTGCATATTTGAAAGTTGCCAAGAGTAGATCTTAAAAGTTCTCATCACAGGAGAAAATGGTTGGTAACCATGTGGTGAGTGTTCACTAGACACTGTGGTGCCCATTTTGAAAAGTACATAAATATCAAATCACCATGTTGCTCCCTTGCAACTAGAACAATGCCATATATCCACTGTCTCAATTAAAAACAGAATGTTCAGTCAGAAATTGGTTTTTAATTTTGGGGGGTGGCTCTTCAAAGGAAAGGCTAAGAAGTGCATTTTTACCAACACTGAATTCCATGTAGGGAGTTTGGGATATTTAAAAGGAGAAAATAAGATTAAAGAAGGAGGTCTTTAAAGTCTCAGCAGCCCTCTCCAAAATCCTTCTTTACTATGTCCCTGTGAATTCAGATTCCAGAAGGCTTTCTTCCTTACCTATCATGGTTCTCTCTTAATTCCACCCAAGAAGCTGGTATTGTGCACTCAACAAGCCTACCCCACCCCTGCCTGGAATCCTGAGAGAAACAAAGCTCATCAGCCAAGGTGCTGGGTCAGGCTTTCAGATGCGAGAACTTTTCCGGAGATAAGTGATGTGGTGGCCACAGGCTGGCCAGAGGCTCATGTCGGGGGTTGGGGGGACGGTAGGAATATCCCTGCTCTCCCCCAAGGGGCTCCCCCAGCTCAGGCCTGGAGAAAAGAGCCACAGGGGCTGCCCAGTCCTTGGGGTGGCAAGGGAGATTTGGGGTTCCAGGGGCTACAGGTTCTGTGCTATGAGACCAAACCGCAAGCTCAGGGAAATCTCACACTTCACCCGACTCGGTTTCATTTTATGAGTCATGACTCTATTTCTCTCCACCTTTTTCTTACTCACAGCTCACTGTCAGAGGCTTTAGAGCTAAAGTTAGTAGAAAAAGGAAAACTGAGACGTTCTCGCTGGGCCAATGAGTCTCAGGCAAATCACTGTTTAATAACACACAAAAACATTAGCTGTGGCATTGAATGGATATTACCCGAGAACTCACATAAATGCAGATCCACGTTAATCTGAGGTTTCTAACCTCCCACGCCCCCCACCCCCACCCCAAGTTCAGGTTGGGGAAAAGAGGGATATTATGCACGGAAATCCAGTAACTACCTCTGAATACTCCATGAAAAAACAACAGAGAAGCTACTATTGGGGTCCTTGAGTTCGTGTATCATTTTCTGCTTACTGGGAGGGCTGATGGTCCATAAAGAATTTGAGTTTCCTTCCAGTTCTGCGACTGTTATGTCTTCTTTTTCATAATTTTCCAGAAATTGCATAGCACCCTGTGTGCACACAAACACAGCTGAATAAATAGACCACACCCCCGAGGACATACAAGAAGGTGACCCTTCCCTTTATCTGGCTGTGCAGAGGGATTTTCATCCCAATGGGCTGTCTGGACTGTTCTGGCGCTAAGAGCTCCAGTCACATCACCAGACCCCAGTGGTGGTGCTGCTAATCCCATGGGCATGGGTGCTGGCTCAAGTCAGTTGAGCCCAACTCTTTGTGACCCTATGGACTGTAGCCCGCCAGCCCCCTCTGTCCATGGGTTCTCCAGGCAAGAATACTGGAGTGGGTTGCCATGCGCTCTTCCAGGGGATCTTTCTGATCCAGTGATTGAACCCATGTCTCTTGCATGTCCTGCACTGTTGTGGCGGGTTCCTCGGAATTCCTCTTGAGTGGAGACAGGTGTTTCCGGGAACTTC